>CM071866.1:37820147-37834496 GCA_036759665.1 Gynandropsis gynandra
CGACCCTTGCGACCTAACCGACTCACTGACACTGACACTCACCCATTTCAAATCAATAAACCATTTTGTGACTCGAAAGCTTGCAAAACCCTAGAAATCGAACTACTTACACTTATTGACGCCATTGAAGATTGACTCGTGCTCTCTTCGCCAGTGCTGCTACTGATTCTAGCCATTTTCCTTCTCGCCAACTTCAAATTGATCCCTCTCAAGTTCGACATCACTTATTTCTTTCTTGCTATAAACTTTTAAACAGGTTTCACGGCGAAAAACTGTTCGGCTTTCTCGTTTTTTGCAGTTTTTCACGTCAAAAAACTACCGAACGTGGGTTTTTCCACGTTCGAACATTAAGGGCAAGTTTGTCTTTTCTTCAATTTTTTTCGGATTTAATAATTATTTTAGAGAAGGATATTTTTGAAGTGGTTTAGCCTTATAAGGGTATTTCTGATATTCCGCCCAATAAAATAAATAGTTAGATAATCAAATTAATACACTAAAATAAAACTCAAATAAAAATTATATATTTAGTGAATTCTATTTTTTTCATATCTTGTAACGTCTCTATAACATTATTCAACTCATTTGGATTAGAACAAATTTTGAGTGCAAATTAAAAGTTCAACAATGTTAGTTATTTTAAAATTTTTGATATTTTAGTTTTTTTATCATAAATATATTGCATATTTATCTATATATTTTATATAATATTTTTCATTTCCAATTTGATAATTAAAATCAATTTTGTTATATATATATTATATTTATATACTATTTAGTAATTACGAATACGAAATAATTCGAATAATAGAGTATACTATTTGTATTTGTATTTGTTAAACATCTGGTATCTAATATTTGTATTTATATTTGTCAAATATTTGATTACTAATAATTGTATTTGTATTTGTACAAATAAATATTCGAATTTTCCGTTCGAGTACGAATTGGATACGACAACTTCGAATATTTATCCAACCTTAGTTCTAGTTGATACGGGTGAGACAAACCTCGTTCTCTAATACACTCCATTACATATTATGCTGCAATTTTATATATTTCGGTGAAATAGAATGTCACGGTTCTCAATCTAAAGTTGAAATTTCAAAGGTTTTGTTATACGATGCAATGATACATAACAAATTATATAAATTTGATCATTAAACACTTAATTAAATTATTTATCTTCATACATAATTTTATCTAGAATAATTTGCATAAAATAATGTTAGAATTCTTAACATAATTTTGTTGTTAACATTAGGTTAAATTTGCGTCGAACCCTAGTATAATACGAATTGATATTAATAGTTTGTATAATTAAATTTATTATTTATATTTAACGAATATCTGATTTTTAATATTTATATTTATATTTGTTTCAACAAATATTTGAATTTTTTGTTGGAATAGAGATCAAAACGAATCATGAATTACATCACATCATATCACTGTTCTTTTTTTTTTTTGTGTCAATTACATCACAAATCAGTGAATTATCTTTTCAAGTAATATTAATAACGTAAATACAATAACAAATACACACAATAAAGAAGAAGAAAAAAACACATGGTGGACAGAGAAATAGATGCATACCATACAATGAAGAGTACCCAAAAAAGAAAAAAGCAAATTTACAGCCAATTTAGATCATATAAAGAGTAATCAATTTGGTAGGAGACATTCACCTCTGTTCCTAAATCTGACTGCTTTATGATGCCTGTGTTATATATATATAATATATATGTATATATATATATATGTGTATAAATAGGTGTGAAGGTAGATAGATATGCTTTTTATAATGTGAGAGTGATGTGGTCATAATTATAAAAATTAGAAGAATGAAAAGGCCAAAATATTTATTAAAGGAAAAAAAGAAAAAGGAGAAATTAGAGGGTGGAGGAATCTTGAGAGGAATCGTAGCCGTAAGGGTTCTTGCTAGCCCAATTCCACAAGTCTCGACACATATCCTCGATCCCATACTTGGCCCTGTGTTTTCATTTCAAACCACTCTTCATCAACATAATAGAGAATTCCAACCAAACTCTATGTATATATATAAATCTGTTTATATATATAATTTTATGATTCTTCTACTAACCACGTGTAACAACAAATATAACATATTTTTTTATTTTAAATTTTGTAAAGACAGAAACTTACTTCCAGTTCAATTCGCGTTCTGCTTTCTCCGTTGAGGCATAGACAATTTCAGCATCTCCAGGACGGCGTCCAGTTATCACGAGAGGAATTTTCTGAGATGCCCAGAAGAAAAAGTAAAAGATTTAATTGAATCTATCAATCTAATTGTTGAATGTGTCCACAATATACAACAACGTTACCTTCCCAGATGCCTTCTCAAAGGCCTCCACCATTTCCAGGACAGACGTTCCTTTCCCCGTTCCTAGATTGTAGACCTCGCAACCTATATATCAATGGAACCATTACCACAACCAAATACGACGGTCTGATGGTATGGGGACGAAACTCGGCATCGAATTAAAAGAGTTGAAGAACTCGTACCTGTCTTGAGATCATCTAGTTTGCGCAGAGCAGCTATGTGTCCATCAGATAAATCAACAACGTGGATGTAATCACGAACCTGTGTGGAAAGAGAGGGATACAAGAATCATTGAGGATTGTCACACAAGAAACGATTTTGGTTAAATTTGTTTACGAGGTATGTAAGACGTACCCCTGTTCCATCCTTTGTATTGTAGTCATTTCCAAAGACTGTGAGGTGAGGTCGCCTGCCGACAGCAACTTGCTGGACAAAAGGCATGAGATTGTTGGGAACTCCACGAGGATCTTCACCAATGTAACCACTAGGATGCGCACCAACAGGATTGAAGTATCTAAGCAATATGATCTTCCACTCCGAGTCTGAACCGTATACATCGCGACAGATCTCCTCAATATAAAGCTGGAGAGTCAAAGGCACCATCATGGTCAGCATACATACCTCACTAAGTTTGTGTTTTTCACTTTCATTACCCTGAAATTGTGTTGGCTTCGGTCAAATTAATTACCTTTGTTCGTCCATATGGGTTCAAAGCAGAAATGGGTGACTCCTCTGTGCAAGGAACCTCCTTTGGCCAACCGTAGACAGTAGCGGATGACGAAAAAACAAGCTGGAACAGAGTAAAAGTTCAAAAAGAGACCAATCCCACTAAGACAGGAACTAAAAGAAACATTATATAAAATAATGGAATTTAAGGTAAAAGAACATGTGGAAGAGTATTTTACATTTTTGCAGCCGTGTTTCGCCATAACTTCCAACAAAGTAATCGTTCCAATGAGGTTATTATTATAATACAATAAAGGCTTCTCAACACTCTCACCGACTGCCTTTAGTCCAGCAAAGTGTATCACTGCATCAAACCTATAATTCCACGTTCGTTATATTCATACCCAATCATACGGAACACTCTGTGTCAGATCTATAGACGACAAAGATATAATGAAACAATCGAATTGTCGGAACCCAGATGCAACATACTTTGTCTCAGAGAAAATTTTTTCAAGAGCAGGCCTGTCACGGAGATCCACCTGCAGGCAAAAAGAATACAGTGTTCAGACTCTGACTGCAGAGATTCTGAATGTATTATTAAGCAGAACATTCGAATTTCAGAAACTCCAGACGTATGTTTTGTTTTTATGGGTATTATCATGTTAAATTATGATAAAGAAAATCCCAAAATAAGACAGATCACAAAGACATTATTTCAACACTAATGGGGATTATATTATAATCAATCTTTCACATGGCAGTGACATTTTAATTCGACTCTTTTCTTCCTTTTTTTTTGGGAATTACGATATGAGTACAAAGAACTGGTATAAGAATTAGTCACATGGAGTACAAAAATTAACCAGAAATCAAATAATCTTCGAAAATCGATTTATTACTTGCTTCGAATATTCGGTCAGGAAAAGAAAAACCGAAACTATAAGTCAGAATTCAGAATTCACAATTCACAATTCACCAGCGAAAGCGTAATCCGATTGCCATGACAATCCCAAATAAAACAGAATCCCCCAAACAAAACTCTTCACTCACACGTATACGAGCCCTAAGAAGCAAAATTCACGGGGAAAAAGTTGGAGAGCGAAGACGAAACGAAACCTGGTGGAAGGAAAGGTTTTCGCCGTGTTCGCCGGCGAGTTCCTTAACACGGTGAAGAGCGACGGCGGAGGAATTGTCGAGATTGTCAACAACGACTGCGGAATAACCTCCCTCAAGCAGCTGAAGCACCGTGTGACTGCCGATGTATCCGGCGCCGCCGGTGACGAGTATCTTTTTCGCCATGGAAACTGATACAGAGAAAGAAAAAAAACAATTTTTTTGGGAGATGTGAAATGATAATTGGTCTGGGAATGAAATAGGAATTTGGGTGGGTTTTATAGATCGGTGAAGGTACGTGAAGATGGAAACTTCAATATAAACTGACGCTGATTTTACGTTTCTAGAGAGAAAGGGTAGAGAGAGAGAGCAGTGCCACGTGGAGCTGCAAAATATTTTATTTGGTTTCTTTTCCATGAAAATATTTGCTTTTATGTATAATTTTTATTTGCAGTTTTTAGAGGAAACAAAATCTATTTCAGGAACTTTTATATTTTTTGCTTTTTTATAATCTCTAAATATAGAATTTGAATTATCTGCATTTTCTGATTTTATTTATTTGTCTATATTCTTCTAAAACACACGTATATATATGTATGTTTTTTTATAAATCTATTTATACGGAGTTTGTTTTAAGTTAATCGAAGTCTTGCGTTGTGGAAACCATTTCTCCAGACAACTCGGAGTCACGAGATTTGAGAAGTGTCAGTGATTTTCTCATTCTACATTTAATTAATTATATAAAATAATAATTGAAACATTAATGCTCATTATAACATCATACACACACATATATATTGAAATTTTATAATTCAATAATGATATTAACAAAATATGGTATTTAAGAAAAAACTTATAAATTGTATAAAGAGAAATATCTAAAAATGCGTGAATTGAATTCGTTAAATAAAAATTATAACAAAAAGGAATATAAGGATTTTTAGAACTTAAATTAATTAAAAAATACATGTTTTAACAGTGTGGGTTTTTTGCTTTGCAATAAATATTAATTAAAATCGTATAATTATATTTGATTGGAGACCAGGACTGAATGTTTGATACATCTTCCAAGTATTTCATGTGTGTTCTATATTCATATAATTAAGTTTTTAAACGGGCATGGATAAAATACTATAAACTCATATAATAAAAGTGACGTGTAAATTTATAGAGGGGATTATCAAAAATACCCTTATAGGGCTAAAAGACTTCAAAAATATCTTTTCCGAAAAAAAAAATTTCCGCTTCAAAAATACATTTATAAATGTTAAAATTCCCAAAATACCCCCTGCGACCCTTCTACCCAGTTTGACCCAGTTTGACCCTGCGACCCAGTGACCCTGCGACCCTGCGACCGAGCGATCCAGTCCGACCCACCGACCCAGTCTGACCCTGCGACCCTGCGACCCTGTCCGACCCTGTCCGACCCAGCCAACCCTGCGACCCAACGACCCTATCCGACCCTGCGACCCAGTCCAACCCAGCCGACCCTGCGACCCAACGATCCAGTCCGACCCTGTTCGACCCTGTGACCCAGTGCGACCGCTGGAACTGCCAGAAACCGCCGGAAACTGCCAGAAATCGCCGGAAAATGCCAGAAATCGCCGGAAAACGGCCGAAATCACTGAAACTCACCTACAAATCGCCGGAAATCGCCAAAAATCACCGGAAAAATCGAAATCACTGAAAATGACTGAAACATTGTTGGAAATCGCTCGAAAATTGCTGCAAATCACTCAAAATAGAAGGAAATCACTCGAAAATGGAAAGAAATCACTCAAAAATTGAAGGAAATCGTTCGAAAATAGAAGAGAAACACTCGAAAATGAAAGAAAATAGCTCTCTACTTTGTTTCCCTCCTCTCAATTTTCGTTTTCCCTCTTCTTATATTTGTCTTTCCCTCTTTTGTATGTGTTTTTCATTAAGGGTACATATGTCTTTTCTCCAATTTTTTTTTTCATCAGATTTAGGAGGATAGTGTTGAAGTGTTTTAGCCCTAAGAGGACATTTCTGATATTGTGCCATTTATAGAGGTATAATAATATATATTAAATACAAATATAGATATATGGTGGCACCATTTATGGTAATATGCATATCACATCATATTCCACGAGAACTTTCCATGTGTTAGTCCGTGGAGAAAAGAAAGAAACTTTTTTTCCCTTAAATAACACTTCGGTGACTTCTACTTTTCTCGTGAAAATTCTGATAATATTTTTGAATTTGTTTGACCCAATTAGAGAGGAATAAACCCTAATTGTTAATTAATTAATCAATTAATTAATTGATGGGTTATGCCAATGGGTGTTCACTTTTTCACTTATCAAAGCAAATGAGTTCGTCAACCAAAATTTGCATTGAACAACAGTGGCGTGATATTAAATCAAATTGATAATTATTTTAAATTACATATATATAAAGCATAAACAAGAATTAAAGAAGAGAAAATCAAAGTCAATCAAAATGCCGACCACTGAAAGAGAAAGTGACTTTGTTGTTAATCCTCGTATACGTAAGAGTAATATTAAGTTAGTTTAACGGTTTCAACCTTTTTCTTTCAAAATAAAAACAATAATATATATATATATATATCAATCTTTAATTATGAAGGATTGATAAATGTATAAAAATCTAACACACGATATTAAATGAATCCTAAACAGACAAACATTAATTTATAAATGACAATATTACGTGGTTAGATAGATCAGAACATTTTTACAAAATTAATATTTTTTATTAAATAACATATTAATTAAATAATTTAAATAATATTGAATTATATTAATTGATCATAAAAAAAGTCTAAAAATATTATGATTTTGTTTTTTTAAAATACAATTGATTATTAATATTGAATATAAACTTAAAACAAATACAATTGCTTTAGAAGAATCTAGTACGTCATTTTTTTTCCAACAAACGAGAAAGCTTTTATATTTTATATATAGGCCATTTATGAAAGTAGACCACGGTTTTTTTTTTCTTTTTATATGTACAAAATTATTGGAACCTGAATATCAAGCAGTACTATATTTTCTATAAATATTAGTTAGACATCTCATAGAGTTTTTTACCTTACATTGGTTTATTTGAATTAGATTATAAATCTATGTTACTCTTATCTTTAAAAAAACGTTTTAGATCGTCCGTCTAGACGTTGAGCGTTTTCTGGCGGTTCGATTAATTTCTAGACGGTCTTTTTTTAAAGAAAGAGATGCCAAAACGATGTCGTTTTGGTACTTTAAAAAACATACAATGATATTCATCCACGCATTTATCTTTTACGTTTTATTTTCATCTTTGCATTCGCCTGTTTATATCTATTACATCATCTCTCGTCTATTGTCTTCACCTAAATCTCTCGTCCTCACCTTCTTCTCTAATCCTCGTATTTGTCTTCATCGTTTTCTTATCCGTCATTGTATCTCGTATGTTGCCATCACTTTTATCTCTTGTCATTGCATTTATTTCTCATTTTTGTCATTGTTTCATCTCCAACATCGGCTCATCTCTTTCGCCTCGTCGTCGCCTTTGTCTTGATCTAATATCGTCCTCACTCGATGTCCGCTTTTTATTTTATCATCATAAGGTTGACGTTGTGAATTTAATATTTATAAATATTTTTATAAATACTAAAATTATTTATTTATATGCATGTTTTTATTTACTTATAAATATTTGAATTTAAATATTTAGATTATAATTATATCAAATAATATATATATATATATATACCTAACCCGTAATCCGCCTAGACACTGTCTAGGTTCCGTCTAGACGCTCTGGACGCTAGGCACTAAACGAATATATATATTAATTGATCATAAAAAAAGTCTAAAAATATTATGATTTTGTTTTTTTAAAATACAATTGATTATTTTAATATTGAATATAAACTTAAAACAAATACAATTGCTTTAGAAGAATCTGGTACGTCATTTTTTCCCAACAAAACGAGAAAGTTTTTATATTTTATATATAGGCCATTTATGAAACTAGACCACGGTTTTTTTTCTTTTTATATGTACAAAACTATTGGAACCTGAATATCAAGCAGTACTATATTTTCTATAAATATTAGTTAGACATCTCATAGAGTTTTTTACCTTACATTGGTTTATTTGAATTAGATTATAAATCTATGTTACTCTTATCTTTAAAAAAACGTTTTAGATCGTCCGTCTAGACGTTGAGCGTTCTCTGGCGGCTCGACTAATTTCTAGACGGTCTTTTTTTAAAGAAAGAGATGCCAAAACGATGTCGTTTTGGTACATTAAAAAACATACAATGATATTCATCCACGCATTTATCTTTTACGTTTTATTTTCATCTTTGCATTCGCCTGTTTATATCTATTACATCATCTCTCGCCTATTGACTTCACCTAAATCTCTCGTCCTCACCTTCTTCTCTAATCTTCGTATTTGTCTTCATCGTTTTCTTATCCGTCATTGTATCTCGTATGTTGCCATCACTTTTATCTCTTGTCATTGCATTTATTTCTCATTTTTGTCATTGTTTCATCTCCAACATCGGCTCATCTCTTTCGCCTCGTCTTCGCCTTTGTCTTGGTCTAATATCGTCCTCACTCGATGTCCGTTTTTTATTGTATCATCATAAGTTTGACTTTGTGAATTCAATATTTATAAATATTTTTATAAATACTAAAATTATTTATTTATATGTATGTTTTTATTTACTTATAAATATTTGAATTTAAATATTTAGATTATAATTATATCAAATAATATATATATATATATATATTCACCTAACCAGCCTAGATAATGTCTAGGTTCCGTCTAAACGCTCTAGATGCTAGGCACTAAGGGAATATATATATTAATTGATCATAAAAAAGTCTAAAAATATTATGATTTTGTTTTTTTAAAATACAATTGATTATTTTAATATTGAATATAAACTTAAAACAAATACAATTGCTTTAGAAGAATCTAGTACGTCATTTTTTTCCCAACAAAACGAGAAAGCTTTTATATTTTATATATAGGCCATTTATGAAACTAGACCACGGTTTTTTTTCTTTTTATATGTACAAAATTATTGGAGCCTGAATATCAAGCAGTACTATATTTTCTACAAATATTAGTTAGACATCTCATAGAGTTTTTTTTTTACCTTACAGTGGTTTATTTGAATTAGATTATAAATCTATGTTACTCTTATCTTTAAAAAAAACGTTTAGATCGTCCGTCTAGACGTTGAGCGTTCTCTGGCGGCTCGACTAATTTCTAGACGGTCTTTTTTTTTAAAGAAAGAGATGCCAAAACGATGTCGTTTTGGTACTTTAAAAAACATACAATGATATTCATCCACGCATTTATCTTTTACGTTTTATTTTCATCTTTGCATTCGTCTGTTTATATCTATTGCATCATCTCTCGCCTATTGACTTCACCTAAGTCTCTCGTCCTCACCTTCTTCTCTAATCCTCGTATTTGTCTTCATCGTTTTCTTATCCGTCATTGTATCTCGTATATTGCCATCACTTTTATCTCTTGTCATTGCATTTATTTCTCATTTTTGTCATTGTTTCATCTCCAACATCGGCTCATCTCTTTCGCCTCGTCTTCGCCTTTGTCTTGGTCTAATATCGTCCTCACTCAATGTCCATTTTTTATTTTATCATCATAAGTTTGATGTTGTGAATTCAATATTTATAAATATTTTTATAAATACTAAAATTATTTATTTATATGTACGTTTTTATTTACTTATAAATATTTGAATTTAAATATTTAAATTTAAATATTTAGATTATAATTATATCATATAATATATATATATATATATATATATTCGCCTAGCCCGCCTAGACACCGTCTAGGCTCCGTCTAGGTGCTCTGGACGCTAGACACTAGGTGTCCACCCACTTAATGCCTAGCGCTTTCTTGAACTTCGCCCTTAACTAATAGTCGATTCATTAAATTCGAATCTTATATATTAAAAGTTAAAAAATATGTTTGTTTCGATATGGTGAAACAACCTCAACGTTAACGTGACAGTTCAGTAAACAAATCCAATTTTATAATATAACTATTATATATTATATTATATTATATCTAGGGGTGGGCACCCGCGGGTACCCGCGAGATTCTCGCTACCCGCACCCGAACCCGTCCCAATCAAATTTAATTAAATAATCACGATCAATAAAAAAACAATTATAATACAAATTGTTTCCATTCATACCGATTTAAATAATCATATCAAAATCAAATATATTGTTTTTTATGTTCAGATATATTAGTATTAAATTACTAAATGGAATAGAATTTTCTAAATAACATAGTCTAGATATTTTTTCGAAAAAAATCAAATTCATTTTAAATTAATAACCATAATTAATAAAAAAAATATTTATAATACACATTGTTTTTCATACCAATTTATGTATATATTATATATATATATCGTATTGTTGTAAATAAAATATAATATTATATCAAAAATGTGAGAAAATACTTATTATATTAAATAGATGACACCCATTATAATAGTTTTTATTAATTAAAAAAATTATAGAATCTAAAATTATTAAATGGGAGAGATTTTTAATTTTATTTTAATACATTTTGGTGTTGTCACAATAGTTTTGATGTGACAATTATCTCATCAATTTTATTTTTAATTATATTTAAAATAAAAATAAAAAGATAAAAAAATTAATACATAATATTAATATTTATGATGAAATAACAAATTTAATGCGTAATTTTGAATGTATTAATTTCTATGCTTCAATTATAAATATTAAAAACATAAAAGTTTTGTCTTAATCAACAAGGAAGAAATGTATAAAAGTGAATGAGGCAATTTAGTCCATTTTGTTTTTAAATTTTTGGATAAAAAAATTCAAATTTCCGAATAAAAAGATTCAAATTTTTGGATATATATTATCATTAGCCAATTAACATTTAAATAAAATATTAGAATTTTTTTTCTAAATATCAATAGGTTTTTTAACTAAAAAATATAAAACAAATGATAATCACCGTTTTATTTTTTAGCTAACTCACAATTTTACTTGTGATATTATAGAAGAATCACTCGAGTATATAAAAAACATTTCAATATCTAAAATGTTAATTTCACATACAATTGAAAACTTAAAATTTAATGATTTCTTTTGATATACTTTTCTTTGTATAACTATTTTTTGTATACCATATGTATGCTTTAAACATATTTGAGTTTATCCTAATTCGAATGAAAACTAACTAAATTGAATTGTTATGTTTAAAAAAAGAATACTTTTTGTATTATTATTATTTTTGTATCATAATATATTTCAAGAATATTTGAGTCTTTATTCCAATTCGAACGAAATTAATCCAATTATATTTTAAATTTAAATAATTTTTTTTATAAAAAATATCAAAAAAATATATCATGGTGATGATATACCAAATTTTTATTATGTGAATATTATGATAGTTTATAATATATTATAAAGTAAAACAAAATAAAAAAGAGAATAAATATATATGGTATAAATCAATTTTTAAATATAATGTAGAAAAGACACGTGAAACAATAATACAACAATAAATAATAGATAATAAATAATAGATAAAGTCTAAAATATAACAATTTCCGAGGAAAAATTTCATGAAATAATATCAATCTAAAATTCGGTTCAATTTAGGTATTGTCCAATGAAATATAACCATAATTAATAAAAAAAATATTTATAATACACATTGTTTTTCATACCAATTTATGTATATATTATATATATATATCGTATTGTTGTAAATAAAATATAATATTATATCAAAAATGTGAGAAAATACTTATTATATTAAATAGATGACACCCATTATAATAGTTTTTATTAATTAAAAAAATTATAGAATCTAAAATTATTAAATGGGAGAGATTTTTAATTTTATTTTAATACATTTTGGTGTTGTCACAATAGTTTTGATGTGACAATTATCTCATCAATTTTATTTTTAATTATATTTAAAATAAAAATAAAAAGATAAAAAAATTAATACATAATATTAATATTTATGATGAAATAACAAATTTAATGCGTAATTTTGAATGTATTAATTTCTATGCTTCAATTATAAATATTAAAAACATAAAAGTTTTGTCTTAATCAACAAGGAAGAAATGTATAAAAGTGAATGAGGCAATTTAGTCCATTTTGTTTTTAAATTTTTGGATAAAAAAATTCAAATTTCCGAATAAAAAGATTCAAATTTTTGGATATATATTATCATTAGCCAATTAACATTTAAATAAAATATTAGAATTTTTTTTCTAAATATCAATAGGTTTTTTAACTAAAAAATATAAAACAAATGATAATCACCGTTTTATTTTTTAGCTAACTCACAATTTTACTTGTGATATTATAGAAGAATCACTCGAGTATATAAAAAACATTTCAATATCTAAAATGTTAATTTCACATACAATTGAAAACTTAAAATTTAATGATTTCTTTTGATATACTTTTCTTTGTATAACTATTTTTTGTGTACCATATGTATGCTTTAAACATATTTGAGTTTATCCTAATTCGAATGAAAACTAACTAAATTGAATTGTTATGTTTAAAAAAAGAATACTTTTTGTATTATTATTATTTTTGTATCATAATATATTTCAAGAATATTTGAGTCTTTATTCCAATTCGAACGAAATTAATCCAATTATATTTTAAATTTAAATAATTTTTTTTATAAAAAATATCAAAAAAATATATCATGGTGATGATATACCAAATTTTTATTATGTGAATATTATGATAGTTTATAATATATTATAAAGTAAAACAAAATAAAAAAGAGAATAAATATATATGGTATAAATCAATTTTTAAATATAATGTAGAAAAGACACGTGAAACAATAATACAACAATAAATAATAGATAATAAATAATAGATAAAGTCTAAGATATAACAATTTCCGAGGAAAAATTTCATGAAATAATATCAATCTAAAATTCGGTTCAATTTAGGTATTGTCCAATGAAATCACTAAATTTACTCGTATTTATTTTCATCACTGAATTTTTTAATTTTATGCAAATCCCTCAATTGTTAAATCATAAATAAACTAATAATATTATATAATACTTAATAAGTAATTGTTTATACATCACGCCATTTATTTTAATAAATATAAATGATACAAAATAGCTGGCAAAGGAAGATTATTTACAAGTCGAACTATTTACTCTATAAACCCTCTCACTATGTATTAGTTTATATTTTACCGTTGATTTATTATAAGGAAAAAGGCATCTAACCCTCCAATTATTCTGTTTTATTCAAATTTCCCCAAAATTATCGGGCACAGTCAATTCCCCCCAATTTAGTAAATCCATTCGATTCCTCTTTCAATAATATCAATTCAGCTGATTTCCCCTTCCGTTATATAACTAGTATATTGGTATTAACCGATCCGATTTCAACCCGATTTAGACCCGATTTCGACTTGATTTTGACCCGATTTTGATCCGATTTTGATCGTATTTTAACCGATTTTTACCCGATTTCGACAATTTTTAAACCCAATTTCACTTAATTTTAACCCGATTTTACTCAATATTAACCCAATTTCACCCAAATTAACCCGATTTCATCAAATTTAATCCGATTTCCACCCATATTTAACCCGATTTTATTCAATATTAACCCAATTTCACCCAAATTAACCCGATTTCATCAAATTTAATCCGATTTCCACCCATATTTAACCCGATTTTATCCAATTTTAACCCAATTTCACCTAAATTAACCTGATTTTATCCAATATTAACCCAATTTCACCCAATTTAACTCGATTTCATCAAATTTAATCTGATTTCCACCCATATTTAACCCGATTTTATCCAATTTTAACCCAATTTCACCTAAATTAACCCGATTTTACCCAATATTAACCCAATTTAACCCAATTTAACCGATTTACCCATATTTAACCCGATTTACTCTTTTTAATCCGATTTCCACCCAAATTTAACCTAATTTTATCCAATTCAACCGATTTAATCACTTTTAACCCGATTTACTCTTTTTAAACTTGATTTAACCCGATTTTCGATTTACTCGATTTCACCGATTTCACCTAATTTAATATAATTTCAACCCGATTTCAACCATGTTTACCAAATTGTATTCAATTTCGCCAAATTTTTTTCTAACTTGATTCTCCAAATGTTAAATCCAATACAAA
>CM071866.1:37853113-37875037 GCA_036759665.1 Gynandropsis gynandra
AATTATAATAAGCTTATTATTATTGCAGCAAAAATTTTATTGGAATCCCGCCATTACCGGACTAGTAAAGTCCGAATTTGAAACAAATGCTGCAAAGCGTCTGAAGTCTATTGGGTTTCGGTGATCGCAACTTTCTCGGCAGCCTTTGATTTTGGATTAGGCACATGAATCCCGACATCCCTTAGAAGGTCTCTTACGGCGTTGATGATTCTCTTCTCCGACTAACTTATTTTCCCTATTAATTTCTTGTCCAGTGTCAGAGGGACTGCAACATCAGCATCAGCATCAGCATTAGAATCAGCATCAGCATCACTCACGCACTCCTTCCTCTTAGTCCCTTTTTTCTTCTCCTTTTTTTGATCACCAAGAGCTGCTTTTCGTGTCAGCAGTTCTTGCTCACGGATATCCTCCCAACAAATACCCTTCGGATTTCTACGAAGATGTTTCATCCATATCTGAACATCGGGATCGTCGCATCCCTCGTAATCCTCCAGACCAGAAAGTAAAGCTTCCTCTTCGTGTCCAGCACGAAGAATACTTGTAATATCCTGAAAAACAAAACATAACCATTATTACCCTCTGTGACCCTTTGTTTCCCTTGTGAACCTTGTGTAATTGTTACCTTAGAATCTCCAATCTGCCTTATCACATCTACATACTTCGGGTTAAAATTGGATTTAACCATCTTCTTGCACATTCTTGGGCAGGATCGATGCGCATCCACAACCTCAACATACCATCCATTTCTGCCCAAACTAAGGATGGTTTCAAATGGAAGTAACTGAAACATTAAAACAAAATGATAAGAATGCAAAAAGTACGAAAACATTCAAGTTATTCGAATAATATATACAACTTACCATTAGTGGGATCATGAAACCGCCACAATACCATTTTGGTTTCGGTGATTCCCCGCTAACGTGCTTGCGACAAGTATCCACAATCATGTCGAATGTGTAACGACCCCATGGAAAGCCTTCATAAAATTCCAAGTCATCAACCATGTCAATGAGTTCATGGCTGATAGATTTTTCTGTTGAAGGCTTGTGAGCCATAACTTGCGCCAACAACATCAAAGTTGCGAACCTCTTCCGGTCGTCGGAATTCTTCGCCTTCACAAGCTTTTCACTGACTTGTTCGGGGGTCACCTTTCTACGGCCGAAATTCTTCAGCCTGAATGTGACACCCATCATGGACTCCCATCCTATGGGATATGGTCTGCATTTCAATCCGGAATTTAGTGCGTGCTCCACTATAGAGTACCGGATGGGAATGCCGTTTATGACGAACCACAACTCTGTATTGTCCCGTATAATCACGGAGTGATTTAGTAGTACAGACATTTGAACCTTCGTCAATGTGGAGTCACATTGTAAGTGAAATAAATGCCTAAATTGTGACTCGTTCTCGAAGTAATGCAACTCCTGATCATTTAAGATTCCTCTCAGCATCCTTATTATCTCGTGAGGATAACACTTCGTGGTGATCTTTGGAATTCTGTCCATGTGCTTGAATTCATACACAAATCTCGGCTTTGGCGCCACCTGCAAAATGACCAATTCCGAATACATTATACTTCTACCGACCTAAGCGACCCATGCGACCCAACCGACCCATGCGACGCAACCCACCCGTGCGACCCTCAACCGACGCGTGCGACCCATGCGACTCAAACGACCCTCAGACACTCCGCGACACTCAAACGACCATTGCGACCTACCCGACTCACTGACACTGACACTCACCCGTTTCAAATCAATAAACTGAGTCCAAGATGGTCATGAAACTACTGCGACCCTTGCTACTCAACCGACTCACGGAGTCGAAGATGTTCATGCAACTCCTGCGACCCTTGCGACCTAACCGACTCACTGACACTGACCCATTTCAAATCAATAAACCATTTTGTGACTCGAAAGCTTGCAAAACCCTAGAAATCGAACTACTTACACTTATTGACGCCATTGAAGATTGACTCGTGCTCTCTTCGCCAGTGATGCTGCTGATTCTAGCCATTTTCCTTCTCGCCAGCTTTAAATCGTTCCCTCTCAAGTTCGAAATCACTTATTTCTTTCTTGCTATCAACTTTTAAACAGGTTTCACGGCGAAAAAATGTTCGCCTTTCTCGTTTTCGGCAGTTATTCACGTCGAAAAACTGGCGAACTTCTATTTTTCCACGTTCGAACATTAAGGGTAAATTTGTCTTTTCTTCAGTTTTTATTTTTCGGATTTAATAATTATTTTGGGGAATGGTATTTTTGAAGTGGTTTAGCTCTATAAAGGTATTTCTGATATTCCGCCATACAAAGGCTTTTGACATTATCTACGTGGCAACTTGACATTGGACGTCAGTAATCGCACATATATATTTTTAAGTAAGGGTGGAGAAATTGGTTAAAAATGGAATCAAACTGATTTAAATCATGTTGGTTTAATTTGTTTATTAAAAAAAATGATTAATATAAATATATAAAAATATATTAGTTATAATTTGATTCCATTATTTATGAATTAATCAATTTGATTGATTATATAATTTATTTTAGTTTTATTTATAAAAAGCTTTAACAATTAATCCATTAATGGTGTTTATTTTTTATTATCAAATTATTGATGTTTTTATTTATATTTACTAAAATAACATAATTAATATTTTAATTCATTATATCTATTTTACTAAATCATTTTATTTTTATTATTTTAGAATGATAATGATTTTAATTCATATTATACATTTATTTTCATTGATCAAAGATTTTATGTTATTGTTTGTAGTATACCTAACTTTTAATATTAGACTAAATATCAAATCCGCATGAGGCGAGATATATTTTTATTATATAAAAATAATTTAATTTTAAAAATATTTATTTTGATATATAAATATGTGATATTATTAATACAATAGAACATAATCACCATGAATAATTTTTGAAATTTTATATATGTAATATCATTGTTATACTAATCTATAAATATTTGAATTTTAAGTTTTCTACTTTAATGTATATATCTTCATCTAAACATATAATATACATATATATTCTATTAAATTATGAATCATAACAATATAAATGGATAGGATTGTGATAATTAATATTTGTCAATAGAAAATTAATAAAATATCTATAGATTTAGATTTTCCTCTATCTATGAACCGAAGTTTTTCCTAAATTGTAAGATCTTTTACAAGCTGTATCCTTATAAAAATAAACTGAATTTCAAGAAAATGTAAAGAAAGCTTACCAATGTGTATTCATTTTCTTGGCTCTTCCTATTAAAAAAAGTCTATATGGTTGTACATCCAACTTGATGTTACCTGAAAAATGTTTTTATCACACTATTTCATATTTGTGACAATCTTATGATGTTTCCTACTTATCTGAAATACATTAATCTTGAGTTAGATGTAACCATAGAAAGCTCTATTATTCTGTTAACCCTAAAATTAGCTTTATTGGACCATGCATCCAAGGCATAATTCAACCTTTCTAGACCAAAAACTTGTTCGGAGAAGTCATTTTTTCTTTCGGATAATTTACCATCTGAATATCGCATAAAAACTACATTTATAAAATAATGTAACCATCCAGAAGATGTCCAAGAACCAGGATTATAGGAGACCCAACAATGAAATCGACCTAACATTGTAACCTCGGATAACATTTCAACATAAGCGTTAAATTGGGAAACTTTTTCGTAAAATATGCATTGTTCTCTCCGAAAATTGTAGTACCATGTAGGGGTGTAAAATGAGTTGTTGGTTCGCGAGCCAGTTCTAGCTCAGATCATATTTAAGCGAGCCGAGTTGGGTATTTTTCAGCTCGTTTAAAAACGAGCTGACGAGCTGAGCCAAACACGAATTAGAGCTTAGACGAGCCGGCAAGCTAACTCGTGAGCTCAGTACAAAAGCATTTCCTATTTTACATATTATACATATTCATTGTATTTATTAAATATTATTGAAGGAAAAAATAATATATTATATACATATAATAATATTATTTTCCTATCAATACCAAATTAATATAATTTTATTAATAATACAAAAATAAAGTATTTTAAAAACTATTATAAAATATATGTATATATGTATTTGATATTTTATTTATTTTTCGATAAATTTATTTTTCCAATTAGTATTTTTGATATTTAATAACTATATATTCAAATCAATGTTTTTATATTTTATATATTTTATTTAGTTTGTGGGAAAAAAATATAATATTAATATATTACAACTCTTTTAAATTAAATAGTCTAGTTCATGAGCCAGCTCGTTTTTTTACGAGCTATAGGCGAGTTGAGCTGAGCTGGAATTTTCTAACTCGTTTTGAAAATGCGACGAGGTGAGCTTGCTCATTTTTTTGGCGAGATGATGGTGAGCTCAACCGATCTGAGCCGAGCCAGTTCATTTTACACCCCTAGTACCATGCAAACTACTTTAATGTAAAATATGCATTGTTCTCTACGAGAATTTTAATACTGCTCAAGCTAAAATGTGTTTTGGAAGATCAATTTACAATAACCTAATAAAAACTACAAACCCCAATTTATAAATATTAAAAAATAAATGAATTCGTTAGAGAAGCAAAAACAAAACAAACAACCAACATAAAAATAGGGATGTAAAATGAGTTGGTTCGACTCATCTCGCCAAAAAATGAGTTGGCTCAGCTCGGATCTTTGTCAAAACGAGCTAAAAAATCTTAGCTTAGTTCAGCTCGCCTTTAGCTCGTCCAAAAACGAGTTGGCTCGTGAGCTAGACTATGGATCTACTGTGTATTCACAACAATATTATATGTTTTTTCTTCTATAAACCAAACAAAATATATAAAAAATAAAAAAATAATGTGAATACAAAGTTATTAAATATCAAAAACACTAATTGGAAAATAAATTATCGAAAATTAAATAAAATATCGAATATTTAAACATATATTTTTTAAATATTATATTTCTTTATTTGTTGATAAAATTATATTAATTTGGTATATATAGGAAAAAAATAATATTATTATATGTGAATAATATATTAATATTTTCTTAAATAATATTTAAAAAATTCAAATAATATGTATAATATATAAAATAGGAAACTATATACTTTTCGCGAGCTAGTTCGCCTAAGCTCTAATTCATTTCCAGCTCAGTTCGTCAGCTCGTTTTTAAAAGAACTGGAAAATACCTAGCTCGACTCATTCAAATATGATCCGAACTAGAATTGATTCACGAACCAACAACTTATTTTACACCCTTACCTAAATATATGACATGTGTTTAGCACCCATCATTTTGTTGGGCGCTATGTGTTGGTAGCTTGTCCTTTTATCTAGATTTTGCACCAATGTTCATTAGATTATCTAGAGCAACCGAATGACTTTCATTTTTTTCTTTCCCAATGCTTTTCAGATAATGGAAAGCAAAATTAGAGCACATGTGGTAGTTAGAGGAAAAAGTGCTAAAACATTAGTGCCTTATTATGGATTTTCTTAAAGAAATCAAATGGATCTAAGATACCCATCACCCCAACTAAGCAATGGGTCTAAATGGTTTTGGTCCACCCGACCAACCGATAGAAAGGACACCAACAATGAATTCAGTAGTCTTGCCCTACAGAGGTGGTGATATCAAGAAATCAGGGGAACTGAGAAAGATGTTCGACATTCCAACATATAGGACTAAATTAAGGAAGTCTGTCCGATACCTGGCTCTGCCTCGAGGATTTGCTCATTTGCAAGTGTTGTAGAGTCTGGTTCCTACGTGTCTAATATCACTACTCTTATGTCTAGCTCGCCAAGTTTTGTTGGGCCGATTTCAATGAAGAAAACGAACTTTTAACCTTTATCTAAGCATGGGGAGCCTTTAAAGAAATCATTCACGCCACAATATGGTGGTGTAACATTGGTCCTATGCATATGCTTCTAGCCACATGTCCTATCATATCTCAACCCCTAACATCTGATCCTTTGAATTCATTTAAGGCGCACAGAAAGGTTTATAGTCCTTCATATTCTTTTTCGTTTGATGAAGACATATACAACTTTTGTTCTCCACAACCAGGCGGTAACATAGTTGGCCTAGAAGGTGACTTCTCTTGTATGAGGAGCTTCACGAAGCCCTTATTGTGGATGATTATTAAAAACCTTTAAATAAAATTTTAAAATTTGAATTTAGAGTATTTCAACCTTAAAAAAATTTTCTTTTTAATTTAAAATGAAAAATTAAAAGAAAAAAATTACGAAAAAAATCCTACATGCTAATTATTGACATATTGCTAAGAATGTATAAATGTATGAATCACGTATGCGAGTGAGAATAAAAAGCTAGGGAAATAACTTGTGATAATTTTTTGGATCACATGTCAATTTTTAAAAATTTATCTAATGACATTCTCGATTCAAAATATATCAAAGTGCTATATCAAATGTAACATGAAATAAAGCGATAAATTTAGGAAAAATAGCCTATTCCCTTCCCAAAACATAGTGTTTTAGTCCTATTCCCCATTGACTTTGATCTTCATCTACTTCCCCCCCTCAACTTTTAGTATTCATCAGATTCTCCCCTCAACTATAAAAAATCTGCCTAAACCCCTCCTCCTCTAATTATCCATTAACCAACCCGAATCCGATCCAATTTTGACCCGAATGTGACCCAATTTTGACCTGAATTTAACCCCAAATTTAACCTGATTTTAACCCAAATTTTTTATTTAATTTTAACCCGATTTAATTTTAAATGTTAAATTTTAGTAAATTACGTGTGAATTTACTACACAACATAAACAATAATGTTAATTTTGTGGATAATTTCATCAAAATCAAGTTAATTATTCGATTTAATTGATTTCGAATCAAAATTGAGAAAGATTTTGTTAATTATGTCAAAATCAGATCAAATGGAGTTAATCGATTTGACCCAATTTTGACTCGAATCCGACCCAAATTGTGACCCCAATTTTGACTCGATTTTAATCCGAATTCAACCCAATTTTGATCCAGAATTTACCCAATTGTGACTCAATTTTAACCCGAAATTGTACTTAATTTTGATGAATTTAATTTTAAATGTTACATTTTAGTAAATTTGATGTGAATTTACTACACACATTCACAATAATGTTAATTTTTTAGTTAATTTCATCAAAATCAAGTAAATTATGTGACTTAATTAATTTCGAATCAAAATTGAGTACGGTTTTGTTAATTGTATCAAAATCAGATCAAATCCAGTTAATCGAACCGTTTAATTGATTTCAAGTAAAAAATTTGGTTGAATTAGTTGATTGTACCTAAATCGGGTTAATTAATTCGGTCTTGAAATTGGGTTGATTTAGTTAATTGTGACTAACTTGATCTTGATTTTTATATAATTAACAAAACAATACTCAATTTTACTCGAAATCAATTAAATCAAACAATTAACGTGATTTTGATGAAATTATCAAAAAATTTAACATTTATTGTTTATGTTGTGTAGTACATTCATATCTAATTTACTAAAAATTTAACATTTAAAGCTAAATCTGGTCAAAATTAAGTAAAAATTTGGGTTAAAATCGAGTCAAAATTACGATCAAAATTAAATTAAATTTAGGTCAAATTGGGTCGCATTCGGTTCTAAATTAGATAAAATTTGGATCGGTTAACGGTTAATTAACGGAGAAAATTTTAGACATATTTTCAATAGTTGAGGGAGGGGTAATTAGATGAGAACTAAAAGTCAAAGGGATAATCGAATAAGTGTCAAAGTAAATAGGGGAATATGACTAAGCACTATTTGTGAGGAGAGAATATGTTGTTTTTTCATAAATTTATGCATCTTTCAAGTTTTTTACATTAGAAGGGTTTAATTTCAAAATTTAGTTTGATTATATTTATTGTAAAAAATAATAAATAATTTGAATGCTTCCAATTTATATACAAAGATGAATATTTTCAAATGGCATTATCCTTTAGTTTGTTATATGTAATATTTATGATTTTATAATATTATCATAAATATATATAGAAAAAAGAATAAGATGATAGACCATAAGATCATGTATACATTATTGTATAAATCGTATGAATGAAATGATTAAAACATTTTTATCTTTTTCTATGATAGACTACAAACAATACAAAAATTGGATAAGGTTAATTTATGTGTACAAATTGGATGAACTAATAAAATACGTTATTTTAGGTTTTTTCTTATCTTTGTTCTAGTTTTAAATTTATATTCATATATTTTTAAGTGAATTAATTATTTAAATTTATAGAATTTTTTAAAGTCAATGAATTCTAATTTTTATCTTTTATAAAATGATTGAAATTCTACTATTTCATTCATTTATTGTTGTTCATTTTTCATTACAATTTTTTATATATCAATTTCTAACATATAAATAAAGAATATTGGTAATTAGAAATTATGATAATTTAGTTTTGAAAATCAAGAAATTATATTTCTTCATCATAGTGAACTATTTATAAAAACCTTATATTCCTTTGTTGCAATTTGAGAATTCTTTCTCTGATTTAAGATCAATTCGAAGTTAAATTTGATTGTAGCAGTAAGATGAAAGAGAGAGAATTGAGATATTGTACACACGAATTTATGAGTTCGATCGAATCGATGATTCAATCTACGTCTAAAAGAAAAAGAATTGGACTTGTTATTCGTTATATGTTTCTTGGTTTACAAAGAGATATTGGGTAAATGAACAAATGCTCGAATTTTGGAGTTGTACTTCTGCATCGTCTTCAACCTCCGGACTCTGCTCTATTTATAAGTTTTTCGTCCAAGTTTTTAACTTGCAGTTTAGCCCTTTAGGTTTGTATAATTGCAGAATCAACCCATTAACAACTTTAACTACTTCTATTGCTAAAAGTACCAAAATGCCCTTAAAGACCTTTCATTTCGTCTAGAGTCTTTCACTGCTTCATCTTCTTCGTTTATCCAGCGAAGACCTCGATTACCAGGATCAATATATCATCACCTTAATCCAGGTCTTTGCTTACATTATTCAATGAACACAATGCCATCTTCTTATTTTTCCCAATTGCAAAGATTAATTTTAGTCTTTGGCGATCCTCGACAAACTTAATGCTGAGTTAAACTTGTTAACTGGTAGGGTCTTCGTAAACGCATCTGCTGGATTGTGTTGAGCCCCAATTTTTCAGAATCTTTACATCTCCCTGAGAAATTATATCTCTTATAAAGTGAAGACGAACATCGATATGTTTCGTCCTCTCATGATGAACATAATTCTTTGAAAATGATATAACACCCGATGAGCCACTATATACTTCAGCAAACTTCTATTGCATACCGAGCTCATTTACAATCCCTTTCAACCATATAGCCTTTTTTACCGCTTCTGAAAACACCATGTATTCAACCTCAATGTTGATAGTGTTACTACATGCTAGAGCTTATATTTTCAGCTTACCACATTACCTCCAACCATGAAAACAAATCATGTTGTTGATCTGCGTTTGTCCACGTCTACTGCATCATCAGCATCACAATACCCCTTAACCATGAACTTTATACCTCTTTTGAACACTAGCTTCTTGCTTTGCGATCCTTTAATATATCTCTCAGCACCCATTTTACCGCATTCTAGTGACTTTCATGTGAATTACTCATGAACCTGCAAATAACACCAACTAGATATACAAGATCAGGTCTGGTGCCAATCATTGCATATATGATTGAACCAACTGCATTTTAGTATGGAACTGCTTCCATGTATGAACTGTTTGTTACTTCCTCTTCTGCAATGGCCTTGAGTTTGAAATGAGATCCTAACGGTGTAGATACTGGTTTAGATTGATCCATGCTGAATGTTATCAACACTTTCTCAGATATTCCTCCTGTGAAATTGTCAGCTTACCAGCAACTCTATCCCTATCAATAGCCATTCCTAGGATCCTTTTTGCTCCACCTAGATCTTTCACTTCAAATTATTTGCCTAGCATCACCTTAAGTTTCTGTAACTATGTCATATTTCTAGCTGCTATTAACATATCATTTACATAGATCAATAGGTAGATAAATGAATTGTCTTGCAACTGTTTGAAGTAAACACATGCATCATATTTGCTCCTAACGAAACCTTGGTTTATCATAAACATGTAAAATCTTTGGTTCCACTGCCTAGGAGATTATCTAAGACCATATAAAGATCTTTTTAGTGAACAAACCTTATCACCGAAGTTTTTTTTCTTCAAAACCTTCTGGTTGTTTCATCATGATTTTCTCCTCAAGATTTCCATAAAGGAAGGTTGTCTTTACATCAAGTTGTTCAAGCTCTAAATCTTGGTAAGTGACCAACGATAATATAAGCCTGATAGAAACATGTTTTACTACTGGGGAGAAGATTTCATGATAATCAATCCCTTCAATCCGAGAATACCCTTTTGCTACTAATCTGGTCTTGAATCTTCGTTGTTCTATTCCTGGTATTCCTTGTTTGAGTTTGAAAATCTACTTACTCCCTATGACACTTCTCCCTTCTGTGTTTTGTACCAACTTCTAAGTTTGATTCCTCTTCATATAATCCATTTAATCTTCCATGGCCTTTCTCCAATGATGTCGTTGTTTATTTCTTTGTGTTTCTTGATAACTTTTTTATTCTTCGATCTCTATTTCTTTTGCCGAAACATATGCAAACTCTACAATATCTGATTCTTCATATCTTGAAGGAATTTTAACGTTCGTTCTAGGTCTATCCCTTCCAAGCTTGTAGTCAGTTAATAGTGTCTGATCAATTGAATCTTCCAACTCCTTTGGACTTTCTTCATGAGTCTCCTCTAAATATTCTGACGTTGAATGATTTCTAACAGATTCCTCATGTTCCTGATCTATGATTTCTAGTATTTACTTGACTCTTAGATGTAGTAGCTTTACCTTGAATCTTGGTTCTTTGAACCGGATTCTTTACCAGAAAAGGTAACTGGATTATCTATGCCCTTTTAGTACATTTCTCAAGATTTTACCTTTTTCTTTCTGATACTTTCTTGTACATTAGATCTTCATTGAAAATAACATTCTCGCTGATCACTACCTTTCCTTCATCTTGCAGCCACACTTTATATCATTTAGTTCCAAAAGGATAACCAATGAAAAAACCATGTTTGGCTCTAGACTATGCTTTCCTTTGATCAGAATAAACTTAATCCATACAACCGAACCTTTTCAAATGCTTGTAACCACTACCTTTTAGTCCACCTCCTTGTGGTATGTCACACCCTATGGTCATAGATGGAGATTTATTTATAAGATAGACTGAAGTAGAAGCTGCTTCAACCCAAAAACTTTGTGGAAGTTTAGACTCATTAAGGAGACATCTTACCTTCTCCATGATGGTTCTATTCATACGTTCAGCCACTCCATTCTGTTGGGATGTGTATACACATGTCCTATGTCTTTGAATGCCTTCATCCTTGCAGAATTTGTCAAATCTTTGATTGCAGAATTCCAATCCATTATCTGTTCTAAGTGCCTTGATTCTCTTACCTGTCTGGTTTTCAACCAAAGTTTTCCATTCCACAAACCTTCCAAACTCTTCATCTTTCCTATTTAGAAAATAGATCCATAGTCTCCTAGTATAATCATCTATAAATGTTACGACTGGTATCTAGACTGTGAGAAAGGGATGTTAGGTGATCCCTATAAATCAGAATGCACATATTCTAAAATGTCCTTAGATATGTGCTTTCCTACTCCAAACCATAATCTGTGTGCCTTTCCCATCACACATGCCTCATACATTGACATGGTTGAGATGTTCTTACCTTATATCATTCCTTCTTTTATCAGAGTGTTAATACCTTTAAGGCTCATATGTCCAAGCCTGTTATGCAATAGTAATGTTTGATCCGAATCAGCAGATACTTGGTTGCCTTCTCCTTGAATAGTTTGGCCCTACAGAACATAAAGACCTTCTCTAAGGTCTCCTCTCATTCTACATCCTCTGATAATTCTGAGAGATCCATTTTGGGATTTATACCAAGACCTTTGTCCTTCCAAAAGCACCTAATGAAATCAAGTTTCTCTTAAGCTCTAGTATAAACCTGACTTGTGTTAAAGTTATAGAAGATCCATCATGTGTAATCAATTGAATTTGTCCTATCCCTTTAATCTAACATACCATGGTGTTTCCCATCTTTACTTTGCCACAATTTTATTCTTGTAGTTCTATGAACCATTCCCTGTGAGGTGATATATTATATGTACACTCTAAGCCCGATATCAAATGTTCATCTATCTCTCGTTCTGTTATTGTTAGTGAATCGTATTCTGTTACTGAAAGAACTTCAATATCTAGCATATTACCTTTTACAATAGCTGTTTCACCTCTTTCTTCAGAAGCATTCTTAGGGTTCTTCTTTCTGGCATTACATTCTTTCTTGAAATATCTACGCTTCCCACAATACCATCGATCCCCATTCTCTTTGGACTTGGACGAGATCTCACTTTCTTCTTACCATATTGATTACTTTCTCGTTTCTCTGATCTGCCCCCTCACTATCAGCCCTTCAGCATTTGGTTTATAACCTTACCCTTGTGAGATCAATTCTAACTCCTTAGATCGAGCTGATTCCTTCACCTCCTCTGGTGTAATGGTAGTTCTTCAATACTTTAGAACTTATCTGAGCTGCTCATAAGGAGCTGGTAATGAATTCGAAAGATATACCGCTTGATATTCTTCCTCAACCTTGACTTGAAGGTTTTGAATATCTAACAGCATCTTCTGAAACACATCCAGTTTTTTCTCCATTGTTTTGCTTTCATCCATCCTGAATCCTGATAATCGTTGCATCAGATACATCCTGTTAGGGAGAGATTGTTCAAGAAACTGTCCTTCCCACAGATTCCACAATCCAAACGTCGACTTCTCTTGAATAACTTTCCTCAAAATCTGATCCAATAAGCAAAAAACTATAATATTTCGAACCCTCTTACTTCTCTCAGCTTTTGTTAGTTGAACCTGTTCTCTTTTATCTTTATCTTGGATTCTAGATCCTTGTTCGGTTGTCAATATTGAAGCTATTCCAGTAGACTCCATGACTGATCCTAGTTCTGTTCCTGTAATAGAGGATCTTTTTGGAGTCTTGAGCTCATTCTTGAGATCATCTTCTGTATCCATGTCTCACGTTGCAGGATCATCTATTAAAGCTTTGTGTAGACCCATGATTTCGAGACTTATCAATATATTTTCCTTCTACAGTATAAAATCTCCTTTACCGTCAAATTTCTCCACGTCCAGCTTCTAGCCATTTTTCTTGGACCTTCCTTGCCTTAGTTCTTTACTTAAATTCTTTTTTATTGTGAGCTTTTCTAAGTATTCCCTGGTTATAGAACTGAGTGCTCTGGTACCAATTGTTGCAATTTGAGAATTCTTTCTCTGGCTTAAGATCAATTCAAAGTTAAACTTGATTGTGGCAGTAAGATGAAAAAAGAGAGAATATAGATTGTACACACGAGTTTACGAGTTCGATTGAATCGGTGATTCAATCTACATCTCGGAGAAAAAGAATTGGACTTGCTATTCATTATATGTTTCTTGGTTTACAAAGAGAGATTGGGTAAATGAACAAACAGTCGAATTTTGGAGCTGTGCTTCTGCATCGTCTTCAACCTCCGGACTCTGCTCTATTTATAAGTTCTTCGTCTAATTTTTTTAATTCTTCGCATTTTAGCCCTTTAGGTTTGTATTGCAAAATCAAACCAAACAACTTTAACTACTTCTATTGTTGAAAGTATCGAAATTCCCTTAAAGACCTTTCCTTCCGTCTAGAGTCTTTCACTGCTACATCTTCTTCGTTTATCCAGCTAAGACCTCGATTACATGGGTCAACATCCTCGTTTCCATCATCCATATTGAAGTATCATTTAGACATTTGGCTTGATAAAAGAATAAATTACATTTATATAATCAAGATGTTTAAATATAACAAAATGAAACACAAATTTAAATAATAACAACATTAAAATAAAATTACCCAATTGAATTAGTAGTAACTATTCACTAAATTGAATTCAAAGTTCAACGAGAAGAACTCTGAAAAACTATATGACACATTTTACCATTAAAAATGATAAATTAAACCCCATATAATTAAAATTAAATTGAAAAGAATTAAATTTTTAACGATTAAAGAAGAATTAATATAAAGTTAAGACTCTTCTTATCTAAATTTCAATATTACTAAATTAGAAATCAATCATTTACGAGTTGGCACATCCAGTGCAGATGAAGAACTTTTGCTGCATCTCTTCCTATTTTCGTTTGTCTCATGTAAAGCTAATGACAAAATATCCCTCCCTACAATTAAGGAATCTCTAAAGTACCTCCACGCTCTCGTGGAATCCTTAAAGTCGACTGTTGCACCCTGCACGGGGCTGCGACGTCATGTTCCTCCTTGTCTATGGTGAGATCCTACTGGATATATGAGACCCCTTTTCCTTCAGATCCTTGATTTCAGTAATTTCTCAAAACAATTATGGAAGTCGTTGTTGTAAGAAATGAGTTCGGCTTTGACTAGTGGATATGCAAACACTCGCAAATGCGACGTTTACGTTTTCTGGCGATTTCATATTGAACGAAAAGCGACTGGTGAAATCGCAATCGCTTAAAAACACTATCAATTGTAAAATTTAAAACGTAAAAAGAATATTGTGATTGCGATTACGTCTGTTTACACAAATGACGAAAATATCCATAAGACCTATATAATCAACAAAAACTTATATATATATATATATGTATAAAAATCTACATGCATATTAGTGTATCCTTATCTATATACATATGCATATATATATATATACACGTATTCACAGCATATAAATATATATACATAAATAATTTATACATATATATATACATATATACACTTAAGTGGACATAACAATACACATATACAATCATTTGTACGTATATAGACATACATTTTTACACATATGCATATATATATATAATAAATATATGCATATATATACATATTTACAAACATTTATATACATAAATAAATCTAAATGTACATACTAACATGTAAATCAAGATCATTGGTGATTGTGATAGAAATTATGATAATTTATTTAATTTAAATCAGAAAAGTATATTTTAATCATCACAATGAATTAATGAATTGTACAACTAAAATTAAAATATCGATCAAATAACATAAACAAATCATTAGACATTTTGCATGATGGAAATATAAGTTAGATTGATATAATCATAATATTTAAAGATAACAAAATGAAACACAAATTTAAAATAGTAACAACATTGAAATAAAGTTTTCCGATTGAATTAATAATAACCATTCACTAACACAAGAAAGGAAAAAATTATTACATTTTCAATTGAATTCAAAGTTCAAATATAACAATACGGAATAATGATCTATATGATAACTTTTAATCATTAAAAACCATGAACTAAACCCCAAATAAATAAAATGATACTGAAAATAATTAAATTTCTAACTATAGAAAAAATATAAGGGAAGACTGTTCTTATCTAAATTATAAATACTACTACGAGTTGTCAAATCAAATCCAACGAAAATGAAAAACTTCTGCTGCATCTCTTCGTCTCTTCGTCCACCTCCTGTAAAGTAATGACGAAAAAGCCCTCCATACAATCAGGAATTCTCTAAACTGCTCGCCACTCTCTCCTGTAACCCTTAAAGCCGACTGTTGTACCCTGCACGGGCCGCGGCGTCAGGTCCCTCACCGTCTCCGGTGAGAACCTGCCGGATATAGGAGACCTCCTTTTCTTCAGACCCTTGATTTGATTAACCACTCAGGAAATACCGATAACATCCCAGGAACCATAACCAAGCTCGAACACCTCGATGCCGTCCGGTTAAGGAATACCGATCTATCTGGTCCAATTCCGGATTTCACGAGCGAGCTTAAGACAGTCAAGTTCTTGGATCTTTCAGTGGTCCGATCCCCGGTTCACTGTGAAGATTGGAGCCATACAGATCCATAATAGCGAGCTTAGCGGTTCTTCTGTAGGAACTGTCCGGAATGAACAATGGACTTTCAGGTAAAATGATACTGTCTGTGGTTGTTGTTAAAGTACTATCTTTACGAGCCCTTGAAAAGTCTTAGTTTAATTTAATTTAATTTAGACCATAAGATTTTACATTTCTCACAAACCTTCAATGCTGCAGGAAGTGTAACGAAATGCCTTCCGGCAGGTCTGATCAGCCTCAAGCTCGAGTACTTCGGCCTGAGCTACAACAGCTCAGGTTACCCGTTGCAGAAGAACAAGAGCAATAAACAACATATATATATATATATATTTTGTGTTGATAAATATATACCTCTTTTGATAACCAAATGATCAAATCTTGTATGCCTTCTTCCTTGCATCCTAAGATTTGTCAGTGGATAAAAGCATTTTTCTCAGTTCACATTATCTATTACTAAATCGAGCTAGAAAGGCAACATCAAGCACCTGAATTATCAAGTTTCTGCAGAATTGGTCCTTTGCAGATATTTCCCACACAGCCTGTTGTGGCTTAACATCGAGGAACCATAAGAGTACTACAATAAGCAATTTATTGTTATGACAGAGTAAAAGTTGGAAACTTGAGGATTTGAAACAGAGGCTTAAGGAACTAAGCAAGCTCTTCACATCACCTTCAAACTTTAGACTTAGACCCATCCCATTAGAGTTTAAAGTTTAGAATTTACAGTTCACAATCTGAACAAATTTTACCAGAATCCATATGAAGAGATATGAACAGAAGAGAAGCCAATTTGATTCCATATGAAGAGATATGAACAGAATATTTGATTTCAGTTTCACTAACCAAGACAAGTTCTTATGTACAGTTTGGTTGCTATCAAGTATGAACCATATTTTCAAACATCATCTTTCTTTAAAGTAGTCGTATTCTCATTTCGGGTGAGATACCTTGAGATCTTCTCACGAGCCACATCGCGACTCAAATGCGCATGCTCATTGCACCGTCCAGTTTCTTGTTGCAGAGCATTGATCGCCGTTTGGTACGTCGTAAGCTCTTTCTCCACCTCTTCCATGGCCGATGTCAATGGCGACCTCTTCTCTGCCGCCGTCATTGCCGTCTCCCCCATCGATTTCATCAGATCCTCGAGCTGAGAGGCCAAAACGCTGATTCTCGCCACTTCGCTCAATGCTACGCTAATTCCGCGTTCCATCGAGTCAACCGCGTCTCTTTGGCGTTTCAGAAGGGAACGCGATTTCTGCCACAGCGACGATACAAAGAGACCCACAGACCCCACCGGAACGTATGCCATGAGGGCTCCTCCCGCCGCCATCACCGGCGGAGCCACTGTCCGACCCACCGGTCCTTTGCAGATATTTCCCACACAGCCTGTTGTGGCTTAACATCGAGGAACCATAAGAGTACTACAATAAGCAATTTATTGTTATGACAGAGTAAAAGTTGGAAACTTGAGGATTTGAAACAGAGGCTTAAGGAACTAAGCAAGCTCTTCACATCACCTTCAAACTTTAGACTTAGACCCATCCCATTAGAGTTTAAAGTTTAGAATTTACAGTTCACAATCTGAACAAATTTTACCAGAATCCATATGAAGAGATATGAACAGAAGAGAATCCAATTTGATTCCATATGAAGAGATATGAACAGAATATTTGATTTCAGTTTCACTAACCAAGACAAGTTCTTATGTACAGTTTGGTTGCTATCAAGTATGAACCATATTTTCAAACATCATCTTTCTTTAAAGTAGTCGTATTCTCATTTCGGGTGAGATACCTTGAGATCTTCTCACGAGCCACATCGCGACTCAAATGCGCATGCTCATTGCACCGTCCAGTTTCTTGTTGCAGAGCATTGATCGCCGTTTGGTACGTCGTAAGCTCTTTCTCCACCTCTTCCATGGCCGATGTCAATGGCGACCTCTTCTCTGCCGCCGTCATTGCCGTCTCCCCCATCGATTTCATCAGATCCTCGAGCTGAGAGGCCAAAACGCTGATTCTCGCCACTTCGCTCAATGCTACGCTAATTCCGCGTTCCATCGAGTCAACCGCGTCTCTTTGGCGTTTCAGAAGGGAACGCGATTTCTGCCACAGCGACGATACAAAGAGACCCACAGACCCCACCGGAACGTATGCCATGAGGGCTCCTCCCGCCGCCATCACCGGCGGAGCCACTGTCAGACCCACCAATATGGCGCCCACCGCTACGGCCGTCATCACCCCGAGGAACAGTGTTACCGAAACCCTCCTCCGTAGGCTGATTCGCCGGAGTTGCCTGTCGAGTTTCTTCGCAGTGCCATTCAGTTTTCCGATGATCTTGACGAGTTCGCCGTGACAGCTTCGGAAAAGCCTCGTGAAATCTCCGGCGAAAGGATCTTCGCTGGAATATTCGTTGAAGCTTCTCAGATCCTGAAGAGTCTTCCTGAAACTAGCGTCTCCATCTCCAGACACCATTTCCTCCTCCAAGAAATCCGACAGAGCTTCTTGAACAAGCGTTTCTCCGCGGTGGGCCTTTTCTATGCAATTTCTCAGTGAGTCGCAGAGATCCGACAACTGGGAATTGGCGTTGAAGAAGTCGTTCACTAGAGTGAACAGTTTAGGGTCTTTGCGAAGATCTCTCTCCGATGCTAGGAGAAGCTTCCCGACATCCTCATTCATATTGTCGACGAAACCCGTAAGTTTCTTGAGGGAATCGAAAGAACACGATGGAATGTTCAAGCCGTTACCGCTCATGGATTGTGGATTTTCTGGTTCGGATGAAAGTTTAGAAGAAGAACGAGACGAGGCGCTTCGTGATGCCTTCACCACCGTAAGGTGAGAGAGTATGCGTCGCACACGTGAAAGCTTCGACATTTTGTCTGAAGAACAAGAAGAGCAAGAACAAGAAGAAGAGAGAGAAGTAAGAGAGAGAGAGATGGACAAGCAGAGGAACAATCGTAGAGACAGAGAGAATTGTGAGAATGAGTCGCTGCAACGATCATTTTATAGCTTCCGGGGTTTTCAATTTGAATGCCGTTTCCAAAGTTGTATTTTTCATTTTTCTATGTATTTTTAAAACAAATTTATATTGTTCTATAAAATTATTAAATCTTCATGTTTGAACATTTATTTACACCACGACTAAATATAACCTACAATAAAATTACTGTAAATAAATAATTAAAAGATGGAAAAGTATAATTCAAAAAATGAAAATGAGAAAATTATTCTTCATATAATTTATTTTTAAAATTCGATTATAAAGATAAAATATTATTTATATTGTAGAAAAATAAAATGATGTTACGTAAAATAGTTAAATTAGAAAATATATTACAACTTAATAACGTTACTATATATAGATTTTCACTTTAATATATGTTAAAACTTCATTTTTTTATATTTATTAATTTAGTATTTTTAATAATATTTCTCTTTATACCTTTACTATATAATTAATAATTATACATATATATATATAATGTTTTTTCCTCTCATCTAATGCTACCACGTCAACATTAGTTGGAAAAAACTTCTAATATCATTCATACACCAAACCGATATGTATACATATATATCTAACATTCTTCCTAATCTACTGTTTTCCTTTTCCTTCTTCCCTTTCCATTCAGACGATTTCATCTTTTTTCAGATATTGTTTCATTACCTCTTTTCCTCCTCCCTTTCCAACTTTCTCCTTCTCCTTCGGATTGTTCCATCTGTTTTCAGATGACCGATTGCAATCAAGGAGGCGTGTGGCCTTGAAGACGTTCGGTCTGTGATGCATAAAAAGTTTGACTTTGTCACAACTACATCTATTGTTATAGATGTTTTTGAGGAATGAACAAGCATGAGATCTAGGGCTTAATAGTTACCGACATTTACAAAAACTCTAAAACAAGAGGAAAAATGGGTTTTTTCCAGCATCGGGTTTTGATGTGCCATTAGCACCAAAATCCACGTAGAAACTCGTGATACTAAAAATCGAGGTACTTATGTAGGGGTGCAAAATGAGCTGTTGGCTCGCGAGTCAGCTTTAGCTCGGACCATATTTAAGCGAGCCGAGCTCGGCGTTTTCTAGCTCGTTTAAAAAACGAGCTGACGAGAGCTGGCTTGCGAGCTGAAAAAAAAATAATGTAGAAAAATACAATATTTTTCTTTTTTGTATAACATATATAATATATTGTATAAACGTAGTATACTGTTATAATATATTTTTCCTTTTTCTAATAATTGGTATAACAAAATAAAGAAACAATTTAGTAAAGTTACGAGCGGTCGAATTTAGTACAAAGATATTTTATACTTTTTATTCGAGAAGGTTATTTTTTATTTAGTACAATGATATTTTATAACATTATGCTTGAATTAATGTTTTCATATTTTTGATATTTTATTTAGTTCGTTTGATATGTTTATCATATATGATATTACAACTAATTCAAAATAATTAATTAGTCTGGCTCGCGAGCCAGCTCGTTTTTTGGCGAGCTAGAGGCGAGCCGAGCTGAGCTGGGATTTTTTAGCTCATTTAAAAAACGAGCCGGGCTGAGCCAGCTCGTTTTTTGGCGAGCTGAGCCGAGCTGAGCCGAGCCAGCTCATTTACACCCCTATACTTATGGAATGAATAGAAAGACCGACTTTGTCATAATTTCATCTATTTTTATGGTCGTAAGCGGAAGATCTAGGGCTAAAAGGCCACCGACGTTTGAAAACAATCCAAAATTAATAGGAGAAGTGGGGCTTTCGCTAGCATGAGGTTCTAATTTGCCTTAAGCACATAAATCCACGAAGAAACCCGCGATATAAAAAATTGAGGTACTTGTGTGTTTAAGACCCGCTAAATCAGTCTTATCCGAGGAATCTGGCGAAGCGTCCGACATATTAGTTCACCATCCAAATACCTGAGGCGACGAATTTGTTCGGATTCCCTTGGCCAATACATATATTGTAGTCGTCGTCATTCATTTCCCGTTAACTGATTTATGTTTGTATTTCTCGGTTGCTCACGATAAGGCTATTGTGAAGGTTGTGATTTGTTCTGATTCTCTTTCTCTTCCTCCTTCAGTGATGCAATTGGTGAAGAAACTGCCAGAGCGATTAGCGGTTGGGCTCTTCCTTAAGAGAGAAGATTTGCAGCCGGTAGGATTCTCTCCATCAAATTTATGTTTGTGTGTTTCAAGAAATATTCAAATTCCGATTCTTACTTCCACAAAAAGAAAAATTGAATTTCCGGACAACAAAAGCCGTCCCCAATTCATCTGGAAAACGGTTCCGAGACACTTTCTGGACGGATTTTATCGGTCCATAAATGAACGTCGCTAATTAATATACGTTCGAAATTCGTCCGAAATTCAAAATGAATTCAGCCTTCCTTAAAACGTCCCTAATTTTTTTAAGAAATAAAACAATTCTGGACAGATAATTCCCTTCGGAAAAGTTTTCTGAAAATGTCAAAAAAATTCTGGACGGATTTTTTTGTCCGTCTCCACCGTTGTCACCTCCTCCTCCATCGCCTCTGCTGTCGCCTCCTCTTCCATCGCTAGGGATGTCAATTTCAAGCCCGACCCGAAACCCGACCCAAACCCGGCCCGAAAAATTACGGGTTTGGGCAAAAAATTATAGGGCCATTTTCAATCGGGCCGGGCTCGGGTTTGAAAAATTTTGGCCCGCAAAATTCGGGCCGGGCCGGGCTCGGCCCGCGGGCTGCCCGAGCCCGAAAATGGCCCGCACCCTTAACCCTAATGCTCTCTCCTCCCTCTGTCTCATAAGCTCTCTCCCTCCCCCTACCTCCTCGTCGTGACGTCTCTCTCTCCCTCGTGCATAAGTTATTAATTTGTAATTAAATAATTTTTTTATTTTGTTTATTAATAACTTTTTTTCTTCTTATATTTTGTGTATTCTTTATGTTCAGAATAGTTTTTCTAAGATAGAAATCC
>CM071866.1:37875849-37889307 GCA_036759665.1 Gynandropsis gynandra
CACCGCCCCCTCCTTCACCATCGTTGCTCCCTCCTCCTCTGTCGCCTCCACCGTCCCCTCCTCCTCCACCTCCATCGTCGCCTCTTCTTCCGCCGTCGTGCCCCATTCCTTATTCTCTATTTCCCTTTCTCTTTCTTCTCTCTCTTTTTCTTTCTATTTTTTATTCCTCTTATTCCTTTCCGACTAAATTTATAACCTTAGATTTCACAATTTTGATCAACTTAAAAAAATTTGTCCCTAATTCCGGAGAGATTAATTAAATTCGTCCCTAATTCCAGTCGGATTAGGGACAATGTCTATAATTTTTTTTATTTTTTTTGTAAAAAAATTCCGGACAAATATTGTTGTCTGTCTAGGAATTTTTTTATAAAAATATTATTTATTTTTTATATAAAAATGTTGTTTAAAAAATATGTAAAAAATTGTTTTTTTTTGTAAAAAAGTTCTGGACGGATACAAAAAATCCGTCCCTAATTTCCGGACAGATTTTTTAGTCCGTCTAGAAATTTTTTTTTTAAAAATAATAAATAATAAAAAACAAATAAAGAATAAAATAAAATAGGGAAAAAAGTATTTCGTTTGAAAATTACAAACCGATTCAAATTCGTCTAGAATTTAAGGACATACCGAAATTTCCGTCTGGAATTTATAAACGTGGTTATGGTTACTTGATTTTCTAGGTTTTCTCGTTTAAGCTCCGTGGAGTTTTCAATATGATGGTGAAACTTTAAGAAGAGCAATTCAAAAAGGGGACATCTGTTCATCAGCGGAAAACAATGCCTAGGGAGTTGAAAAATGTGTCATATAATCAATGAAGAGTTTTAAAATCAAAACATTTTATGAAGCAAATAACTTTGGTTTTTTCCTCTTCACTACGTTTTATGAAACCATACATTCATTGAATGTAAATAATTCTAGATTTGTATTCTATAATGATTATTTGTTTAATTCGTAATTCTCCTCACTTTTATTTGTTTATTACATAAAGAATTAGATGGCATATACCTTATTTTATATTGTCTTTAGAATTTACTTTCATCATGCCATGGAATTTCCATCACCATCTCAAGATTAGTTTACAAATTTAATATTTAATGTATGTGTGATCTCACTATATGATTTTATAGTTTTTAAAAGAATTATTAAAAAAAATCACAAAGGGATTAAAAAACTTATAAAATTTAAGCTAATTTTTAAAATTAAAAAGTTATTAAAAATAAAAAACTTATGAAAAAAATAATTTATTGTTGTTTTAAAAGCAAACATTTAAATTATTTCAAAATAACAAAAATTAAAAATAACTATAAATATAATAAAACCAAAATTATTTGTCATTAACTAGCATTTGGAATTCGATCGAAAAAGATGATAAGAATATTATCATGGTATTTTTTCAATGTAAATCCTAAATGGATTAATATTGATGATTATATCATATTAATTACTATTAAAAATGTACAATAATATAACATACAAATTTATTTTGATCTATTGTGATTGAGGTGCATTGATATTTTTTCTATAGAAGTTAAACACTATCTATAAAAAGTTTAACAAATTACTTTATGTTATAGTATCATTACAAACTATTATTTTAAATAAATATATATAGAAGAAATAAATGATCAAAATTAAGTTCTATAAAAATAAATTATTATACTTTTATGTGATAATGTGTTGATATCACATGTCTCCTTGCGAATTGCATAACAAACTATTTAAAATTGTAATTAAATAGATAATATTTCATTAAATTAATAAATATATCGATTTATATATTTTATTTAATTTTATAATAATTTTTAAGATTTATAAAAATGTCAAAAAGTTAATTTATTCAACCATATAAGAAAACACAAAGTCAAAGTCCAAAAAATAATACTACATTTAGTAGAAAATTTAATATTATTTTGGATGTGTTTATTTATATTAAATTTAATTTAATTTCTAAAAAATGTTATTTGTTTTAATTATTTTTTGATGATATTTATTTGAAAAATGAATGATATTTTCACCATAGTTCATTAGAAAATACTATTAAAGATCCCATATAATAATGAAATTATTATAATTATTATTAGGAGTAACTTCAAAAATACCCTCGTATGGCTAAAACACTTTAAAAATACCCTTCCAAAAAAATTTTAACTTCAAAATTACCCTTATAAATATTGATATTCCCAAAATACCCGTGCGACCTTGCGACTCAATTCGACTCAGCGACCCAATTCGATCCTACGACCCAGCGACCCAGTCCGACCCTGCGACCCTGTGATCCTATGACCCAGTTCGACCCTGTGACCCAACGACCTAGTTTGACCCTGCGACCCAGTTCGACCCTACGACCCAGTTCGACCCTGTGACCCAGTTCGACCTTGCGACCCATTCGACCTTGTGACCCAGTGCGACCCAAAATCGCCGGAAATCGCTAGAAACCGCCGGAAACTACAAAAAATCGCCGGAAATCACCGGAAAACGGTCGAAATCACTAGAAATCACCTACAAATCGCCGGAAATCGCTAAAAATCACCGAAAATCGCTAAAAACGCTGGAAATTGCTGGAAATTGCTGGAAATCACTGAAAATGGCTAAAATGTTGTTGGAAATCACTCAAAAATTGCTGCAAAAAGCTCAAAATGGAAGGAAATCGCTCGAGAATGGAAAGAAATCACTCAAAATTGGAAGAAAATCGTTCTAAAATGGAAGACAATCACTCGAAAATGAACGGAAATAGCTCTCAACTTTGTTTCTCTCCTCTCAAATTTGTGTTTTCCCCCTCTCAAATTTTTCTTTCCCTCTTTCGTATGTGTTTTTCATTAACAAAACATAAGGGCACATATGTCTTTTCTCCGATTTTTTTTCATCAGATTTAGGAGGGTAGTTTTGAAGTGTTTTAGCCCTAGGAGGGCATTTATGATATTCCTCCTTATTATTATTATAATTATTAATTTTTTGAATTATTATAGTACTCTAGCCTTGGAAAAATAAAAATTTTGTCTAAAAGAAAAGGGTGCAGAAATTCAAAGAGAGTCGTCGTCTTGCTTCATTCACAAGGTCAATAATATTTGTTTTTGCATTTTCTCCTTCGCGACAATTACACTTTAAAGATCTGTTTCTCTTTCTACTTTCAATTTAGATTATTTTCTTTTGTTTCCTAGAAATAGTTAACCTCAAGTATATCTCTTAATTTACCCTAAATCGTATATGCTATCCCTCTTTTGGAATGGTAATAAGAGAGATTTTAGCTCGAAGATCTACTATTTTTTGGATATGCTAGAGGTTGTAATGACTTTTGGGAGAGGTATTGTGTTCCTTCTTAATACTTGATTTTTCAAGTACATTTTTTTAGTTTATCTTTATTTACAATTTCATTAGAGTCTTGAGTCTTATTACTTTGTTGTGTCATGATTTCTCAGTTTATGACTATTGTGTCGTAGGCTCAAGTTGGTCGACTATTGTTTTAAAGTCAAGGTCAATGCTCGTAACAAAAGAAGATGATTCAAGACTCCTTTGCCTCGAGAGATAGTGCAAATCAAGATGCACACGAAGAATCTAGGGGATGATAACTTTGGAGAAGTATATTCGAAAACTAATTCCGAATATGAAATTATAGAATCAGGAAATAAAAATCAATACATGAAATTAGAAGAAAAAAAAGAAACTTATCGATCGTTGGTAATCAAATGGGAAGAGGGAGAATCAAAGACGATCTTCATATGGAATAATCAAGAATTATTTGGAGAATATATGAAACAACTAAATTTTGTTTCTCTGTAATAAAAATTTATTAGTCTTAAAAGATTTTAGATAATATACGAAAAAATTACATGTGAACCACATGTTTCCTTAACTTTACATTCATTTAGGTTTATGTAACATCCAAATATATAAGAAGTAAAAAACAATTGTGTAATAAGCAAAACTTTTATAGACCTTTATGGCGCATTGTATTATTATTTTTTATTATCATGTACATGTAACTTATATTTTATATTTAAATATTTAATGAGTACGAGAATTTCAATTTAGTGAAGCCCAATTAAAATCCATAAATTATTTTTATTAATTTACATATTTTAATTTAAAAAAGAAAAATTATAACATGATATTTTTTTATAAACAACATAAGTTATAGTATTCAATGAGACTTGTCCATAGGTTTTCGAATGGATGCATTCGCTAAATGTAATTAATTCTATATTATAATTTTATAATGTTCACTTGCTTTATTTTTGTAAATAAATTTAAAAAACATTTTTTTCTTTATTACACCACAATTATAAATACATTGTTATATGTCAATTCACACATCGTTGATGCTTTTATCAGACTATTTCATGTTTCTGACAATTTGATTATGTTTCTTGCTTATTTGAAATACATTAAAGTCTTGAGTTAGATGTAACCATAGAAAGCTCCATTATTCTGTTAACCTCACAAATTAACTTTATTGGACCATGTGATACAAGCACCGAAGCTTTAGCCGCAAGTATGGACAGGATTGAGTTGGTAGAAGGCCTAGGGGCACTCTCTAGCCAAGACTCGATGATAGGGAGGGCGGACAAAGGGGAACATGCCAAAAGGGGCGCTCGTTCGGTCCTTCAAGGGGTGGTGGAGGACGGGTGGATCGCGGGACACCACGAAGGCTGCGGATGGGACCTTCGATACAGTCACACGTTCGGCTTGGACTCTCAGAGCACAACACGAACTAGGGGGCGAAGACTCGCAAGGATGAAGAAAACTCAGCAAATTTTATTTTGAATTCAAAGATGTCCTTCAACAAACAATAAGCCTCGGTTTAAAACATGACCGAGAAAGACAAGAAAGGAAAAACAATATGGCCGTTGTGGCCTTAATTAGAGCAAAGAAAAGAAGGCAAATGAATCTTGGGTGAAACGGGAAAGAGCCGTTGGTGCTAATATTTGAATTCAAAAGGCTCCATCCAAGTTAAGGCAAGTTGCTGCGCCGGTCTTGATATGGCAGGTTGCTGCTTGTGTTGTTGCTATTGTTCACGAAGCCACTTGATGGAGTTCCTTGGGCTTCATTGATGACGAAGAGGAACTTGGATTTTGGGAAATTGCTGCTGATGCCTCCCTCTTCGTTGTTGAACTCCTGACGGTTGTTGAGAAGCACTTGAGCTACGTACGCGTTGATTCTTGTACGAAGGCTCTTTGCTCGGGATCTCGTGAGTGGCTTGTCGTGGACCACCGGCATGTCAATGTGTGCTCCGTCTTCTCCTAGCTTCTCCTAGCATGTCAATGTGTGCTCGAGTCAAGATTAAGTACGATTTTGTTAATTATATCAAAATCGGATAAAATCGATTTAATTGATTTGAAAAGATTTTGACTCAAATCGGACCAATTTTGACCCCAATTTTGACTCCATTTTAACCCGAACTCGATTCAATTTTTACTCGATTTTGAACCAAAATTTACCCACTTTTAACTCGATTTAACCTTAACTTTTATCCGATTTTATTTTAAATGTTACATTTTAGTAAATTAGGTTTAACTAGAATTTGTACTTAATTTTGATCCGATTTTATTTTAAATGTTACATTTTAGTAAATTAGGTGTTAACTTACTACACACATAAACAATAAATGTCTTTTTTTTTAGATAATTTATCAAAATCAAGTTAATTAATTGATTCAATTAATTTCGAATCAAAATTGAGTACGGTTTTGTTAATTGTATCAAAATTGGATCAAATCGAGTTAATCAGACCGTTTAATAGATTTCCAGTAAAAAAACTGGGTTGAGTCTCCTTCTTCTCTCTCTACTCTCTCTCCTCGATCAAGAACTGAAAATTTAGTCAATGAGCTCGACCTCTCACCCCTCTCTTCTTCTTTCCTTCCTCTTTTCTTTCCTTTTCTCCCTTGTTTCCCTTTCGGTCGTTCAGTTCTTCCTTTTGTTGCAGCAGCAACCGATTGTTGTCTTTTCATGAGTTTCCATTCTTGAATAAGTTGGGTGACGTTTCCATTACTTTCTCCAGCAAAATATCACTTATTCCTCTTCTTTAAAGTCGTTTTCCTTATTGTATAAATCCCTAAAAACTCCCATTTGTTTTAAGACAAATTAACTTATTTGGAGTTGCAGGTGACGGACGCGACCCGCGCGGGCTGAGTAAGTGACCCGCTCGGGTGCGGCGCGGAAGATCGCGCAAGAACGCGATGGAGAATGAGGCAGCCCGCTCGGGCTAGAAGGTTCCCCGGTCGGGCTGGTCTAATGCTCGCTCGGGCTGTGTTGTTGCCCGCTTGGGCTGAGGCCCCAGGCGTGGTAGTTCTTGCCAGACTCGTGCTCAATTTGCTGGACAAAATCACCGTAATAAATGCCCGTTCGGGCTAGGGAGTTACCCACGTGGGTAGTGTGTGTTCTTCGCCGATTCTCGTCCGGTATGTTCCGTGATGATCCTCGATGTTGGTACTTTGTCTCGTGCACGTCCTTTAGCTCTGAAATGAACCGAATACGCATAAAAACCTGTAAGAACATGAAAGCACAAAAACGAGTAAAACGGATATAGAATCATACGTAAAGCATCACATCTATATCATAAATATCTATAAAATCGTGCAAGAAACACGTATGAAAACGAGATGATCAAAATCCCCCAGACCTGAATGTTTGCTTGTCCCTAAGCAAACGTAAACGTGAAACACGTGGGGTATACAAAATCCGAGAATTCCTTTTTCTCCTAGAAATACCGCTAAAGCGAACCTAACCGATCAACTAGCACGTCGTGTGCAAATTCAGCCTAATTAAGTTTTTAGTTTTCATCCTAGGTTCACCAAGGCTATCCAAGAGAAAGTAAATTGAAGGTAAACTAGACAAGCTACCATAACTCTCTCCACCAAACAAGACTTCAGACAATGCTAAACCTAGAACAACCGAGGAAACTTGTTTCTTTACGAGCTTCTTTCTTTCTGTTTTCTTTCTTTTTTTTTTCTTTTTCTTTTCTTTTGTTTTTATGTCTTCTTTTTTTTCTTTTTTTTCTTTTTCTTTCTTTGCATACACACTAGGCTTCTAGATCGTCGGATTCGAAGGGATTCAGCCTCTACTTAGACCCAGACTACCGATAACGGTATACTCACGCATCTCAATCAAGAGTGCAGCGGAGTAGGCGACATTTTAATTGTGCCATGCCTTTAGGAAGTAGAAAGATGATCGCCAACCCACCACTTAGACCCAAGCCATCGAAGGAGTATCAAGGTCGATGCACTCATATCGATTTTAGATCATGCTTTTAGGCATTATTTCTATCGACAACGGAATGTTAGTGTGCGCTCTTAATCTGCAAAATAAGCACGATCTAATGCGACATAATAATCCTCATAAAAAAGAGTGAAGTAAAGCATCGTCTACACGAAGTATGGTCATATGAATAGAGAGAATAAACGATTGACTAGCCTAGCAACCTCGTCTAAACCCCCCACAAGCAACACTAGAATTCCTAAAGAATTACGACCTATTGTTTTCAGTCGACTAATAAGCTCTAATGCTTAGGAAAAACCTAGCTCAAACATGAAAAATCTCACGGAAAAGGCCAACTTCTTAGGTATCCTAGGTTCAGGATTCATCTCAAAACGTGGCACCAGACAAGTGCCTGAGACGACTCTGACTCACGAAAGCAAAAACGAACTTAAAACTACAAAATAGCCTAAAAACTACAAAATCAAAAGGAAAATGAAAGAAAATGAAACGAAATCACCTGACAGACGTGAGTTGCTCCCCCAGACTTGAATTGAACGGTGTCCTCGACGTGAAGCTCCGATGGAGGGTAAGGGAAGTGAAATCACGTTTGTGGTGGTATTTTTTTGTGTTTTTTTAAACGAAAATGATTAACAGAGTCTTAAACTAAAAACTAAGAAAAATAAAAACAAACAGCTGGGTTGCCTCCTAGAAAGCACTTATGTAACGTCTTTAAGGTTTGACGTCTTCATTCCTCATGCGTGCGCGACGGGTGGATCGGAAAGGGAAATGGAGTTTCCACTTTCGATTGGTTGAGCGGCTTGGTAGAGCTTTAGCCGATGTCCATTAGCTTTGAATGTGCCACTCGTCTCGCTCCAAAGTTCTACTGCTCCATGTGGGAATACCTCTCGTACCTGAAAAGGACCAGACCTACGGGACCATAGTTTGCCCGGGAAAAGCTTAAGACGAGAATTAAATACTAGAACCGATTCACCTAGCTGAAAGGCATGAGGTAGGATCTTCTTATCATGCCATCTCTTCGCATACTCCTTGTAGATCTTAGAGTTCTCGTATGCATCAAGATGAAGCTCGTCGAGCTCGTTCACCTGAAAAAGTCATTTCTCACCTGCACTCTTAAGATCAAAGTTAAGGAGCTTTGCAGCCCAATAGGCGCGGTGCTCTAGCTCGATAGGTAGGTAGCAAGACTTGCCATAAACAAGCTGAAAACGAGTCATGTCGATGGGAGTTTTAAACACAGTCCTATAGGCCCATAACACATCATCTAATTTCATCGACCAATCTCTACGGGACCTAGACACGGTTTTCTCTAGTATGCTCTTAATCTCCCTATTCGAAACCTCTACGTTTCCGCTAGTTTGTGGGTGGTACGGTGTAGCTATACTATGTTTCACGCCATAATGCTTAAGGAGGGACTCGAATTGTCTGGCAATGAAGTGTCAACCTCCGTCACTAATGACTAATCGAGGAACTCCAAAACGAGGGAATATGATCTTCTTAAAGAATTTCATCACTACCCTAGCATCATTAGTCGGCGTTGCTATGGCTTCTACCCACTTAGACACATAATCTACACCTACCAAAATGTATTGGTTGCCACATGACGAGGGAAAATGTCCCATGAAATATACACCCCAAACATTAAATAATTCTACCTCAAGGATGTAGATCTGTGGCATGTCGTTCCTCTTACCTCTATTCCCCGTTCTTTGACATCTATCACAAGAGGAAACGTACCTATGGGCATCCTTGAAGAGGTTCGGCCAATAAAATCCCGCTTGTAGCACCTTTGAAGCGGTTTTGGACTTGCTCAAGTGGCCTCCATAATCCGATCCATGACAATGGAAAAGGATGCTCTCTACCTCTTCTTCGGGGATGCATCTCCTAAAGACCCCGTCCGCGCATCTCTTGTACAAAATTGGATCGTCCCAATGGTAATGTTTGACGTCCACAAAGAACTTCCTGCGCTCGTGAAAAGAAAGGTCGGGGCGTAGTATACCGATCACAAGAAATACGTATGAAAACGAGATTATTATAATTCATTCTTGAAATTAGCTTGAGTTAGTTAATTGTGACTAACTTGGTCTTGATTTTGATATAATTAGAAAAACCGTACTTAATGTTTTGCTCGAAATCAACTAAATCGAATAATTAACTTGATTTTAGTGAAATTAGCATTTATTGTTTATGTTGTGTAGTAGATTCATATCTAATTTACTAAACATTAATATTTAAAGTTAAATCGTGTCAAATTAAGTAAAAATTCGGATTTAAATCGAGTCAAAATTGCGATCAAAATTAGATCAAATTTAAGTCTAATTCGGGGTCAAAGAAGGGTTTAGGGTTCGAGTCTAAATTGGGTCGTTCAACGTATAATTAACGAAGAGGGTTTTAGGGCAGATTTTTTATAGTTGAGGGGGAAAGGGAAAGGGGAGGAGAGAATCCGATGAGAACTAAAAGTCGATGGAAGAATCGGACAAGTGTCCAAGTCAACAGGGAATATGACTAAAGCACTATTTATCCATGTGTCGCATTTGTGCTCGAGTTTCTCGAAGTTTTGTTTCGAGATCCTCGATACGCCGTTGTTGCGTGTAGGTCTCTTGGACCACGGGGAGTACCGTCGTGGCGTCCTCGACGATATCCTTTTTGCAGTGCATCGAGACCTTATAGACACCCCATATACGGTCTAACCGACTACAAAATAAACAAAGTTTGAGTTAGAAATGTTAGAAAATATTTTATTTACTAATCTAAATATAAATAATAAATTTCTTCTTTACCTCTGAATAAATTTTATCCTTTTGTAAAGGAGTGAGCTCGTTGAGAGTTAAACCGCAAGGTTGTGATTGTTGTGTGATCTTATCTGTCACAGCTTTCATGGTTCTTTCCACTCGAGGGTCGACGAGTTCAAGTTCGTCGCTTTCTTCCCCAATGACCGATTTCTTCTTGGTGTGTGTTTCCACTACCAGCTCAAGAAGAGTCAGTTCTCTTCCTATTCACTCTTTCTATTCATTGCATCTGTTATATAACATTAATATAATTATATAAATATTGTAAAAACAAAAAAATAAATAATAATTACAAGAAATTTACTAATTCTTGCTTTCTCTTCGGAAATGATTTTGATCCCAAAGTTTGGCGATGCAAACCATCTCCAGGAACCTTCTCGCCGTACCGACATTTCTTGGCCTTCTCGCTCTTGGCCTTGAAGTCCTCAGACTCCCAATGTTGGACGAGTTGGTTGAAGATCTCATCTGTTTCCCATGTGGGTTTGCGATTCTTGGTGTAGTACTTGCATTTGGCGTTGTTCATCATCAAGTGCATGCGGGCTAGCATGCCGTGCATCCAAGCTGTGTAGATGCGCGACGTATCCTTCTTCCGGCATCTGTATGAGTGCTGAAAAATAAATTGTAATAGACTAGTTTATAATAAATGTAATTAATATTTTAAATAAAATTTTATAATATTTAACTTACAATGAAAGTACACCACCATCGGTGGTGTATATCTTCTTACGTAAGTTGCCAAGAATAATAAAGTCGATCTTGTAGCGACCCCTATATGATGGTATTGTTCGTGCATTCTGGAACATCATCCGTCAAACCTGCACATGAAAATGAAATATTTAGATAATATTTATAATTTAAAACAATATAAATTCATCATTTGAATTTTTACCATATCGTCCTATCGTAGTGATCTCGATCGATAATTGGAAGGGTGGGACGCCCGTCGAAATTATCGTTCAAGGAGTCGATATCCACCATATTTTCCTCTTCATCAAATATCGGTGGTACCGATATTGGTGAAGGAGGCTGATATGGTGGCGGTGGAGGCGAGGGCGGGGCTCCCGCTGAACCCCCCAACATACCACCCGAACATATGAATCGCCTAGCCCTCATTTTGTGTTTAGTGCTTAAGAATGTGATTGTTGTGTGTGAGAGGAAGTGTTTGAGAGGATTTAAAGTTTGGATTTGTGTTGAAAATGAAACTGTTCAACCGTTGAAAATACCAACGGATGCTCGTTGGAAAAAACCGTCAACTCAACGGACGCAATTAAGTGACACGACGTTTGTTTCTCCAATGAGCATCCGTTATAATTTCCAATGGATCCCTTTGGAAATGCCTATTCCCGAGGCAACGGATGCCAAAACAACCGTTCGTCTCCCAGGGCAACGGGCATCCGTTACAATTTGCAACAGTTACCCATTGGAAAAAGTCGTAGCCTAGGTAGCCATGATGACACTTCGCAACGAGCATCTGTTGCAAATTGTAACGGATGCCCATTATATAATCAGTAGCGGGCACCCGTTAGTAATTTGTAACGGATACCGTTAGTAACCCTGTAATAGGCATCCGTTGAAAATTACTAACGGATGCCAGTTAGAAACCCTGTAACGGGTATCCTTTACAAATTATTAACGAATGCCCGTTGATATTATGAAAAACTTAGAAATGTTTTCTAAGTGTCGAAGGCGATTGAGTGTTACAACGGGCATCCGTTAGCAATATCATGGATGCCCGTTGAAAGTAGATCATATGAAGTTTAAAGAAAGTTTACACATCATTTATATATTACATTATTGTATATACATTTTTTCTTCAGTAGATTCTTTGATTGGTATGTCTTCCTTCGATTGTTCATTGAATTCATCGTCGTTTTCATCATCGTCGTTTTCATCTTCTGCATCTTCAGGTTCATCGTCTTCATAATCACGTATGAATTCTCTGTCTATGTCATTCTTGCGAGAATCTCCTCACGATTGTTTGTATCAATTAAACGAATCGACTACAGATGATTGGTTTTCAACAGATCTTCTTTCTCATATGAGCTTATAATCCCTCGTGGCTTGATCCTTACTACGACCCACCACTCCTCTCTTTGACGTTTCAATGTTGTTGGGTATTGCACATAAAATACTTGATCTATTGTGATGAATGGATCATACTTACCATATTGTCATGCGAGATTGATCTCAATTCCTCTCTATCGATTTTTTCGTATCCCACGTCATACGGTTGGGTCGAACCACTAACATTTAAAAAGCATTACCTTCAACCTGACGAGACCGAGATATTCCACTTGTAGGATTTCGTTCAAAATGTCGTAGAATTTATCACCCCCCGTTTCACTATTAATGCAAACACCATAATTGTATGTGCTTCTTTGTTTTCCGTGTTCGTACGTGTTGAACGTGTAGCCGCGAGTAAAGAAAGTTGGCCAACACATAACATTTCGTGCAGAACCATTAGTCAAATCTTTTAACCACGTTGGAAGTCTTTCATCAGAACATTTCACCTATATATAATAAAAAACAAATGATGGTTCTGAGGTTGGGGATGCGTCCTTGGCTGAAAAATCTGATTGCGTTGCATCAAACGCGGTTGGAAGTTCCCCGATGAGCGTTATACATTGAATGCACCGTCGGAATTCTTGTACGAGAGATTGGGGTGATTTCTCCACTCGGGGGTGTAGGTATTACCCAAAGGTTGATTGTTGCTCACATAACTCACCCCTTCGTACCCTTGAATTCTTGCTCGTCCGGCAAGATCCTCGTGTTGTCCATGAGTCCTTGGAGAAAGTTGTGTATGAGGTAACTTTTGATCCATGCCGTGATGTGGGCAAAGGCGTTGGTATCCTTTGAATCGCTCCCACGCTTCGTATAAGCTCTCAGCTGCCCCTTGAACGAATGTGTTGATATTATTCTTGGCTAGCTCAGCTCTATTTTGAGGGAAGAATCGTGTCATGAACTTCTCCTCTAGCTGTCCCCACGATGCGATAGAATTCGCTGGTTGAGAATACAACCAATCTTGTACCTTGTCTTTCACCGAGAATGGAAAGGCAGCTAACATGACATCCTCATCCGATACCCCATCTCCGACTTTTATTGTTCGGCATAGCATCTTGAAATCAGTGAGATGCTGATTTGGGTCCTCGGCTGGTCTCCCTCTAAACGCCGTGTTACCAAGCATTTGAATAAATGCCGGTTGAAGCTCTACGCGAGCGTTTGTCCTTGCAATGCACGATAAGAGCTGCGTGTGCCTAGGGACCGTGTATGATCCATAGGTCAGTGCCGGTTGCACTTGCTGCACGTTTTGAACGTTCATATCTCGACGTTCAGCCATTAGCTCTTCGTCACTCTTATCTAAACACGGTTGCTCGATTACTTCCTCGGGTTGGAAGTCCAAGTGTACTTGCGTGTTATCAACCGAATTGCTTGCACTAGCTCTCGTTTCTTTCCTTATCTTTCTG
>CM071866.1:37931082-37941440 GCA_036759665.1 Gynandropsis gynandra
TAAGACGTCATTAGAGGAAGCTTACATTGGAGATTAGTTCAGTAGAAGATTGAGGAGATTCTTGTGAGGAGACAAGCGAGGAGCATTGGAGATCAAGCCCCGACACTTCGGTTTTGTTTGGTTTTCATGTTCCTTAGACTTTCTACTTTGTTTATGTTTCTTTACAGACGCATGAGCGAGTAGTTTGTTTGTTCTAGGAGAAGGGATTAGCCTTTGGCTATCCCAGAACCACTTTTGATCTATTTTGAATGCATCTTCCCGTTTTAGTTCATCTATTCTTTATATGAGTGCTTAATTTACTTGTATTTGCGAACGGCCGCATAGATGCATGTGTTAAAGATTAGGAGAAGGACCGAAAGGAGAATTCTAATCTTGGAAGATCAGGTTTAGAACAACCGAGGTTAGGCCACGAAAGTAGGGTAGCAATGGTTGAGGGTGAACAGATGAATCATAGAGCCTATGGGTTTAGTTCAAGGTGTCAGCCACGAAAGTAGGGGGCAGCTTGTCTAGATCACGTGTCTATGCCTTGAGAGAGGGTAGATATCATGTTAGGATCGTCCGCCTTAGATAGCTTTAACTGGGATTGCATGATAGATAGGTTGATCGTTGGTTTCGGTAGTCTTGTGGTGAAACCGGATTTCTAGGATGTTTGTCTTATCGTTAGAACCCGAGTAGTTTATTTACTTTCAGTATTTTATTCCTCATCCACATTATTTCGTTAGCAAGTTTGATTCCTAGTTCGAGTTTAGGTAGTGTTGCGTAGTCTCTGTGGGATCGACACCTAAAATACTACACATGTGTCGTGCACTTGCGGATAGTTTAGGTTATTTTATTTAACTCTGATAACGCATCACTTGTGAGGAAGCTCAGATTAAAGATTCCTTAGATTTGAATCGCGTAGCGGTTGAGGAAGGTAACTACAAGGTACCGACCGAGCCGCTCAACAATGAAAGGAAAGAGGAATCCCCCGATAAAGACTTCCACAAAACCCAAGCTAATTGCGGTGCAAGGCAGTACACAAATGATCCTAAGATGCCGAGATGCTACACCAAACGTCCAGCTCACAATTGGGACATCGACAAAGTACCCAAGGTAAAGATGAAGGCTTCACTCGAAAGGCTCACACACACAACATCTCTGGAAAAGCTGATGGAAACGAAGCACAGACGCCTAACCGGTTACGCGGAGTACTCAACCGGACTTAGGAGCAGCACGACCAGAATGTTTGGATATCATGATCTAGCCCCCAACATAGAGCGTATCATGACCAATCTTAGGGATGACACTACCGATCGTGATAGGGACTCAGCTGATTCGCGTGCCGCACCTTATCGAGCACATATTGCACGCGAGACACTACGAACAAGACAACGTCGAGGACGTCCATATGATGAGTAGAGATTGGTCAGGCTCGAGACCTTAAACAAGCGCTTATCGGGAGGCAACCCGGCTTTTGCATTTCCTTCCATTTTTGTTTTCTTTCGGACCTATTCTTATTCTTTTCACATTGATGTACTCAGTGGGCTAGTATTCTTCCTTTGGATTTTGTGATTCTTTTTCACAGGTTCTTCAACGTCGATATCATCCTTGAGGAGGAGACGCATACAAGGTCCAACCACATCACCAATTTGGAACAGCAAGCGACAAAAGGTGCACACGTTCTAACATTTGTTTTCCCGTAGTTTGGTATGCGAGATTCTCTTAGGTCTTGAACACCGCGACGGTGTTCCGTTCAGGTCTGCGGGAGTCAGTACTTGTTAAGTAACTTGCATGTGATTAGGATTAGATGATCTGTGATTAGGATTAGGATTAGGAATAAGATGGATATCTAGTGAAAATTTTTTCGAGTTTAGTCATGTTTTACGACTTTGTTGAATCGTGGATAATGGTCTAGGTTTGCTTAGAAGCCTTTGTGATACCGATTAGTCAAGAAGTTATGTTTGAAACCCTTATCTAGTTGAATTTGATAACACGTAATCCGTTATAGTTTTTATATCATTCTTAGGTCTAGTTTAGAATAGATTATTTATATTTCATTCATTTATTGAGTATATTCGAAGACTTTATCCACATTTCGTGTTGTGCATAGGAAACGAAGATACGAGAAGAAACACGAGTGATTTTGGCAATCTAACCCCGAAAACGAAGTTGAGTAACAAGGTTCGACTTGTGCAAGGCCATGGACTGAAAGTGAACACTCAAACACCGAGCGAAGGGAGAGAAACAACATTGCAAGACATGCCCCTTCGGGCATTGGAGGTGTACACGATCGGGCCATTAGCTGCCAATCACCCCCCGTAGCTTTGCACGACTCGGGCACTCAAGGTACACGACCAAGATGGAGTGCCCGCTCGGGTGGAATTAGAGTGCACGACCGGGCGATTTGTTGTCAATTACCCCCGTAGGTTTACACGATTCGGGCACTTAAGGTACACGACCAATGATGAAGTGCCCGGTCGGGTGCAATTGGAGTGCCCGCTCGGGTGTGTTGATGCCAAGGAATCCCCGTAGGTTTGCACGACTCGGGCTCAAGAATCACACGATCGGGCATGTTGCCCGCTCGGGCTCAAATGTGTGCAACACGGTCGGGCAGAGGGCTTGCACGAGCGGGTACACGCTGTGCCCGCTCGGGTCCTTGGATCTGAACAAACTTTCCTAAGATCCAGAACGGCAAAATTAAAAGAAAAATCAGATCTGAAGGGGAGCATTCGAACCAGATTAGATCAGAGGAGAAAGAGAGACACTAGGGCAAGAGGAAGAAGGAAGAAAAGACGGATCTACGGATCGGGAGCGAGGAGAATCTACCGAAGACATCGGTTTATGAATAGGGAGTTATCTCTTTCCATATCTATGTCGAATCTAGACTTCTCTTGTGTTTCCTTTTCTGTATCTATGTCTGAGTAGATCCTTTGCCATGGGTTAGAGAGATTTGCTATGTTGTAACGAAGTCTACGCTTAATGAATGGTGGTACTTAATGCTTTCATTACCTGTACGCCACTTGAATGAATGAAATTGGTATCTAACATTTTTTTAGATTTCATGGTCGTTCTTAATGCTTTCTCTACCTGTACGCCACTTGATTGAATGATCTTAGAAGCCTAATAAACCAACGCCAGGGCATTAGGTTTCGGAACTTAGCCATGATTTAGGGTTTAGCCGGTTTAGAATCTACGCCAGGTCAATCGGTTGAATCTAGGGATTAGGAAAGCGGTCATAATGCGTCTATGCATGTAAGATACACAATGGATACATTGGTATATGCATGCTAGATAGTGGACAAGTCTACGCCAGTCAGTTCCTATAGGAGAGCTTGAATTCCCTAAATCCATGATAGTACCTAGACAAATTATCCTGTTGAAACTTCGTTACATCATTAGGCAAATTCTCGACACCCATGGTACTTAGCCATAAGTTTATTCTCTTCGATTTAGTTTAGTTTAGCTCAATCACAATCCCAACTTTAGTCATCTCACACGTCTATTCAATTAGTTTAATAGCTCATTAGTCGCATTAACTCCTTGTGTTCGACCCTAGTTACTACACGATCCGTATTCTTGCGGAAGCGTTAGTCTAGGTTTTTATTACTTGATATAACGCACATCAAGTTTTTGGCGCCGTTGCCGGGGAGTTAATTACGGCTTAGGAGTTAGGAAACTTTTAGATTAGACATTAGTTTAGATAGGAGTCTTGTTTGTTTCTTGCTTTTTCGTGTTTATTTCGTTTGTCTATTGTGTTTAGAGTCAAGTTCTATTGCTTCTCGGATCTCACGTGCTCTTGTGTTTATCTTCTTTTTCTTGTGCAGCTTAATTGTGCATGAGAAATACCGGAAGCGCGGATCTAGTTTTCAACCCCGACATTGATAAGACACTCAGAAAACTAAGGAAGGAAACGAGAGCTAGTGCGAGCAATCCAGTTGATAACACGCAAGTACACTTGAACTTCCAACCCGAGGAAGTAGTTGAACAACCATTTGAAGAAGAGCTAATGGCCGAACGTCGAGATATGAACGTTCAAAACGCGCAACAAGTGCAACCGGCACTGACCTATGGATCATACACGGTCCCTAGGCACACGCAGCTCTTGTCATGTATTGCGAGGAGAAACGCCCGCGTAGAGCTTCAACCGGCATTCATCCAAATGCTTGGTAACGCGGCGTTTAGAGGGAGACCCACCGAGGACCCAAACCAGCATCTTACTGATTTTAAGATGTTATGCCGAACCATAAGAGCTGGAGAGGGGGTATCGGATGAGGATGTCATGCTAGCCGCTTTCCCATTCTCGGTAAAGGACAAAGCGCAAGATTGGTTATATTCGCAACCGGCGAATTCTATCGCGTCATGGGGACAGCTAGAGGAGAAGTTCATGACAAGGTTCTTCCCGCAAAGAAAAGCTCAGCTAGCCAAGAACAACATCAACACATTCGTGCAAGGGGCAGCCGAGAGCTTATATGAAGCATGGGAGCGATTCAAGGGCTATCAACGCCTTTGCCCACATCACGGCATGGATCAAAGTTACCTCATACATAACTTTATGCAAGGTCTCATGGACAATACGAGGATCTTGATCGTAGCCGCTGCTGGAGGTTCTTTGAGCAACCTCACTTTCCCACAAATCGAGGATTTGATAGATCGAATGGCTGATGAGGGAAATCACACCGCCGGAGAGTATAATCGCAACACTCCAGCAAGAGTAGCCAAGGTGGATAATTCGCAATCCATACATTCCGAATTAGCCGAGATGAGAGCCGAAATGAATGGTAAAATCAATGGTCTTTATGAGCTGATGTCCGGAGCAAATCAACAGCAATATTATGAGCAACCGGACGAGCAAGGAATTCAAGGGTACGAAGGGGTAAGCTATGTGAGCAACGCCCAACCTTTGGGTAACACCTATACTCCCGAGTGGAGAAACCACCCCAATCTCTCGTACAAGAATTCCGACGGTGCATTCAATGCACAAGGAGCATCGGGTAACTTCCAGCCGCGTTTGATGCAACGCAATCAAAATTTCCAGCCGAGGACGCAGCCCCAAAATCAGAATTTCCAATCACGTGCGCCTGCTCCTCCGCAACAAGAAGTTAGCCCCGATATCGCGTCAATGCTTGCTCAAATCCTACAAGCACAAAAGGACCAAGCCAATGACATTAGAACGTTGATAACGAATCAGGAAGGGATGAAAGCAGAGAATCAAGAGAGGAAGAACGAGTTTAATGAGTTGAAAACGCATCTAAAGATATTGGATACTCAAGTTTCGCAGCTCGCTGCGAAATCCTCCCAACCGCAAGGGATTCTACCGGCACGCCCGGAAGCGAATCCTCGAGCACAAATCAATGCCATCCATTTGAGAAGCGGTAAGACACTTGATTCCCCTACTCTTCCAAGGTTTGAACAGGTAGAACCATCAATGGCAGCAGCGAAGGAGAGCGACCACATCAAGGAGCACAAGGAGGAAGAGGAGCCCAAATACGTTAAACCCGAACCGAGGCCTCCTCCTTTGCCATTTCCTCAACGTCAACGCAAAAAGAACGATGATGCGCAATTTGCAAAGTTTGCGGAGATGTTGAAGAAGATGCACATTACGATTCCATTCCACGAAGCGTTGAAGAAGATGCCTTCATACGCTAAGTTCCTCAAAGACGTACTTGCGAACAAGCGGGACGTGGAAACGGAAACCGTAATGGTCACCAACTCAATGCTACAGCCAAGTCTACCCAAAAAGATGCCGGATCCAGGTATTTTCGTAATCCCTTGTAAAATTGGAGATTATGAGATTAACCATGCGCTAATCGACGTCGGAGCAAGCGTAAGCGTGCTACCATTGTCATTGTATGAGAAGTTGGATCTTAAGGGTAGGATGGATCTTCGACCGACGAGAATGGCACTCACCATGGCTGATCGGAGTGTTAGGATCCCCGAAGGAATACTTGAAGACGTCCCATTGCAAGTAGGAAAGTTCTTTGTCCCGGTTGATTTTGTTGTACTAGACATGGAGGAGGACAAGAAAATTCCTATCATTCTAGGTAGACCTTTCCTCAATACGGCTAAGACTATTATACATTGTGCCGAGGGTAGACTCACTTTAAAGTTTGGAGATGAGGAAGTGGAGTTCAATTTGAACGACACACTTAGGCAACCTTGTATGGTAGACTCGGTGTTTTATATTGATGTATTAGAGAGATTAGCCGAGGAAGTGTTAGAGGAGTTTGGGAATATGGATTCCCTTGAGATGGCTCTTCTAGCAGCTGGAGAGGGACTTTACAAAGATCCCCATGAGGTAAAGAATTATACGAAGATGCTAGATGAGAGAGATGAAAAAGAAATCCCGAGAACCGAGTTAGATGAACTTAGAGCAGAATTCTGCGCGGCCCGAGCACAGCAGGTCGCAGCCTTAGAGAACGATGGATTTTCGGGTAGTTCTCAACAAGAGGACTTCTCAACTCATGGCCACATGAGTACAGACCAGTTGGAAGGGGTTTCGAGTCAAGAAGATGTGGCAAGCCAGTGCACAACCCTCCGACAATTCCAGACAGAATTCAGCGCACCTCACGCGGCCTTCATTGATAGTTCAACCACTCCCGACGAGCTTAATGATCAAATCAAGCATCCGAATCATGACTGGAGTGTTGACAAGGCACCGAAGGTGGAGTTGAAGCCCTTACCACAAGGGCTGAGGTATGAGTTTCTCGGACTTGATTCCACGTATCCGGTTATAGTAAATGACAACCTAGATGATTCCCAAAGAGAACGATTGCTAGAAGCTCTTAGGAGATATAGGGGAGCTATAGGTTATACGATAGCGGATATTAAGGGACTTAGTCCAGGGCTTTGCATGCATAGAATTCACCTCGAAGATGACACTAAGACCTCGATTGAGCACCAACGTAGGTTAAACCCTAATATGATGGAAGTGGTAAAGAAAGAGGTACTTAAGTTGTTAGATGCGGGAATTATTTATCCAATTTCGGATAGTGCTTGGGTGAGTCCAGTTCATGTAGTGCCAAAGAAGGGAGGTATCACGGTCATTCCGAATGCAAACAACGAGTTGATTCCCACGAGAGCAGTCACGGGATGGCGGATGTGCATCGACTACCGCAAGTTGAATGCAAACACACGGAAAGATCACTTCCCTCTTCCTTTTATCGATCAAATGCTTGAACGTCTAGCTCTTCACTCCTACTTTTGTTTTCTTGATGGTTATTCAGGGTTTTTCCAGATTCCAATCCATCCCGACGATCAAGAGAAGACGACGTTCACTTGCCCATTCGGTACATTCGCTTATCGGAAGATGCCATTCGGTTTGTGTAATGCACCCGCTACTTTTCAGCGGTGCATGACTTCAATCTTTTCCGATGTGAATGGAGATATTATGGAAGTGTTTATGGACGATTTTTCCGTTCATGGACCTTCCTTTGATGCGTGTCTAACTCATTTGTGCAAAGTGCTAGATAGGTGCTTGGAGGCGAACCTCGTTTTGAATTGGGAGAAATGCCACTTTATGGTTCGCGAGGGCATTGTATTGGGACACAAGATATCAGCGAAGGGCATTGAGGTAGATAAGGCTAAGATCGAAGTCATTGAGAAACTACCACCACCAACGAACGTCAAGGGTATTCGTAGCTTTTTAGGTCATGCGGGGTTTTATAGGCGTTTCATTAAGGATTTTTCGAAAATTTCAAAACCCCTCACGGATCTATTAGGTAAGGACGTGCCTTTTGAGTTCACAGCGAGTTGTCATGACGCTTTTGAGAAGTTGAAGAGAGCTTTAGTTTCCCCACCTATCATTCAACCACCGGATTGGGAACTTCCTTTCGAGATTATGTGCGATGCAAGTGACTATGCGGTAGGAGCAGTTTTAGGTCAGCGTAAAGATAGAATGTTGCATGCTATATACTACGCTAGTAGGACTTTGGACAGTGCCCAATGCAACTATTCTACGACGGAGAAAGAGCTCCTTGCGATAGTCTACGCGTTTGAGAAGTTCCGGTCATATTTAGTGGGTTCGAAGGTAATTGTTTATACGGATCACGCTGCATTGCGTTACCTACTCACTAAGAAGGATGCGAAGCCTAGGTTGATTAGATGGATCTTACTTCTCCAAGAGTTTGATCTAGAGATTAGGGATAGGAAAGGAGCCGAGAATGGAGTGGCTGATCATCTTTCACGTCTTGCGATCCCCGAGTGCATTCCCATCGATGACTACCTCCGAGATGATTTGGTAATGTCCTTGACTTGTACTTCAATTCCTTGGTATGCTGACTTTGTTAATTATCTAGCTTGTCGAGTACTACCGGAGGGGCTGAACTACAACGCGAGAAAGAAATTTCTCCATGACGTCAAGGCATACTATTGGGATGAACCCTATCTCTTCAAGAGAGGGATAGACGGGATTTTTAGACGCTGCATCTCCGAGGAAGAAGCTCCACACATACTCTCACGTTGTCATTCTTCGAGCTACGGAGGACACTTTGCCGCAGCAAAGACGGCTGCGAAAGTGTTGCAAGCGGGATTCTTTTGGCCTACTGTTTTTAAGGACGCCCACGACTACGTCAAATCGTGCGACAATTGCCAAAGGACAGGTAATATTTCTAGACGCAATGAAATGCCACAGCAATACATTCTAGAAGTCGAGCCATTTGACGTGTGGGGGATAGATTTCATGGGCCCTTTCCCATCCTCGTGCGGACATTCCTATATCCTAGTTGCGGTAGACTACGTCACGAAGTGGGTGGAAGCTTTGGCATGCTCCACGAACGACTCCAAACCAGTGACTAAGATGTTTAAACGTGTCATATTTCCACGTTTTGGAGTTCCGAGAGTTGTGATCAGCGACGGAGGTAAGCATTTTGTGAATCGCACCATAGATGGATTGTTGAGAAAGTACGGTGTTAGACATAGGGTAGCAACGCCTTATCATCCTCAAACCAGCGGCCAAGTTGAGGTTTCTAATAGAGAAATCAAGTCGATTTTGGAGAAAACGGTCTCAAGGTCTAGGAGGGATTGGGCATTGAAACTCGATGATGCTTTGTGGGCTTACCGTACCGCTTTCAAGACGCCAATCGGAATGACTCCGTTTCAGCTTGTGTACGGTAAGGCATGTCATCTACCGGTTGAGTTAGAATACCGAGCTTATTGGGCGATCAAGGCAATGAACTACGACTATAAATGTGCCGCTGAGAAGAGGATGTTACAGCTTCATCACCTTGAGGAAATGCGCCTCGATTCGTACGAAAACGCGAAAATTTACAAGGAACGTACGAAGCGGTGGCACGACCGGCACATACTCCAGCGGACCTTTGAGGTAGGTGATCGTGTACTTGTTTTCAACTCACGTCTAAAACTCTTTCCAGGAAAGCTTAAGTCACGCTGGTCCGGGCCATTCACTATTAAGAGCATCTCACCACATGGAGCAATCGAGCTAATAGGAGCAAACGGTGCATTTAAAGTGAACGCCCAACGCATAAAGCTCTACAACGCAGACAACACGGATCTTGATCACGCTAAGTTCGCTCTTTCGGAGCCAACTCATGAGTAGAGCATTTCGGTCAAGCTCAAGACCTTAAACAAGCGCTTGTCGGGAGGCAACCCGATTGTTTCGTTTTTCATTTCGTTTTCTTTCGGACTATCTCTTTTTCTCTTCATATTGATATACTTGGTGGGATTGTATTTCTCTTTTTGGATTGTGCGAATCTTTTTCGCAGGTTCTTCAATGTCCATATCATCCTTGAAGAGGAAACACAAACACGGGATTGGAAGTTACACAAGGTGCACACGTTCCAACCCTTATTTCCCATTGTTTTGTTTACGATATCTTCTTAGGCTTTGAACACCGGGACGGTGTTTCATTTAAGTCCGGGGGGGTACTCGTCGAGTATTGTCATATGATTAGGATTAGATGATTAGGATTAGGATTAGATGTAGATTTTTGTTTTTAGGATAAACGGATGGATACCTAGCATAAATTTTCAAGTTTTAGTCATTATTGTGCGACCTTGTCGAATCATGAACTATAGTCTAGGTGTGTTTAGAAGACTTCTAGATTCCGATTAGTTGGGTAATTGTGCAAGAAGCCATGACTTATAGTTACATTCACCTCCTAGATCTCGGTACCAAGTATCATATCTCCGTGTATACCGACTAATCGATGCTTGTTGATAGATCTTTAGCGTTCATAAGATTCCACACGCTTATACTCCGCTGTCAACGATTCTCTCCTTGGATAAGTTTTAATCATTTTAGATTTTCATTGACATGAGTACATCGAGATCGATGGTTCGGGTCTAAGTGGTGGGTTGAGGCGCTACTCTACGTCCTAAGGGTTAGATTGATGCGTATACGTCATAATAAAAAAAAATAAAAAA
>CM071866.1:37999251-38013440 GCA_036759665.1 Gynandropsis gynandra
TGATAAGATATTTCTTATCCATCCCGTGGTGTGGGTATATCCACTGGTAGTTCTTAAATCGCTCCCATGCGTCATGTAACGTCTCGCCTCTTTCTTGAAGGAAAGAATTAATGCGACTCTTGGCGAGAAGCGTTCTATGATCCGGGAAGAATTGCTGCATAAACCTTTGTTCCAAATCATCCCACGACGTGATTGATGCAGCCGGCAAGTTGAAGAGCCAACGTTGCGTCGCATCCTTGAGTGAGAATCGGAACGCCATTCAATAAAGATCCTCCCGAGTAACTCCCGTTCCAACCTTGGTAGTGCTACATAGCATCTTGAAGTCCATAAGGTGGGAGTTCGGATCTTCGTTCTCCATTCCTCGAAAGGTCGAATTGTTGAGCATTTGAATAAATGTCGGTTGTAGCTCAATCTGGTTATCAATCGTGCGGGCCATGCACGAAAGTAACTGCGTGTGCTTAGGAGCGGTGTATGCTCCATAAGTCTCATCGGCAGCAGCCATGTCGGTAATACTTGCGTTGTTTTCTCCGCTGCTTGCACTATGTGTATCTTCCTCCTCAGAGGCGTATTACTCATGGTTGCTCGTTCTGTCTACCTCGGATTCGGAATTAGCTATTCCAATCCTTGTCTTCTGGAGCAGGCTCCTTAAAGTGTGTTACCTATGTGAGGATTGATGCTTCTCTTCTTCTTCAACGTCTCCCGAGCCTGTCCAGATGTTTTACAAGCCTTTCCTTGCCCTGTACGTCGCCCCCTTGCTCTAGATCTCTTATGTTCTATAAATTAGGTCATATGAAAGCATGATCTAGGTTGTTGCGAAATACACGGCCCGCTCGGGCACCACTATTACCCGGTCGTGCAGAGGCGCGCCCGGTCGTGTTCCTTCATAGAGCTCGATCAGGCATCAGCACCCGATCGTGTGGTTGAGCGGCCCGAGTCATGCAAACTCTCAGGGATAATTGGGATGAACTAACGCCCGAGCGGGTATTCGTCTTGCGCCCGATCGGGTAAGACTACCCGATCTCGTTGCCTTCGTGCCCGGGTCGTGCAAGGTATGCGGATAAAACCCCGTAGGTTTTACCCGAGCGGGTGGACTATGGTGCCCGACTGGGCACCCTTGAAGTCTTGAATTTTCTCTTTTCCGCTCGTTGCTCGGGTGTTCCTTTGGGTTCTAAGGCTTGATCTTGGCTCTGAGTGGATTTATCTTCAAAGTACGTGGTTTTGTTGAGGAATCCGTCATTTTGAGCTCATTTAGACCTTGTCCCCTAAAAACCTGCAAACCAACGAAACGGGTGTATGTAACTCATAATCGGACCGGATATGTAGACCTATCTATGAAATATATGCGAAAATGGCACTAAAACCTAACCTAAAATTGATACACTTTCAGTGTTATCATTATGGTATTTCAAAGCCCGTCGAACAATTCATTGTTGTAGTCGTCTAATCACGTGAAAACAAAAACAAAAAGTGGAAAAGGGGTGCTACACGAGAGACAAACGCAAATAGGAAATAGGAAGCAAAAAGAATATCCGAGAGACAAACGCAATGCAAGCGGCGTATTGACAAGAACTGACATTCTTATCCTTAAAAAAACTTGAAAAGGCCATCTTCTAGCTCTAAATATCAACCGTATCGATCTAAAGAAAGTATTTTGAGCTCGAAAACGGGGTCAGGCTGCCTTCAGCAACCCGTAGCATCGTTTATCTCCAAAAGAAGAATAAAATGTGAAAAAATCATGTAATTCGGAGCTTCGTACGCAAAATTATGGTATTTCAAAGCCCTTCGAACAATTCATTGTTGTAGCCGTCTAATCACGTGAAAACAGAAACAAAAAGTTGAAAAGGGGTGCAACACGAGAGACAAATGCAAATAGGAAATAGGAAGCAAAACGAATATCCGAGAGAAAAACTCAATGCAAGCGGCGTATTGACAAGAAATGACATTCTTATCCAAAGAAACTCGAAAAGGGCATCTCTCTGCTCTAAAAATCCAACATATTGGCCTAAATAAAGGATTTTGAGCTTGAAAACAGGGTCGGGCTGCCTTCAGCAACCCGAGGCATCGTTTATCTCGGAAAGAGGAATAAAATGTGAAAAGAATCATGTAATTCGGAGTTTCGTACGCAAAGTTAAGGTTTTTCAAAGCTTGTCGTACAATTCATTGTTGTAGTCGTCTAATCATGTGAAAACAAAAACAAAAAAGTGGAAAAGGGGTGCTACACGAGAGACAAATGCAAATAGAAAATAGGAAGCAAAAGGAATATCCGAGAGACAAACGCAACGCAAGCGGCGTATTGACAAGAAATGACATTCGTATCCTAAGAAACTCAAAAAGGGCATCTCCCGGCTCTAAAAATTTAACATATCGACCTAAATAAAGGATTTTGAGCTTGAAAACGGGGACAGGCTGCCTTCAGCAACCCGCGGCATCGTTTAACACGAAATGAGGAATAAAATGTGAAAGAAATCATGTAATTCGGAGTTTCGTACGCAAAGTAATGGTATTTCAAAGCCCGTCAAACAATTCATTGTTGTAGTCGTCTAATCACGTGAAAACAAAAACAAAAAAGTGGAAAAGGGGTTCTCCACGAGAGAATAACGCAAATAGGAAATAGGAAGCAAAAGGAATATCCGAGAGACTAACGTAAAGCAAGCGGCGTATTGAAAAGAAATGACATTCTTATCCCAAAAAACTCGGAAAGGCCATCTTCCGGCTCTAAAAATCAACCGTATCGAACTAAATAAAGTATTTTGATCTCAAAAACGAGGTCGGGCTGCCTTCAGTAACCCGCAACATCGTTTATCTCAAAAAGAGGAATAAAATGTGCAAAAACTCATGTAATTCGGAGTTTCGTACGCAAAGTTATGGTATTTCAAAGCCCGTCAAACAATTCATTGTTGTAGTCGTCTAATCACCTGAAAACAAAAACAAAAAGTTGAAAAGGGGTGCTACATGATAGACAAACGCAAATAGGAAATAGGAAACAAAAGGATTATCCGAGAGACAAACGCAATGCAAGCGGCGTATTGACAAGAAATGACATTCTTGTCCTAAAAAACTCGAAAAGGCCATCTTCTGGCTCTAAAAATCAATCGTATCGACCTAAATAAAGTATTTTGAGCTAAAAAACGGGGTAGGACTGCCTTCATTCAGCAACCCGTAGCATCGTTTACCTCGAAAAGAGGAATAAAATGTGAAAAAATCATGTAATTCAGAGCTTCGTACGCAAAAGTATGGTATTTCAAAGCCCGTCGAACAATTCATTGTTGTAGTCATCTAATCACGTGAAAACAAAAACAAAAAAGTGGAAAAGGGATGCTACACGAGAGACAAATGCAAATAGGAAATAGGAAGCAAAAGGAATATCCGAGAGACAAACACAACGCAAGCGGCGTATTGACAAGAAATGACATTCGTATCCTAAGAAATTCAAAAAGGGCATCTCCCGGCTCTAAAAGTCCAACATGTTGACCTAAATACAGGATATTTGAGCTCGAAAACGGGGTTGGGCTGCCTTCAGCAATCTGCGGCATCGTTTATCTCGAAAAGAGAAATAAAATGTAAAAATATCATGTCATTCGGAGTTTTGTACGCAAAGTTATGGTATTTCAAAGCACGTCGAACAATTCATTGTTGTAGTCATCTAATCATGTGAAAACAGAAACAAAAAGTGGAAAAGGGGTGCTACACGAGTGACAAACGCAAAAAAGAAATAGGAAACAAAAAAAAATATCCGAGAGACAAACGCAATGCAAGCGGCGCATTGACAAGAAATGACATTCTTATCCTAAAAAACTCAAAAAGCCCATCTTCTGGCTCTAAAAATCAACCGTATCGACCTAAATAAAGTATGGGGTCGGGCTGCCTTCAGCAACCCGTAGCATCATTTAATTCAGAGATTCGTACGCAAAATTATGGTATTTCAAAGCCCGTCGAACAATTCATTGTTGTAGTCGTCTAATCACGTGAAAACAAAAACAAAAAGTAGAAAAAGGGTTGCAACATGAGAGATAAATGCAAATAGGAAACAGGAAGCAAAAGGAATATCCGAGAGTCAAACACAACGCTAGCGGCGTATTGACAAGAACTGACATTCGTATCCTAGGAAACTCGAAAAGGGCATCTCCTGGCTCTAAAAATCCAACATATTGACCTAAATAAAGGATTTTGAGCTCAAAAACGGGGTCGGGCTGCCTTCAGCAACCTGCGGCATCGTTTATCTTGAAATGAGAAATAAAATGTGAAAATCATCATGTAATTTGGATTTTCATATGCAAAATTATGGTATTTCAAAGCTCGTCGAACAATTCATTGTTTAGTCGTCTAATCACGTGAAAACAAAAACAAAAAAGTGGAAAAGGGGTGCTACACGAGAGACAAATGCAAATAGGAAATGGGAAGCAAAAGGAATACCCGAGAGACAAACACAACGCAAGCGGCGTATTGACAAGAAATGAAATTCGTATCCTAAGAAACTCAAAAAAGGCATCTCCCGACACTAAAAATCCAACTTATCGACCTAAATAAAGGATTTTGAGCTTGAAAACGGAGTCGGGTTGCTGCAGCATCATTTATCTTGAAAAGAGGAATAAAATGTGAAAAAATCATGTAATTCGGAGTTTCGTACGCAAAGTTATGGTATTTCAAAGCTCATTGAACAATTCATTGTTGTAGTCGTCTACTCACATGAAAACAAAAACAAAAAAGTGGAAAAGGGGTGCTACACGAGAGACAAATGAAAATAGGAAATAGGACATCACTCTAAAGCCTACGTAACCTAGAAAAACTATCAAATATAAGTCAATATAATCCAAAATGTCTTACGAGATATGGATAACATAGTTTTAAAGTAGTAATAAAAACTGGAAATTCCAATTGCAAAATTTCCTTCAAGATTCCGTAAAAATTTGGTTCGTTGGTCGATTCACAGTAGCTTTCACCTTTCACACATACAGCATAGTTCATAGTTAACTTCAATTTCTCGGTTTCGTAAGCATGTAAGTTTTTACCACGTGTAAATTGCATTGGCCAACTCATAAGTTTCATAATCGGTCATTTAACAAATTCCTACACAATGGAGTGATTGCTCATCTCAATCTGCATTACGGAGGATTCATCGAAAAATAGTCCGAATATCATATAAATTAATTTATTTATAGTTAAAATATAATTTATTTAAATATTGTTTAATCTATGTGGAGAAACCTCTTTCTTTATGTTCCTGAAGTTGAGATTCATCGATTTTGACATATGTGCTCTTCCATATATCATGAAATATCATGTAAAATGTTTAAAAATTCTTTAAATGTTACAAATATAATATATATACAATTGAATCCAATTATATAGTTATCGTATGTTACCTTTCAAAAGGCTTTAGATAATCACATTTGAGTATACGTATGTGCAATGTGGAGGTCATGTTGTGATAGTCATACATATTTTGCCTTACAAGTAGTTCAACCAATTCCGTAAAATATATCTGGAACATCGGGTACTGAATATGAAAATTTTATACCACCATAAAAATATTTGACTATACTCCTACCTCGCATTTGAACATGTGGCTCAAAGTAGTAAGAAGTGAAGAACGATATTTCCTCATTCACCTATTGCCACAATTGAGCCCTCTAGACGAGCTTTTTATTTGATTTTTTTTCTTCAGATGAAACATAAATCTCTCAAATGGATACATCCAATGAAATTGAACTGGACCTTCTCATGTGGTTCCGTGCGGTAGATAAACTGTCAGATGCTCCATAACATCGAAAAATGATGGTGGAAAAAATTTCTCCAAGTTACATAGTTTAGTAACTATGTTACTTTCCAGTCTATGAACCACATATACACTTAAATTTCTTACACATAAAATCTCGAAAAAAGTATGTCAATACGTGAAACATGAAAGTGTTAGTATATTTACCAATTAATATATTTAAATTATTAATCAGTAATATTGAAAATATCAACCATACCTCTAATTTCTTCGTGTGCATGTTTCTCCAACAATTCAGAAAAAAAATATGGGAAGTAAGTAGTCTATGCATGAATACACGACTATTGTGACTTTCATCCCTCATAACTTTCCTCCATGAATGTTGATGCACCTTCCAATGTTAGACACATAACCATCAGAAAATTTTACGTCTTCTTTCAACAATTGCAACAATTTATATTTCTCCTCATTTGACAATTTGAATACCGGAAATGGAGCTTTATCGTCATCACTTATATGCAACTCATTCCATAAGAAGTACTCTTCTAGGTCATGGTGTATAATACCCCTATTACAATTTTCCATAACATTACTAGGCCGTGATGCCAAATTCTTTTCATGAGATAATCACATGAATAATTAAGGGTAAAACCTCTTAAACAAATATGATTTGAAATGGTTCTCTCATTAACAAGTTTTTCATTTTTACATTTGAGCATGGACAAACCAAGTTACTGGTTTCTTTATAAACTTGTTTATTTGTCACCATCGTAATAAAATGTGTAACACCTTCTATAAATTCCTATGTACATCTATTGTCTAGAAACAAATATATTCGATGACGATGATGCCATTATAATAAGAAATAATAAGAAGGTATGGAGTTAAATATATGATAATTGTGTGTGAGAAACAGGTGAAGGTAGAAGGGGTTTAAATAGGAAAATTTTGAACCGATTAAGGATGTATTATAGACCAAGACTAATATTTACCAACGAACTGTCCTAAAACATCGCAACATCCAAACGGTTTTCCGTCGGAACGCACTCGTCCGTAACTTTACACGCTTCAAATTGCGGACGGGTCTATGTCGCCTGCAAATTTACGGACGGAACAGAAACCGTCTGCAGGACTTTGGGTTATTGATGTGCGTTATATCAAGTTATAAAACCTAGACTAACGCTTCCGCAAGAATACGGATCGTGTAGTAACTAGGGTCGAACACAAAGAATTGATGCGACTAATGAGCTATTAAACTAATTGAATAGACGTGTGAGGTGACTAAAGTTGAGATTGTTATTGAACTAGACTAGACTAAATCGATGAGATCAAATTATAGCTAAGCACCACGGGTATCGAGAGTTTGCATAATGAAGTAACGAAGTTCTAAAAGGATAATTGGTCTAAGGTACTATCATGAATTCAGGGAATTCAAGCTCTCCTACAGGAACTGACTGGCGTAGACTTGTCCACAATCTAGCATGCATATACCAATGTATCCATTGCGCATCTTACATGCATAGACGCATTACGACCGCTATCCTAATCCCTAGATTCAACCGATTGACCTGGCGTAGATTCTAAACCGGCTAAACCCTAAATCATGGCTAAGTTCCGAAGTCTAATGCCCTGGCGTTGGTTTATTAGGCTCCTAACATCATTCAATCAAGTGGCGTACAAGTAAAGAAAGCATTAAGAACAACCATGAAATCTGAAAACATGATAAGATACCAATTTCATTCATTCAAGTGGCGTACAAGTAATGAAAGCATTAGGTTCCACCATTCATTAAGCGTAAGACTTCGTTACAATGGCAAAGGATCTACTCAGACATAAATACAGAAAAGGAAACACAAAAGAAGTCTAGATTCGACATAGATATAGAAAGAGATGACTCCCTATTCATAAATCAATGTCTTCGGTAGATTCTCCTTGCTCCCGATCCATAGATCCGTCTTTTCTTCCTTCTTCCCCTTGCCCTAATGTCTCTCTATGTTCTCTGATCTAATCTGGTTCGAATGCTCTCTTTCAGATCTGATTTTCCTTTTAATTTTGCCGTTCTAGATCTTAGGAAAGTTTGTTGAGAATCAAGGACCCGAGCGGGCACAGCGTGTACCAGCTCGTGCAAGCCCTTTGCCCGACCGTGTTGCACACCTTTGAGCCCGAGCGGGCACCATGCCAATCAGCCCGACCGGGCACTCCAAATCCACCCGAGCGTGCATGACTTGAGGTGTTGCTTCCGCTCCTTCCGCTCGGTGTTTGAGTGCACACTTCCATTCGTGGCCTTGCACAAGTTGAACTTTGTTCTTCAACTACGTTTTCGGGGTTAGATTGCCGTAATCTCTCGTGTTTCTCCTCATGTCTTCGTTTCCTACACAAAACACGAAATGTAGATGAAGTCCTCGAATAAACACGATAAATGAATGAAATCTCAATCATCTACTCTAAACTAGACCTAAGAATGATATAAAAACTACAACGGATTACGTGTTATCAGTTATATGGTTAAATACGTTGTATAGTTTAATAATGCTTATGTAGTGTACGATTTTATTTGTTAACAAATGTGACCTAATGTAATGTGTATATGTTAATTTTAATTTTTATACGTGTTAGTTATGTATAACCATGCATGAGTCTTAATTTCAATGGATTGTTAAAACCAACACATCCAATATTGTATAGGTTATGTTCGTTAATGGATTTGATTTAACCCAACCCATTTAGTTATATGTAGTAATGGATTGAGTTTATTTTGGTTATATGGCTAAATACATTGTATAGTTTATTGATGCTTATATATATAGATAATATTGTTTAAATATATATATATATGTTAGATCATTTTATATTTAGAATTAAGATTTAATACGAATTAAATATTTCAAAATTTTAGGATATCTAAGCATTATTTTTATGCCGAGTAGGTATTGTATTTCGAACTCGAACTCAACTCCGAAAGATAAAACTACGAAAAAATATATTGTGATCTGCGAGTATCCTTATATATATATATATGCATAATATTTAGAGACAAAATTTTATGAACGATTTTTTTCGTCCATCCCAAAATTTAATGATAAAATTGAAGGAATAGATTGAATTGAAGGAATAGATTGTGGTTCATTGTGAAATTTATGGACATTTTTAGTTATTTCTTTAAATTCTAAAACTGAATTTTAGAAAACTTTTATTTTTTCTATATTAAAAAACCCAGTTTTGGATAATCTCTAAATTTTAAAACAAAATTTTAGAGATGGAATTGATTCATCTCTAGATTTAGGGACCCCTAGTTATTCTCACACTAAGTTTACGAACAAAATAGTTTACAAATAACATTTTTCCACAAATTTAAAAAACCGTTGGTGAAATTTTTGTTATATCCAACAAGTTAAAGACAAAATTTCAGAATCAAATTTAGTTTATCCATAATTTTATGAAATAAATTTGGTTTATCCTTAAATTTGTAGATGAAATTTGACATGTTTTAGTATTTAAGGAAGAATTTTAGTTTTGTTCTAAATTAAAAGACAAAATTGTATTGATAGATTTTGGTCTTTTTTAAAAAATTTATCGACAAGGTTTTTTCTCTAAAATTATAGGTGAAATATTAAATTTAAAAAACTAGATTTAAATTAATATGTTTAAAAAGGTTATACCCATTCAAAAAGAATTAATTGGGTTTTTACCCATTGAATCGATATACTAAAACAACCTATTTAATTAAGGGTAAAACTCCTATTTCCCTCTCGTTTTTGTCTACTTTGCCTATTCCCCCCTCATGTTTCACACTCATCCTATTTCCTCCTCATGTTTCGGTCAACATCCTATTCCCCTTCATGTTTAAAAATTCAGAATATATCCCCATGCGTTTAAACTCTGTTAAATATTTCAATTTTGACCCCGCTTAGACCTAATTTTGACTTGGTTTAGGATCAATTTTAACTAGAATTTAGGTCCAAATTTGACCCGGTTTAGACTCAATTTTGAACCGGTTTAGACTCAATCTTGACCCAGTTTAGGCTCAACTTTGACCCGGTTTCAATTTCTGGTCAAAATTGAGTCTAAATCGAGTCAAAATTGAGTCTAAACTGGGTCTAAATTAATTCGGATCGAGTCGGATCAAAATTGGATAAAGACCGGATTGAAATTTATTTAAGAGAATTTTAAACGGACGGAGTTATAGGCAAAATTTTTAAACATGAGGGGGAATAGGATGTTGACCGAAATATGGAAAGAGGGGGGAGGAATAGAATGAATGCGAAACATGAGGAAGAATAGACAAAAGTAGGTAAACATGAGGGGGAAATAGGAGTTTGTTCCTTTAATTAACCTAAAAGTCTTTTTAAATGGATTCTGTTAACTTATTACTCTGTGAGGTTATGCACACATTCGCAAGAATGTGATCGTATACATCACATGTGTTGTTTTAAATGACATATATATATATAGATTATATGTATATATTGATATATATTTTTATATGTTTATATGTGTGATCGTATTAGTGTATACTCTGTGGATATTTTATCATTTTCTAATATTTTAAAATCCCTGATTGTTGTTTGATATATTTTTATTTTATTTATGATTTCTTGGGCTTATATATATATTTATAATTTCATTTTCTAGTGAATAATAAAAAACATATTGCATCGTGATTCACCGCAATTCTTCGACATAAAAGATATTTACTCACGCTATTTAGCCATAGAATTGTATTGATTGATTCCAATTTCAATTAGTTTATTAGTTGGATTAAACAACTACCAGTTTACTATTGAATCCATGAGATCAAACACCTATAAATGTTTCAATATGTGTTGATGATTGATAGACAATATATGTGGTAATCAGTTATATATTCCTCCATATTGATGATATAATTGATTAAAGAAGCAACTAATAAAGAATTGATATATCTCACACATTAGTGTTAGTGGGGCAAGTGGAAAATTGTTGAATTAGTCTCGTAGATAAAGTACAATTATCACTAATTATTGGATTGTTAAGTAATTAATTAATATTTATTTATTCTTAAAGTTAGCCACCAAAAGTATTATAAATAACAGCGAAGATATAAGTGATTAATGAATCGATTAATTGAGAATTGACATCTTTTGAGATTTGCATATATGATATGCATTGTAGTGTATATATGAAGATGCAAAACTAAGATAGTTATGATATCATTGTCATTAGAGCACGTAGGACATTGTTGAATTAGACTTATCCCTAAAATGCAATTATCATTAACTATTGGATGTTAATTAATAGTTAATTGTTTCTAAAGCTAGCCACAAAAAATATTATAACCAACACTTCGATTATTGGATTTGTAAGATCAAAACTATATCTCTCGCCATACTGAATCCTCTAAAGGTTATTGGATTTGTATCCATGTTTGTTTGTTTGAGAGACAAAATCATAAAACTGCAAACTTAAAAATGGATTGAATATATTATTTGGATTGTTAAAAATGGTTTTGTTGTCCAACCAACAAACCTACATACATCTCAATTTGAAAACCAAAACTGAATCTGTAAAATCGACTCATCATGAGATAAGTACCCAAAATCAATCCACCTTTGAGAACTAGGATAAGATTCAACACAATATTCGAAACAATGGATCCATTGTTTATTGCAAACAATGGATCGTTATAGGCCCCTGACGAGAAGCCGATAAAAAAATCGCATAACAAGCTTAGATAAACGAAAATAGCATCTAACGGTTGTGATTTCTTAGGAAAACCAACCCGACTCGGGAAAAAATGAGAATGAGTTTCGAGTATACAATGCACAAATTTGTAGAAATAGTTGCAAAATGAAAAGGTTTGTGATCACCAAAACAAAAACCTTTCTAGTGGAGAGCTGAAAGAAAAAACATTGCGATAGACTTTCCTCTTATGCTCGCAATGCTTATATGCTTCATGTACGTCACCATCCATCTTTCTTCTTCATCGTTCACTCGATTCTCTTCCTTTTTACTTCGAAGACAACTCTATCGTGTTTGCTGTTTTGGATTTCAACTGGGCCACGACACTTTCAGCTTGGTTCTCACCCTTACGCTTGATGGATGATTAATAATCAAGTTAATTTAGTTAGCACCCTCACACTATCAAATATTACAAATTATGCCCTACATTTAAAATATAATAATTTCATCCTGGATATCAACTTCCGTGTATCTAATTTTGAACAAAACATCAATCAATTCAATACAATCACACTATCTAATGATAATGAACGATAAACAACCAGCTTGCATTTCTTATAACTAGATCTGAACCCGTGCAACAGATTATTATAAATTTAAATAATATAGAAAAAATGAACAACCACACATTGGAAAAGTAACCGAATGGTTTTTCATATTTATGTGTCAAATTACTAACCTCTACATCAAGAAGGATATAAAACTAATAATAGAGTCTGTTACACTATAATGATTGATTGGTTTTTCCTCTCAAAATTAAAAGTGTGGATATCAGCACAATAAAAAGGGAGTACTCATCAACAAACTGGAGTTTAACTTAAAAGAAACTAAGATTAAAGTGTATCATTAAGAAATAACAAAAAGATTATCACATATTCCACAATAAATAAATATATATATATATATGATAAATAGAACTCAAATTGGTTCTCAATAAAAATCAAGAACAAATTATAATTCAAAGAAAAACTTATGATTAAAGAAACTGATCAAACAATGAATTTGAAAAAAAAACAATTGTTAAAATTAATCTCTCAACAACTAAAAAAATCATCATTAATGTTGAAATCTAACTACATATTATTCGATCACTTTACTAAGACGTGAAACAACTACAACCTCCTCTCATGTTCATTATGAAACAAAATAAAATAAGAGTTTGATTTGTTTTTGGAAGATAAAACATACTCTCTAAAATATTTACTTTTTCCAATTTGAAGGATTATTAATTTAGAATATCATACGTATGTTTAAATTCGAAATCAGTTACTACATTAATATTTTACATATTTATTTTATTCAAATATTAATAAAAATATATAATTAATAATATAAATAAATAAATAAATTATATATATAATAGTTGTTGCAGAAGGAGGCTTCTCAGCCCTCCACGTCAGCAACAACTATTATATATTTAATTTAAAATTTTCACCGTTCTTTTTTTCTCCATGCTCCACCTCCTGCGTTTTAATTGTGCTTCATTTACCTCAAACGTAACTGTTCTCCCCACTTTCTCCACTCCAGCACATACCCTTCTTCACGCCTCAATCCTTTCTCTCCCCACTCCTGCAAAGGCCACCATTTTTTCCGCCATATCTTACACCATGGAGCCGTCTCGGCTTCTGTTTCCGTCGCCTCGCCCGTCTGTCGCATCGATTTTCGCCGCCACAGCTTCCTTTCCCGGTAACACTAACCTCCGATTGCAGCGCCTCATGCCGTCAACCTTCGGTTTTCCTCCCGCTCTCCTTTCTCCATGGTCCGCTCACCCCATCTGCCTCTCGGATTATCTCCCCCACTTCATGAAGCCGTTTCCTACTGCTATTTTCGTCGCCCCACCGGTCTGCCGCAACGATTTCCCCATCTACCTCTCGGATTCTCTCCCCCACTCCATGGAGCCGTTTCTGCTGTTGTTTCCGTCGCTCCTATCCCGTTCTGCCGCACCGATTTCCGCCGCCACCGCTTCCTTTTCCGGTAACACCAGTCTTCCATTAATCGGTTCTGCTCCCCGTCGATCCATCGTCTCTCCTACTCCTCGATTTCGTACATCGCTGGCTTTGAAATCCTTCACTTTTGGAGGCTGTTCATCCAATTCCTCTTATGTCCTCGATGCACATACCACTCCATGTCGTCAGCTCTTATTTCCGGTTGATTTCAAGGTTTTTGCCCGCATTCTTTAAATTTCTTGCTTATTCTGCTTTGTTATCTCTGGGATTTTTAGGTTTTCGTCTCCAGGCAACGCCCGTTAATCTCGAAATACAGAACTTGTGTGTGTACACAGTCCCGAAAGGTTGAAATGCTTCATAACATGTTCAAGCCTGTCACTGATTCCGACGACGACGACATTATCAAGTGAAGTTTCCGTGTGTTCGTGGCTGTTTGAAGTTTTCGTGCATTGTGTATCAGGTGAAGTTTTTGTGTATTTACTTCTATTTGAAGGTTGTTTTTCATTGTGTTTCTTCCAACAAATGCCTGAATGTGCTTTATATATATATATATATATATATAAAGCAATAAGGATTAATTTTCAGGTAGCTTATTTATCTCTTCAAATCCAACATCTCAGTGAGCTTTTGATTGACTTCTATGTGAGTTCGTGAACGAGAAAACTGGATCACATTATCATTTTCAGGTATAATACATAATCTATTAAATAATCTTGCAAACCATAATAGGCAATTTGCTAACTCAACTTGGCTATGTACCCTTAATGGGCGGTGTGAGTGAATCTCAGTTCAACCAAGTTCTGAACATT
>CM071866.1:38014319-38027959 GCA_036759665.1 Gynandropsis gynandra
GTTTGTTCCTATCGGAGGAATCACCTTCACTGGTTGGATCAGGTGCTTAAGACCACCTTCAGGAGAAGTCACTATGGCCTTCACATCCAAGTGATGAAAATCTCCCACTTGGATTTGGTGATTCTCATTCTGCAGACCAATCACAGATTAATGTGTCAGACATCTAGGTGATAAAGTGGAAATTCTCTATTCGGGTGAGCTTGAGATTGTTGATCGCATTATTCGAGCTTTATTCTTTAACTAAAATCATTAAATGCTTGAAAGAACCTTGCATACTTTTTTTTCTTTCTCTCTAAATTTTGTATACGTTTTCAAAGTTCCACCAAATTCTATTAGTCCTTTAAGATAGATAATGGTACGAATAAGATTAGTAAATATGGTGGTATGATGGTGTTAGTACTTTGGCATCTGGTTCAGGATATTCATGTATGACTGTCATCATACTGAAATTCCATGACACAAGCTGTTCATATTGTGACTAATTTGTGGTTAGATGGTCGCAACATCATTAACATAGAATTTCTGCAGATTCTGTTAGAGCCATACCGGAGAGTGGTTGCACGGGACGAAAGCGAAGAGTGGAAGCCCAAAACCATAGGGAAATAAGAGTTCTTAAAGCATTTTATCCTGGCGTATCTGCAATTTCTTCAGAGTCTAAATCTTGCCTTACGTTTCTTGCTAATGCATATGTTTCCATGCTTCTTTTATTCACTCGATCTTTTTTACCAATTTCACCCTGTAGCCCCTCAATTTCAGCTGACGTTGAGAACTTGCATTACGATGGTCGACTCACCACTATCGTAACCATCTTGCCCGTTGAAGAGACATCTTGCCCTTTCATCTGCAGGCTGCATCCATTTTTATAGACATTGATGGTCAATGGCTTGTAGTCTATATCTACGAGCTCATCGATGGAGAGGTCAAAGTTGAGGCGTGTAAATAACCATCTCAATTTCAAACCACCATTCGAGGGATTTTTGTGAGTCCTCGACATACAGTGTTCTGCCTGCCCATTTGCGGTAAAGTTAGGCTCATCGAATGTTGCTCATCGGATTCGAAAAATGATACTTTACAGATAAAATCTGCTAAGTTATTCGATGTGGATTTTGTTTAAGATAGGAAAAAATCAACTGTAATTTAATTTGGATTTTCACGTTTAGGTGTGTAATTTAATTGGATTTTCACGTTTAGTTGTTCGAATGTTTCTAATAGTTTGACTTTAGTTGTTCTAATGTTACTAATAGTTTGAATTTATTAGTTCTATTGTTTATAAACGTTTGAAGCATATTTTACATCTTAATGTACTTTAGTTGTTCTACAAAACACCTATAAAATAATTTGTCCCGGTTTGATAATTTTTATATCCTGAATTACATTATATAAGAATATATAAACAATTCAAATTACTCTAGAATGAATATAAATATTTGTATATAAAAAATGTATACATATATAAATTTGTTGGAATCTCTTAGTTCTACTAGATTTATATATAATAATTTTGGATTTATTTTTAATAACTATTTATTGTTATACGACTTTACGCAATATAATATTTATAACATGACATTCAAATTGATAAATATAATGAATATATTTTTGTAACAAATAATATAATTACCCGTGCATCGCGCATGTTCGATTCTAGTAAAAATAATACTCTTTGCACACACACGCATACAAGCACCCAGATAATGATCGCTTCACACCATCTTCCCCTTTCACGCCTTCTTTTTCTCGATCATCTCCATCTGTGTTTCTATTTTTGCGAGATCTACCTCTTTTCTCAACTCTTTTTTTTTCATTGGCTCCTGAGAAAGTCGAATAGCAAGACATTAGTATTCTGACATTTCCTTTTCCATTCCATTATTATTTTTCAATGAGAGGCCCTTTGTCAACGAAATCCACGACGTTGGCGCCTAGTAGCGGGAGGGATAACAAGCGATAGTGAGTGATTGCGCAATAGAGCGACGCAGAGAACGTTGGCGAAAATTAGCAGGTGATTACGTGAGAGAGCGACGGGGCGATCCTCGTAAAAAATTCAAGGTCGAGAGGATATTCACCGACGGCATAATAGGAAATTGAAAGAAAACCAGAGGTTACGCTCGCAAGATGTGTGGAAATCCATCGCTCTTCCAAGACTGTGAAAAAAAGGTTAAATTTGAAGGATGGGACAATGATTGGCCTTCTAAAAATTATAAAACCAATACATTAAAGATGAAAAATTGTGCTTGGATAAGAATGATTTTTTTTATGAAAAAAAGGAAATATGATGTGGCACGTTCAGGAATCAAATCTTGCCAAAGCTTTTTTATATATGTAACTAGAAAAAGATCTTGCGAAACGCGGACGATGATTTGTATAATTTTCTTTACAAATATGTTGGAATTATGTAAGAATTTTAAATAAAATTCAATTATGATATAAATTTGTCTTTTATAGTGGAAGATATGTATGAATAGGAAAAAATGATATCATATGAAATGAGTGAGTATAGACGAAGTAAAAAAAAACTAGTTAAATATGGTGAATAATAGAGATGTCTATATTGTCTGTGGATAGTAACAAAAGAAAAAACACGTTGATGATCTGTTTTGTGATGAGTGCAATTAAAAGAAATGTATTGATTTATAGAATGCAGATGTGCAATATCTCCTGCAACATTATAAACTAAGAAAATATTAGAACAAAAGTAACAAAAAAAATATAATTATAGGTATCATTATTTAAAAGGTATTAGAACAAATTGTAAGTAATAATTGTAATAAATCAATGAGAAACGTTTTTATATGATGTCAACCTACATAGAAACTACCTTGATCAATATTATTTGTGACGAATAACAATGTATGATTGAAGATAGCCAATGAGAATCTAATGAAGTATATTTTGCCTACATATTTTGTGATTTTGGAAGACCGTTAAAAACTTCTTGGTAGACAACAATTGTCACCTCTAAACTATCTGTTGAGTTGCCATTTATATCTAATATCTTTAGCCCATTCTCCGATGTTACTCTTGAAAATGCAACATAAAGCTGGTCGTGGCTAAAAACTGGTTTTGAAGGATACAATATGATTTGCTTAAGAATTTATCATTGGCTTTTGTTGATTGTCAATGCGTAGCATAATCTGATCGGTAATATTCTTCTTCTCAATGTAAATGGAAGACCTGAATTAGTAGGCGATAAAATAACCCTTGGAATAAAGACTTTGTTACCAACATGGGTTCTTGTGAGAATTTATGCTTCTAAGACGTGTGTTGCCAAATGAGTTACTACCTTCCTTTTGGTTTATGTTACGTAAAAACATTATTGGGGTGCCAATCTTCCAGCAAATTTTTTATTTTGGATACTGATCATCTCGTTTTCATACGTATTTCTTGCACGATTTAAGAGACGTTTTTGATATATATGTGTTGCTTTACGTATGATTCCTTATCCGTTTTACTTGTTTTCGTGTTTTCATGTTCTTACAGGTTTTTACGCGTATTTGGATCATTTCGGAGCTAAAGGACATGCACGGAGCTAAGGAGCAATTTCGGGGATCATCACGGGACAAACAATACGAGATCTAGCAAGAGAAGCCTCCACCCAGTCGGGCACAACTCATGCACGATCGGGCAAAGGCTACGGCGAATTCTGGTGCGCATTCACGCACGACTCGGGCAAGGAAATGCCCGACCAGCTGCCTTACACCCGAGCGGGCGGACATCATGCCCGATCGGGCATGCCTTGCAGACCATGAACGAGGCGACCTGACATAGCCGCACCCGAGCGGGCACATGGAGCGCCCGAGCGGGTCGCGACCCGAGTAACCAGCCAAGTTAAGTAAAATTAACTTAAAATAAAAGGAAACTCGTGGGGGAAATTAAGGCAACACTTAGACCAACTTAGGAGGCATAAAAGAGGCCAGAGGACGACACTAGAAGAAACATTCATTCAGTTCGTGATTGGAGAAGAAACTCTTGCGAGGAGGCAAGCGAGGAGCATTGGAGATCAACCCGACACTTCGGTTTCGCTTGATTTTCATGTTCCTTAGCTTTCTACTTTTGTTTATGTTTATTTAGAGACGCAGGTTTCGGTAGTCTTGTGGTGAAACTGGATTCCTAGAACGTTTGTCTTATGGTTAGAACTAACTCATTTATTTTACTTTCAGTATTTCATTCTTTATCCATATTTGTTCGTTAGAAAGTTTGATTCCTAGTTCGAGTTTAGATAGTGTTGCGTAGTCTTTGTGAGATTGACACCTAAAATACTACACACGTGCCGTGCACTTGCGGGTAGTTTAGGTTATTTTATTTAACTCTGATAACGCATCAAGTTTTTGGCGCCGTTGCCGGGGACTATTGTCAAGGCGTCTTAGATTCGAACCTAGAGTATTTCTTGCTTTGTTTTTATTTTTTTTCTTTTCTTTCGTTCTTTCTACGTAAATTGTTCTTTATTTGTCCTTTGCAGAGCCTTTAGATCAACGAGAGATGGACAATAAGAACGGCAATGGACAGATGCAATTACAGGCTCCTCTACCATGTCGTCTAAGGGATTACGTGGTGCCGAACATGAACAACGTGCAAACAGCCATAAAGATGCCTGCTATTGCAAGAGAACAGTTTGAGATTAAGCCAGCGATTATCAACATGCTTTATCAGAAGCAATTCATGGGTGGAAACCATGAGGATCCCCATCAGCACCTCTGAGACTTCCTCGAACTTTCAGGTACGTTCAAAATCCACGGAGTCTCAGAGGATGCAATCTTGTTGCATCTCTTCCCCTTCTCTATTGGGGGACGAGCAAAAACTTGGCTGCAATCACTCCCCACTGGATCTATCACCACTTGGGATCAGCTCTGCACACTGTTCCTATCACGTTTCTTTCCTCCGAGCAAGACGATTCAGATGAGGGGGGAAATCACAACATTCAGATGCAGAGATGGAGAGATTTTGTTTGAGGCGTGGGGTAGATTCAAGGATCTTCTACAGTTGTGCCCACACCATGGTCATAAGCAGTGGTATGTTATCCAAACTTTCTATAACGGAATTTCAGATGAGCATCGAACGACGTTGGATAACGCTGCCAGAGGATCATTCATGGATCTGAGCGTCGAGGAGGCATTCGAGCTAATTGATAACCTCGCCATGAACCACACCATGTTGTTAACTCCGAGAGGTATGCCTAATAGCACTTGTCATTTATATGAGCCTAATCAGAATAGAGCTATGGGTAATGCAGCGAATGCAATGTACTGTGCGAATTGCGGAGATACTGAGCATGTAGCGTATGAATGCACGGTACATGAGGATTTCGAACAGATGAATTATGCCCAGCAGCAAGGCAACACTCAATTCGGGAATTCTTACAACCCGAATTGGAGGAATCATCCGAACTTGTCATACCGAACGACTCGACCGGTAAAGTATTCGGAGTTTCTGCAAAGGCAGCATACTTTTCTGCAAAACAACCAGCAATTCCAACAAGCTCAGCAAGTTTCGCAAGCTCCTCAACCTCCTCAAGCCCCTTCATCAAACCTTGAGGCGGTAATGCTTGAATTTATCAAGGATCAAAAGCAGCAAACAATCGATTCAAACCAAATTCAACGCGGACGTGGGGACGGCGATTAGCGAGCTCAAAACTCATTTGGAGTCTTTGAGCAATCATTTGAAGAGTTTAGAGAACTCCGTAGCACAGCAAGCTGCCTCATCCTCTCGGAATCCTGGACAGCTCCCAGGTAAACCCGAGCTAAACCCGAGAGAGTATGTGAATGCTATTTCTGTGTGCAGCGGTGATGTGGTTGAGAATTCGCCCTCGAAAGAGCGAGGGAATGCTGCTGGTACGTCCATGAATAGAGGAAAGGTAAGGTTGCAATTATGGAAGGAGTCGAATCAGATTTAGACAAGCCATACGTTGCTCCTCTGGCATACAGACCTCCTATATCGTTTCCTCAACGATTGGTAAGCAGTAAGAACAAAGAGAGAGTGGGCAGATTTGTAGAGAGTCTAAAGAAGCTTGACATCAACATCCCATACGTGGAAGCCCTCCAAAAGATGCCTAATCATGCCAAACTCATCAAAGAGGTACTGTCCAAAGAGAAGCACAGAGAACGAGACGGTAGCACTCACCGAGGAATGCAGTGTAATTCTTCAGAACAAGCTACCACCTAAGTTGAAGGATCCTGGAAGCTTCTCCATTCCATGCACAATAAGTAATCTCGATATTGAAAATGATTTGTGTGATTTAGGAGCAAGCGTGAGTATCATGCCACACTCAGTTTTTAAGCGGATAGACTTCGGAAGTCTGAAACCTATGAAGATGTCTCTACGCCTCGCGGATCATACGGTAAGACACCCGGTGGGAATCGTTGAAAACGTTCCCACCATGGTAGGTAAGCTTTGCATTCCCACTGATTTTGCTGTACTTGAGATAAAGGAAGATGCTAGGATACCTATTATTCTTGGTAGGCCGTTCTTAGCTACTGCAGGTGCAATGATAGACGTACAACAAGGAAAGCTATCCTTACGTGTCGGAGATAAAACGATCGAATTCAACTTGTCCAGCCCCATGAACGAATCCTTATTCAAGGAGTCATGCTTTACAGTTGATTCGCTGGACAAGTTAGAGAAAGACACGCACGATCAAGTAAGGGCTTCCGATTCTCTTTTACGGTATTTGACACGAGTTTACGACAATGCAGGATTTGCGGACGAAGGAGCTGAGATGTACACGAAATTCATGAGTGCTATTACAGCACTAGGAGACACCCCACGTGAGGAGATACCACGTGATATGCATGCTGGTTTTGCAGCGGAGAAAACGCCCAAACTCGAGCCCGACCCTCCGCCGTCTTCTCCTCGCTATGAGTACGTTGATTCCCATAAAACATACCCTGCTGTTATGAATGCTAACTTGAGTGCAGATGAGATGAGAAAACAACCCACACGCGTAAAGAAGCGTAGAAGAGTCAACTCTTCAATGTGTATGCACGGAAATTATACGGAGGACAACCACGAATCTTCCACCGAAACTCAAAGGAGGCTGCACCCGCACTTGCACGAGGTAATGGAAAAAGATGTTATTAAACTTTTCAACGCAGATACCCTTTATCCAACCTCGGGCAGCGAGCAAGTGAATCCCGTGCATGATGTGCCAAAGAAAGAATCAGTGACTAAAGGATGGCACGGCGAAAAGATCCTACCTCATGAGATCCAACTAGGTGACTTTGTTCCACTTTTCAATTCTCGACCTATGTTTTTCTCAGGCAATCTACATTCTCGTTGGTCTAATCCTTTTCAGGTACGAGAAGTCTTCACACATGGAGACGTGGAACTATGGAGCGATTCGGGTGACACATTCATAGCTAATGGACAGCGGCTAAAGCTCTACCAAGCCGCTCAACCGATTGAAAGTGGAAACTCCATTTCCCTTTCTGATCCACCCGTCGCGCATGCATGAGGAATGGAGATGTCAAAGCTTAAAGACGTTAAATAAGTGCTTTCTGGGAGGCAACCCAGCTGTTTGTTTTTATCTTTATTTTTCAGACTCGGTTATTTATTTTCGTTAAAAAAAACACCACAAACGTGCTGCACTTCCCTTACCCTCCATCGGAGCTTCACGTCGAGGATGTCGTTCAATTCAAGTCTGGGGGGGACAGCTCACGTTTGTCAGGTGATTTCGTTTTATTTTCTTTCATCTTCCTTTTTACTTTGTAGTTTTTAGGTTATTTCGTGGTTTTCAGTTGTTTTTGAGTCAGAGTCGTCCCAAGGCACTTGTCCGGTGCCACGTTTTGAGATGAACCCTGAACCTAGGATGCTTAAGAAAATAACCTTTTCCGTGAGACTTTGCATGATTGAGCTAGGTTTTCCCTAAGCGTTAGAGCTTATTAGTCGACTGAAAAACAATAGGTCGTAGTTTTTGGGAATCCTAGTGTTGCTTGAGGGGAGGTTTAGACGAGGTTGCTAGGCTAGTTTATCGTTTATTCTTTCTACCCAGATGGTCATACTTCGTTCAAATCCGACGTCCTATAAGCCTAGTGTGTGTGCAAAGAAAAAGAAAAAAAAAGAAAAAAATAAAAAGAGAAGAATAAAAAAAAGGAAAAAACGAAAAAAAGAAGTCATAAAAAGAAAATAAAAAGAGAAAGAAAAAGAAAAAGAAAAGAAAAAAAAGAAAGAAAGAAGCTCGGAAAGAAAGAAACAAGTATCCTCGGTTGATCTAGGTTTGGCATTGTCTGAAGTCTTGTTTGGTGGAGGGAGTTACGGTAGTATGTCTAGATTCCTTTGATTTACTTTCTCATGGGTAATCGTGGTGGACCTAGGATTAAGACTGAAAACTCGATTAGGCCGAATTTGCTCTCGACATGCTAGTTGATCGGTTAGGTTCGCTTTAGCGGTACTTCTAGGAGTAGGGGTAATTCTCATGTGTTTACACCCCATGTGTTCCATGTTTACGTTTGCATAGGGACAAGCAAACATTCAAGTCTGGGGGATTTTGATCATCTCGTTTTCATACGTATTTCTTGCACGATTTAAGAGACGTTTTTTATATATATGTGTTGCTTTACATATGATTCCGTATCCGTTTTACTTGTTTTCGTGTTTTCATGTTCTTACAGGTTTTTACGCGTATTTGGATCATTTCGGAGCTAAAGGACATGCACGGAGCTAAGGAGCAACTTCGGGGATCATCACGGGACAAACGGGACGAGATCTAGCAAGAGGAGCCTCCACCCGGTCGGGCACAACTCATGCACGATCGGGCAAAGGCTACGACGAATTCTGGTGTGCATTCACGCACGACTCGGGCAAGGAAATTCCCGACCAGCTGCCTTACACTCGAGCGGGCGGACATCATGCCCGATCGGGCATGCCTTGCAGACCATGAGCGAGGCGACCTGACCTAGCCGCACCCGAGCGGGCACATGGAGCGCCCGAGCGGGTCGCGACCCGAGTAACCAGCCAAGTTAAGTAAAATTAACTTAAAATAAAAGGAAACTCGTGGGGGGAATTAAGGCAACACTTAGACCGACTTAGGATGCATAAAAGAGGCCAGAGGACGACATTAGAAGAAACATTCATTCAGTTCGTGATTGGAGAAGAAACTCTTGCGAGGAGGCAAGCGAGGAGCACTGGAGATCAACCCGACACTTCGGTTTCGCTTGGTTTTCATGTTCCTTAGACTTTCTACTTTGTTTATGTTTGTTTACAGACGCATGAGCGAGTAGTTTGTTTGTTCTAGGAGAAGGGATTAGCCATTGGCTATCCCGGAGCCACTTTATATTTATCTTTGAATGCATCTTCCCGTTTTACTTTATTTATTCTCTATCTGAGCGCTTAATTGACTTGTGTTTACAAAGGCCACGTAGATGCATGTGTTAGGGATTAGGAGAAGGACCGAAAGAAGAATTCTAGTCCTAGAAGATCAGGCTTAGAACAACCGAGGTTAGGCCACGAAAGTAGGGTAGCTACGGTTGAGGGTGAAACGGATGAATCATAGAGCTTATGGGTTTAGTTCAAGGTGTCAGCCACGAAAGTAGGGGGCAACTTATCTGGACCACGTGTCTATGCCTCGAGAGAGGGTAGATATCATATTAGGATCGCCTGCCTTAGATAGCTTAAACTGGGATTGCATGATAGATAGATTGATTGTCGGTTTCGGTAGTCTTGTGGTGAAACTGGATTCCTAGAATGTTTGTCCTATCGTTAAGAATCAATTCATTTATTTACTTTCAGTATTTCATTCTTAAACCTTATTTGTTTGTTAGCAAGTTTGATTCATAGTTCGAGTTTAGATAGTGTTGTGTAGTCTCTGTGGGATCGACACCTAAAATACTACACACGTGTCGTGCACTTGCGGGTAGTTTAGGTTATTTTATTTAACTCTGATACGCATCAGATACCAGAAAACTCCAAAGAATTTAGGTATTTCACTAGGTAGAATGACTGCCAATCATTATTAGGGAGCTATCTATTCCAATCATGTATGAACTAAAATACTCCATCATGTCTCCGGGGAGCTATGATAATATTTGATGAGGACATTACAAAGAAAGCAAGCCTCGAATGGACGGAGGGAACAAATGAGTCGAACGGGAAAGACAATCACATGGACGCACGGGACGGTGACGACGACGTGCGGGACGCTGACGAGGATGCACGTGAAGCTTATGAGGATGCGGATATGCAGACCGTTGACGAGACTTACGGACTAACGGTCGCGTTTGATATTCGTGAGCCGGCTAACTCGGAGATGAGAATTTTTACGAAAACACCTGAATGGAGGCCTTCCCAAAGTAAAAATTCGATGAAACAAAGACCAGTGGAACCAGCACTCAAAGAGCTTTCAGGTGAGTACCGGATCCCTACCGAAACGTCACTTTTCCGACGACATTTCCGACGAGACCTCTAGTGCACACTTAGAGCCAAATTCCGAGGTTTCAAGCATGTTGAAGGGGCCTTGGACTAGATCTAAGGTCAGGAGGCTACAAGAGAAGATTCAAAACATCTTAGAAGCCCAAGAGATTGAAAAGCAACATCATTTGAAGGGTTTAAAGCCTCACAAGCCCATGGACCACACAAAGACCCATCAAGAGGAAGTGTCTTGGATTTGTGTCATTCAAAGTCAAATTTGAATTCAAATTGTACCAAGAACACCTATAACTTAGGGTTTATTTCGTGCATTATCAGTAGGAATACAATCTAGGAAGATTAGTGGTCAATAAGAGTCTTAGACTTTTGAATAGGAGTGTAATGTGGGAAGTTTGTTTTGGCCTTCTTTCTTTTTAAGGAGGCATGCATGAATAATAAAAATAAGTGATTTTCGAACCAAAAACAGACCAAAGGAGATTAGCTCATTGTTCTAGAGATTGAAAGATTCATCTCACACAAATCGTTCAAGTCCGGAACTTGCTCGATTCGACTTATCAAGTAACGAACCGCGGTTGTTTGTGGTGTCTTCTATCGTCCTAATAGTTCTAGAGGTGCATATGCTCAAGGTTTTTGGATGGTCTGACTGAGAATTGGGCCAACATTCTTCAGCACGTATCCGTCTACGGGTTCAAAGGCATCCATTCACACAATCGAGTGGAACGCACGATCCAGTCGCACATCAGTTGGTATCAGAGCCACGTTCTCAAGGTGTTATCTATCCAATTCTTATTCATTTTATTCCTAAAGGATTTGGTTGTTCTTTTCTTGTAGGTTCAGGCAAGGAGTCATTTAGGGTTTAAGTTAAAAAAAAAGAAACAGCCAAAGAGCCTAAGAAAAACAAAAAAAATGACCAAAGAGTCTAAGAAAAACAAAGAAAACGGACAAAGAGCCTAAGAAAAGAAAAAAAAAAGAAAACTAAAATAGAAATAAAGAGCCCAAAGGGCCACTCCTTAGGGGCTGAACCAAGGAGAAACCATCCTAAGTTCATTATAAAAAAGCGACTCAAAACACGAGAAACACAACACTTGCGGCAAAGCACTTGGATCCGGACAAACATGTTTTGAAAATGTGAACTCGAAGATAGGGAGTCCTAAGGAACCTAAGATCAGTCCACCAACGGATCCCAAAGGAACCTAGTAGACCTCATAATCATCGGGAACTAAGCTTGATAAGAAGGTTGAGTGATTATCTTTGCTTGAATTCGTCTGTGCATAGGTTATTTCTCAATTTCTTTTGCGTGAGCACTAATTTATTTTGGTCACATTTCCTCTGATTCATCATGTCCAACGAGAGTGAAGGATCAGTGAATAGAGCATTGGAGCCTCAAGTGATACGAGAGGAGTTTCAAGATCTCCAAGAGCAAATCGTGAATCTTACGCGTCTCCTCACGGTTCAACAACAACCGCCGCGGCTTGAAAGGGGAGAACCGGCTCATCCAAGGCCTAATCATGATCAATCCAGGCCTGGAATACCACCTAGGGGAGGCCAAGAACCAAGCTGACCTAGGAGAGGACGAATATCACAATGCAAACTTGCATTTTGACCGATACAACGGGGAAGGTGCCAACCACTACAAAAAAAACTCGGTGTTTCCAACGGACAGGGCAAGGGATCCGTCCGTTGCAAAAAATTAGCAACGGATTGTAACAGATTTGTTGAAATTTTCAACGGGCCAAAGTCCATTGCAATTCGTTACAAATTTGAACGGATTTGTAACGGACTATTTCCGTTGCTATATCCATTGAAATCCGTCGCAATTTTTAACGTATTGTAACGGCTTTTATCCGTTGGCAAATTCCGTTGGAAGACCCGTTAGAAGCCAGGGGAAAAATTACAACGGGCGTCCGTTGGTATTTGTAACGGACGCCCGTTAAAACGGATGCCCTATGAAATTGTTAATTTCGAGGTTCACCGATTTAAATAAATTCATGTGACCCTCCAACGGACATCCGTTGCAAATTCCAACAGATGTCCGTTGGAATGTTCACTATTTAGATCATTCCAAAGAGTGCATCAAACCATCAATAACAAAAATATTTTACACCAAAATGTCGTCTTCTTCAAATCGAAATATATATAGATCGAGAGAGTGGATATATAGAAGAAAAGATCCTATAATCAAAGAGATTACGCAAGAATTCTTACACGGATTGGAGCAATTCATGAGTTTTGCATCGATGCAGTCTTTCTGTCAAGAACGCGGGAAAATGTTATGTCCATGCAAAAGATGCAAAAACATGAAGTATCGAAGTCAAGAAATTGTAAACATCTTTATAAGGTGGTTTTCGTTGAAAATTACGAAATTTGGTTTTTTCACGGTGAAAATTGCGGTGTTAGCGATATTGTGCAAGATGCACAAGTAGAACAAAATGAAGAAGTTATTTATGAAGCATCAACGACCAGTCCATATGTGGAAATGGTGTCAGATGCTTTTCCTAGAGCTGTTAATGAACAAACGCATGAAGAGATGTCGAACATCGGTGCACGTCAATTCTTCAACCTATTGAATTCGGCGAAACAGCCTATATATGAAGGTTGTCGTGAAGGTCAGTCTCATTTATCTTTATCTTCAAGATTGATGAGTATTAAAACAGACTACAATGTGGCCGAAAATTGTATGGATTAATTTTGCAAAACAATGGGGGAATATTTATCGGAAAATAATTAAGTTCTGAGACATACTACGAAACAAAGATGTGTTAAAATATTTGGGAATGCCACATGAGAAAATTGATGTTTGTAGAAACAGTTGCATGTTGTTTTGGGGAAATGATAAAGACTTGTTGGAATGCAAGTTTTGTTGTGCAAGCAAATTTCAGCCTAAAAAACCATCTTCACCTATATATGTACCATACAAGAAAATGTTCTATATGCTTGTAGCTAACAGGTTGAGAAGGTTATATGAATCGAAAAAAAAACACTACGGCAATGAGATGGCACGCAGAACACTCAACGGCCGAAGGTATAATGCAACATCCATTGGATGGTAAGGCCTGGAAAGGTTTCAATGAAATATTTCCCGAGTTCACGTATGAAACGAGAAACGTTTATCTTTGCTTGTGCACGGATGGTTTTAGTCCTTATGGACAATCTGGAAGTCAATATTCTCTGTGGCCGGTGATTTTGTCTCCATATAATTTGCCTCCCGATATGTGTTTGAAAAGAGAGGTAATGTTTTTGACGTTGTTGATTCCAGGACCAGAACATCCGAAGAAAAGTTTCGATGT
>CM071866.1:38072324-38091259 GCA_036759665.1 Gynandropsis gynandra
GCCTCACTCTTTGTGCTCAACACGTCAACTACAACGCTCTATGTTCTCATCTATGTCGATGATATGATCACCACGGGCTCTTCTTCCGCTTACATTTAGAACTTCATCAAGTTGTTGGCGTCATGGTTCTCCATTAAAGATCTTGGTGCTCTAACCTTCTTCCTTGGCATTGAAGCCAAGCAGACATCACGGGGTCTCCACTTGTCGCAGCGAAAGTATATCACGGATCTCCTCATTCGGACCAATATGAACGAAGCGAAGCCTGTCTCGACACCATTGCCATCGACCTCACGGCTCACCCTTTCCTCGAGCTCACCTTTGTCCGATCCCACTGAATTTCGTCAAGTTATTGGCAGCCTACAATATCTTGCTCTCACACGTCCGGATGTTAGCTATACCGTCAACAAGTTGTCCCAATTCATGCATCAACCCACGGATGAACACTGGCTTTGTGCCAAACGTGTGCTTCGTTATCTTGCTGGTTCTCGTGCTCAAGGTATCTTTCTTGCTGCTCACAACGCTTTAACCCTTCATGCCTTTAGCGATACGGATTGGGCCGGTGATTCATCCGACTTCAAATCCACGGGGGCATATATTGTGTATCTTGGCAACATCCCATCTCATGGTCCTCCAAGAAACAAAATGGCCACTCACGATCATCCACTGAAGCGGAATATCGATCCGTAACTTGGTGTCACTCTCTCCTCGGCTCCTACCATTTATTGTGACAACCTCGGAGCTACTTATCTCAGCGCCAATCCGGTTTTCCATTCTCGTATGAAGCACCTTGCCCTTGATTACTTCTTTGTTTGTGGACAAATTGAAGGTGGTACACTTCGCGTTTCTCACGTGCACTCCAAGGACCAACTCGCTGATCTCCTTACCAAACCTCTTCCGCGGTTACAATTTCACGAGCTGTGTTCCAAGATTGGAATCACCTCCGGTGATTCATCTTGCGGGGGCGTATAAGGATATTAGGATATTATTGTATTAAGGGTATATTTGTAATTTACTATTCTCTCATTAGGTCATATCATTACTCTTGTATATATATAGCTGTTTATGGTTTTTCAGTAATCAATCAATTCAGATTACCATTCACAAGATCAACCCGCTCCTTTGATGATTGAAAGGGATGAAGCACCTCGTACAACAGTGGAGAAGGGCAGAAATGATGAAAATCATAAGAAGAAAGCCGAGAGGAAGAAGAGCCAAAATACGTGAAACCCGAACCAAGACCGCCTCTTTTGCCATTCCCACAACGTCAACGTAAGAGATTGATGGATCAGGTCATTCCCTCGACATTTGACATAGGTGAACCATCCGGTACAGTAATGGGAAAGGGCAGTAGCGACGAAGAGCACAAAAAGAAACCAGAGGAGGAGGAAGAGCCAAAATACGTAAAACCCGATCCAAGACCGCCTCCTTTGCCGTTTCCCCGACGTCAAAGCAAAAAGAACGAGGATACTCAATTTGCCAAGTTTGCTGAGATGTTAAAGAAGATGCAAATTACCATTCCATTCCACGAGGCTTTGAAGAAGATGCCTTCACACGCTAAGTTCTTGAAGGAGGTACTTTCGAACAAACGAGACGTAGAGATGGAATCCGTCATGGTGACTAACTCGATGCTGCAGCCAAACCTACCCAAGAAGATGCCCGATCCAGGTATATTCGTCATCCCTTTTAAAATAGGTGCTTATGAAATTAGCCATGCACTAATTCATGTCGGAGCAAGCGTAAGCGTGCTACCATTGCCATTATACGAAAAAATGGATCTTAGGGATAGGTTGGATCTTAAACCTACACGAATGGCGCTCACCATGGCTGATCAAAGTGTTAGGATACCCGAGGGGATGCTGGAAGACGTGCCATTACAAGTTGGGAAGTTCTTTGTCCCGGTCGATTTCGTCGTCTTGGATATGGAGGAGGACAAGAAAATCCCAATTATTCTCGGTAGGTCGTTTCTCAATACGGCAAAGACGATCATACATTGTGCTGAAGGTAGAATCACACTTAAATTTGGGGATGAAGAAGTGGAATTCAATCTGAACGACACGCTCAAGCAACCTTGTATGGTGGATTCGTTATTCCATATCGACGTCCTAGAGAAACTAGCCGAAGAAGTCTTTGACGAGTTCGGGAATATGGATTCTGTTGAGTTAGCTCTTCTAGCAGCTGAAAAAGAAATGTATAAAGACCCGAACGATGCAACATACTGTACTAAGCTGAAGCACGCAGAAAAGACAAAGGAGATTCCAAACACCGAGCTAGACGCACTCCGAGCAGATTTCTGTGAGATCCGAGCACACCAGTTCGTAAGCAAAGCAAAAGGTGAAATTTCGGACAATCCTTATCAAGAGGAGTGCTCAACCCACAAACACATAAGTACAGCTCGATTGGACATCAATTTGAATCATGAAGACGTCCTAAATCAGTGCGCAAATCTGCGCATCCAAGGCAGATTCCAGCGCGCATCAAACAGCAGGTAGCGCGAGTTCAACCACTCCCGAGACGCCTAACAGCCACGCCAAACGTCCAGCACCGAATTGGGACATTGATAAGGCACCCAAGGTTAAGATGAAACCTTCACCGCAAGGGCTCACGCACCAAAAAATTCCGGAAACATTGAAGGGAATAAAAGACGAACGCCTAACCGGTTTCATGGAGTTCATAACCGGACTCATGGATAGCTCAGCCAAATTCTTTGGACAGCACGATCTAGCTCCCAACATAGGTAACAACATGACTGAGCTTAGGGAGGACATGACTGATCGTGCAAGGAATGACTGATCGTGCAAGGAACTCAACTGATCCGCGTGCTACACCCTATCGCGTACACTATGCACGCGAGACGCTACGCACACGACGACGTCGAGGACGTCCACCTAATGAGTAGCACGTTTTGGTCAGGCTCATGACCTTAAACAAGCGCTTCTCGGGAGGCAACCCGAGCTCCGTATCCTTTAGTTATTTCGTTTTATTTTTTTTTAGAATTCGACTCTTATTCTTTTCACAAGCATGCTCCTTACCAACAACCCCGATGTATCGTACTGTCTCCTTTGGATTGTGTGACTTTTGTTACAGGTTTTCCACTTCGAAATCATCCACAACATAAAGAAAGACGCGTACGCCCAGCTGCATCAACTCGGGATGGCAAGCACGCATCAGGTGCACACGTTCCTATTTATAAAATTTTTTCCCCGAGTTTTTGCATATTAGTCCTTCTCTTAGGTATTGAACACCAGGACGGTGTTCCGTTCAAGTCTGGGGGTATTCTCTAAACGTCATGATTGTGATTAGGATTTAGATATTGAGTTCTTCGTTTTGTTTTTTTTTAGGATTAGACGGACGGATATCTAATACAAAAAATTTCGAACTTTAGTCACCATGTGCAACTTTGTCGAATCGGGAACAAAAGTCTAGGTTTGCTGAACCATACCTTTAGATATCGATTTGTTAGTGATCGTGCATGAATCCATTGCCTATAGTTGTATTCCTTCCCTTAGGCTTCAATCCCAAGCACTCATATCTCCGAGCATACCTTTCATTTTTGTTTTGATTTTGATCATTATATTCCCACGCACTTACACTTCGTTGTCAATAGACTAAGTTCTTTAACTTTTTCAGCCCTACATTGACATGAGTGCATCAATATTGATGGTTCGAGTCTAAGTGGTGGGTCGAGGCCATTTTTCTACGTCCTAAGGGTTAGAGTTGATGCGTATTCACACAAGTTAATCAAAAAGAAAAAAGAAAAGAAAAAAAATCAGCAAAAACGCAACCTCTTCACTCCACTAAGGTTACGAGACCTTATGAGTGTGCCAATTGGCAACCTGGGTCTAAGTAGAAGGATGTCCTCTTCAAATCCGACGTCCTAGAAACCGAGTGCAAATTTCAAAAAAATGTGTAGAAACCGAAAAAAAAAGAAGAAGAAAAAGAGAACCGAAAAAGAAGAAAAATAATTGTCTTAAGAATGGTATCAAACTGTTTGCGCATTAGAATCGGTATGGAGATTGCTTGGATGTTGTCTAGGGGTTAGTGAAATGAACTCAGGACATGTGTAGGATTTGATAACGTCTATTTTGTTCTAGTATTTTCATCTATTTTCATAGTTAGTTTCATCATTCATTCGATTTTACCAAGCATTAAGCATCATTATTATCCCGTTTTCAGTCATTTTGGAGCTAAAGGACGTGCCGAGACAAAGTTCAAACATCGAGGATCATCACGGGACAAACGGGACGAGAATCGGCATGGAAAAGCCACTCCCCCCGCGGGTACATCCCTAGCCCAAGCGGGCAAAAGTAACGGCGATTTTGTCAAGCAAATTTTGCACGAGTCTTGCAAGAAAAACCACGATCGGGGCCTCTACCCGAGCGGGCACAAGTCATGCCCGAGCGGGCAGCATGCCAGCCCGAGCGGGCACCCCTTTTTCATCGCGTTTTTGCACGATCGTCTGCGTCGTACCCGAGCGGGTCACTTTCCTTGCCCGAGTGGTCGCGGCCGTCACCTGCAACTTCAAATAAGTTAATTTGACTTAGAAAAAGGGGAAGATCGTGGGGGACTTATACAATAAGGAAAACACCCTTAGAGAAGAGGGATAAAGTCATATTTCGCTGGAGGAAGTAATAGAAACGCTGCCAACTTAATCAAGATTTGGAAAACTCAAGAAAAGGCAACAAAGTGAGGTGGCTGCTGTAACGAAGGGGGAGAGCTTCAGAGGAAGAATTTAGACAGAAAGTTAGAGACAAGAGAGAGCACACAGGGAGAGAAAGAAGGATGGCAGCACGCACACACAAGGGGGAAGGACGGAGCGACGAAGCCGGAGTGCGGAGGAACTATTGAAGACATCGGTAATAGAATAGGGAGGGATCTCATTCTTTATCCATGTTGAATATAGTTATCTTTTGTGTTTCGTTTTCTAAGTTCATGTCCGAGTAGTTCCATAGCCATAGGTTAGAGAGCTTGGCCGATATGTAGCGAAGCCTTGTTCTTAATGCTTGGTGGTTCTTAATGCTTTTGTTCTTGAACGCCACTTGAATGAATGATTTTGGTATTTGATCATTTTCAGATTGATTGGTTGTTCTTAATGCTTTCATTCTTGTACGCCACTTGAATGATTGATTGTAGAAGTTTAATGAATCTACGCCAGGGGATTAGACTTTGGAACTTAGCCATGATTGAGGATTAAATCGATTTAGAATCTATGCCAGGTCGATCGATTGAATCTATGAATTAGGATAGTGGTCTTAATGCGTCTAGTAGGTGAGATACACAATTGGGAAATTGGTATACGCATGCTAGATAGTGGAAAAGTCTACGCCAGTCAGTTCCTATATTAGAGCTTGAATTCCCTGAACTCGTGATAATATCTGAGACCATGATCTTGTTAGAACTTCGTTGCATCATCGTGCATCTCTCGACACCTGTGATGTTTAGTTCATTGAGTTTAATCAGTTAGTTAGTTAGATAGTTTATCTTCATTCGCATTCCATTCACCTATTGATTTTACACGTTCTATTCATTAGTTACTAGCTTTAGAGTTGCATCGATTCCTCGTGTTCGAACCTGGTACTATACGATCCGTATTCTTGCGGAAGCGTTACTCTAGGTAATTATTACTTGAGATTAACCACATCAGGGAACAACAACGAGTATTGAAGACTCATAAATAACGAATGCAAATCACTTATTCTAAAAAGTTCACCGGAAGGGTTTAATTATAAAATAACATCTCGTTTGCTGGTTGTGGTTAAAAGATCCCCGACAATCAAACTAGTGACCTCGTCATCTATAGGCAAATTATATTTATAATTTTTACTTCGAGGCTCTAGCAATCTCCGAGTGAAGTCTACATAATCTCTTGACTCAAATCAATCTTGTGCCTTACAAAGCATTTTGCAAGGTGGTTATGTTCATCAAGCATTTTAATCAGATGTTCCACTATGTGTTCATCAAAATCTTCTGCAAATGTTGTCTTGGTTAACATTTTGATACGGTTAGATACATCAGTGTCATATATATAAAGCTAAGAAAACTAAGGAGGATAACCATCCAAAGGTAGTAAAGATCCAATTTTGTGATGAATTTGACCATGAATACGAAACGTATAATGATCATTTCCTGAAGAAACAGAATTATCAATCTTCGCACCAATTGATGTGAAATCAAGCATCAAATTGTAAGCACCAATTGAGGTGCCAACACTTTTGGCAGACATATGCGACCTTGTATTCAACACTGATTGAATTGCAGTTTTCCTTATTAGGGCCTCAACCGACGCATTCGTTCTACCAAACTATTGCATCACAATGTGGACAGTTGAGAATACTCTCTTTCATATATATTTACGCGTTGTCTAGACCATATATATATATATATATATGGTAGTTAAGTTAGTACGCAAAGGAATTATTATAGCCTTCTAATTATTGTTAAATCAACCAGACCTTGAAAATGTGATATTGAAGCTTCGTCAGATTGAGAGTTTGGTTTAGCTGGTTTTGCAAAAAGGAAAAAAGACTAGTTAAAAGTGTTGTGTGCATTAAAAAAATTGTGCTAGATTGATCATGTACCTCTACTACGCCGACATGCTCTCTTCTTTAACTTCGAGGATTTTCTCATGGTTCTTGCGCCTTTGTATTTAGCTGGGAGGACATTTATGAATATACATGAATAATTCAATGATAAATTAATTTAATATTTTCATATGGTTATGATGGATACGATTTTTCATTGCATTAAGATGAACAATTATTTTATCGATTTTTCAATACTCAATGTCTTGATTCATCATTAACCATCTTTAATGTCTTTAAGATAATAATATTTTTTTAAGCAACAAGTCAAACTACATTGGTATGTGCTAATCTTTTCTGCTCAAGGCAAATGATACATTATGGTGTTGTACATCCGTTGATGGTGTGTATATCAATGTACACCAAGGTCGATTAACGGTTACGCGCTTGAAGAAAGTAATTAATCAAAATGAATCGTTTACAACAATCATACCATGTCCAATGTAGACATGTCAAGCAAGAATATAACATACCATTTGCATGATTCTTAGATTCGCCTCATGCACTGCTGCTTGATAAATCCCGATCAGAAGGTGGCTTACGCATCTAAATCGTATTTTTAAAGAACTGCGCACTGATCCATTATTCTGACATTGTAAAAATAAAAAATTCTTAAATTAACATAGGTTATTATGGTAATTTTAAACCTTCTGCAACTTTAACTCACTGAAACCCTAACACCCTAACATTTTGAGAAAACAAAAAAATCTCATCGTCTCCGCCATGAACCTACGTAAGAGAAGTGAGCAATTTGGGTTGCAAGACCATTTCAAAACACCGACGGTAGGTTCTTGTAGCAATGCATATATGGCCGAAGAGAATGCAGGGTTCGGCATAGGTGACGACAAGCAATGGGCTTTCATGTATGTCACAAGTTTTCCATTGTTTCTGCGTTTTTTCTTCCTTGGGTGTGGCGGGGTTTTCCTTCAATGGTTGCCAATTTTCCACCGGAAACTTGGGTGTGGCGGGTTTTTCCTTTCACAGTTACCAATTTTTTGTGAGAAATTTGTTTCTTCCTTGGGTGCGGCGGGTTTTTCCTTTCACGATTTCTAATTTTCCACAGGAAAAATATCCTTTCACCAGAAACTCATCGCAAAATCTGTGTATCATTTTCTACCGCGTTAGAATGGAATTTATTTGCCAGATTTATATTCTATTACAACAAAATTTCTTTCAACTTTTATTTTATAGAATTTTCCATTTTAAATCGTAACATTCCCGTTGGGAAGAAACTTTCCAATTTACATGGAATGTGATGTTTTGTATGTGTATTTTTGCATTGGCTAATTAGTGCATTGTTTTTCCATGGACAGTCCACCATAAGGAAATATGTCATCCATGTGCAGAACCGAGTTTGTGGAAGTTTGGGTGTCAAGGGATGCAATGGTTAACAACTAGGAACTAACGGCATTGATGAAAGGTAACACATTGATAACATGTAATCCGTCGTAGTATTTACATGATTCTTAGGTTTAGTTTTGATTAGATTTATTAGATTTTACCGATTTATCAAGTTTATTCGAGGACTTCATCTACCATTTCGTGTTTTGTATAGGAAAAGAAGACATGAAGCGAAACACGAGTGATTACGGCAAATCCACCCCGAAAACGTGATTGAATGACAAGATACAACATGTGCAAGGCCACGGATCCAAATCGAACACTCAAACATCGAGCGAAAGGAGTGGAAACAGCAATTGAAGTGTACACGCTCGGGCTAAGCAATGGACCCGCTCGGGTTGAGGTTGTGCAATTGGGACTGAAAATCCCCGAAACTCAGCCCGACTCGGGCTGAAATCCTACACGACCGGGCAAGCAAGCTCGCTCGGGCTGTGAAGTGTGCACGATCGGGTTGCCCATCTGCACGACCGAGCTGAACTTGTGCCCGCGCGGGCCGCCAAATCCGGAACAACCTATTTTAAATGTTTGAACGGGCAATTAAAGGAAATATAAGCCATCTAGGGCTAGGAGACGAACCAGACACGGAGACACTCAGAGACATAGAGAAAGAAAGAGAAGAACGGAACGAGGAAGTCGGAGCATGGAGGAGCTATTGAAGACGTCGGTAATAGAATAGGGAGGGATCTCATTCTTTATCCATGTTGAATATAGTTATATTTTGTGTTTCGTTTTCTGAGTTCATGTCCGAGTAGATCCACAGCCATGGGTTAGAGAGTTTTGCCGATTTGTAATGAAGTCTTGTTCTTAATGCTTGGTGATCCTTAATGCTTTTGTTCTTGAACGTCACTTAAATGAATGATTTTTGTATTTGATTGTTTTCATATTGATTGGTTGTTTTAATGCTTTCATTCTTGTACGCCACTCGAATGAATGATCATAGAAGTCTAATGAATCTACGTCGTGGGATTAGACTTTGGAACTTAGCCATGATTTAGGATTTAATCGGTTTAGAATCTACGCCAGGTCGATCGATTGAATATAGGGATTAGGATAGCGGTCTTAATGCGTCTAGTGGGTGAGATTACGTAATCGGTAGATTGGTAGTACGCACGCTAGATAATGGACAAGTCTACACCAGTCAGTTCCTAGATTAGAGCTTGAATTCCCTGAACTCGTGATAATATCTAAGACCATGATCTTGTTAGAACTTCGTTGCATCATCGTGCATCTCTCAAAATCCGTGGTGTTTAATCATTGAGTTTATCCCGTCAATAGTTTAGTTTAGTTGCATTCGTATTCCCATCTCTTATTGATTTCACGCATCTTATTCATTAGTTTACTAGCTTTAGAGTTGCATCAATTCCTTGTGTTCGATCCTGGTACTATATGATCCGTATTCTTGCGTAAGCGTTAGTCTAGGTAAATTATTACTTGAGATTAACCACATCACACATACTGCAAAAATGTTTTTTTGTCAAGAGTGTTGTTAGGTTAAGGAAAATTCAAATGTATTGAAAAAACATGGCTAATAATAGAAAAATTCTAGGGTTATAAAATATGATCAAATAGAAACACCATAATAATGTCTTCAAACTTTAGAACAAACCCAATTGACAAATTAGAAAATGTAAATCAAACGTCTAGTTAAGGCGAGCCCTTTTTCCATTTTCTCCTTTATTGGCTGATGTGGGGTAGTCTTCACCACAACCATCTGTCGCCTTTGCCTATGTATCGTCGCTAGGGTTTTGGAGGCTCATTCGTGTCACAATGAATGTTATATGATGTGGGGTAAAATTATCAGAAGATAGTCTGATATTAAAGGCAAAACTTTTCCCCACAAACTAAAGCAAGCATTTAAGAAATTTGTTTTCATCACCCTTTTTCTGTTTTAAAAAGGGTTTAAAACAGCCAGTTAAATTAGATTAAATAAGTCAATCTCACTAAAATAGTTTTAAAAGTTGATATCTCTTAACCAATAAGATTGGAAGCCAGTGTGTTAGTAAACCTCGAAATCTCCTGGTCAAATACAACGAAAGTTGCAACATCCGTTATATCATCAATGACCAATTCAACCCTAAATCTGTTAAAATTGAATGAAAACAATACAAGGATACTAATTATTGATAAACTGGTTGAACTTTTAAGAGTCGATTCTAAGAGTCATTTCACACTTCACACTTGTCGATTCTATCTCCACATACAGCAGTGGCGAATTCCTCTTATGTGATCGAACAGATAACAAATAAGATGTTTGTCATTCACTATATATGTTGGCTTCCTATTTTCACAAATATTGGACAAATAGTTTAACTTCAACTTCGTTGTATTTTTCCACCATCATCTCTACGCATAACTCATCAATAAGGTACTGGTATATCAGACTAATTGGAGGATCATAGAAAAATACTCTCTAGTTTTCCTAAACTCTACCAACCAATTCAAATTCTCAATTTACGTTTTTTTCATTTACCATCATACAAAAAATAAATCAATGTGATTTTCTCATCCACCGAATCTATTACACCTATAACAAAAACATAAAAAGATGGTAAATTTTGTGATCCACTACGACCATGTGTTTCAATTTCAATATGACTCTATGATCCAGTGCAGCCGTGTGACTCGATGTGACTTTGTGACCCAATACGACTCTGTGACCCATTGCGATTATGCGACTCAATGAGACTTTGTGATCCACTGTGACTCTATGACTCGTAGCGACCATGTGTTTCAATATGACTCTGTGACCCAGTGCGACCGTACGACTCGATGAGACTCTATGACCTAGTGCGACCGTGCGACTCGATGAGACTCTGTGTCCCACTGTGACCATGTGTTTGAATATGACTATGTGATCCAGTGTGACCGTGCGACTCGATGAGATTCTGTGACCCATTGCGATCATGTAGTTCAATATGATTTTATGACCTAGTGCGACCATGCGACTCGATGAGACTCTCTGACCCAGTGCAACCGTGCGATTCGATGAGAGTATGTGACCCAGTGCGACCGTGCGACTCAATGAGACTCTATGACCCACTGCGACCATGTGTTTCAATATGACTCTATGACCCAGTGCGACCGTGTGACTCGAAGAGACTGTCATTGATTGTGATCATTTGACATTTCAATAAATATGACTCGTTTTGACTACATCAATATAAGACTCATTTTGAAAAAGGGAGAATCGAATCAATACATATTACTCTCTACTCACTTGGGTTATCCAATTCACAAAAAAGAAACATGAAAAACACAAAAGAAATACGAAAAAACTCACTATATATACCTGGTTTATCTGCGGAACGTGCTTAATTACAAGCTTCTTTGTTGACAACAAATGATTTCAATCTATTCGTGGAGAATCTGATGTCGATTTCAAGCTATTTACGACGATTTTGATGCTGATTTCAAGCTACTCATGTTGAATCTGATGTGGTGTGGGAGAACAATAATTTTCGCGCTACGGAAGATAGGAAAATCGAGGTACTTTAATGGAGAGAGAAAAACTATCGATTAAAGGACAATAACAATATAATGACAATATAAAATTATCAATTTTTTAAGGGTTGATTTGAAGTTGAGATTTTTGTTTAAAAAAAGATAGAATTGGAGTCTCGTTCAAATATATTTTTGAAGTTAATCCAAAAATATCCAGAAACTGACCGGTCTAGGTTCTTACCTAATTAAAACGAATAGGACCGGAAACATCTGATACTAACCCGTTTAGATTCATACCAGATTGAAAAAAAAAAGGACTGGAAACATTTGATTTTCTCTATTATTATTTTGTAATCGTTTTCTTCACGTAATTTGCTGCTTCGGTACGTTGACCCCGATGTCTTGGAAATCTATACACATGGGTTGACATTTTATATTATAATCTTTTTTTTACTTATTCTTCTCGATTTTAAAATAATTAATTTTTATCGTTATTAGAAATAGTCAACTTTGGATCTTGCAATATTTTTATGTCTAATGCTATGTGATTTATGTGGTGGGCAGCCAAATTAATTACCAACATTTGACAATTCCCTCTTGTGTGACATAATGGTGCTTTGTACCTTGATATATTGGACCCTTAAGATTTATACGTTAAATATTATGGTTACTCATATATTCCATAAAATAATTATTTAACTTAAAGTATTTATTTAAAACGAATCGCGTTATTTTAAAGCCGACCATTTATGAATGACGTTTATCTTTCATTTTAATTTTATATTTTTTTTATTTGTATTAAAATAGGCATATTACAAAATTAAAATATTTAAATCAAAATGAAGCGTATTTTAATTTTATAACAAATAAATTTAGATATAATAGAATGAAATTAATTCAAAAATTTCAAAATTATTCTATATTATATATAAAATCATTAGTTTATATTCATTAATTTAATTTATGTAAATTTGTAATAATAAATTGAAGAAATATTTTGTTAACATTATATATATATACCTTAATCTTTTTCAAACTCAAAAAAAATTAAAGATAACTCAGATGGTAAAAGTTTTATAAAGAAAGCTCTATTACATATTTATGTTAATAACTGTTATGATAAATTGTCCTACATCGGTTAGGACATCGGTTAGGACATGAATTTTGGGACTTGTATATATGGTGTTGGGCAATTCTAAACTCTTGAGATAGCTTTTGGGATTAGTTAGGCCCAGCCCATATTTGACATGGTATCAAAGTCCGGATCGTCCCGATTTGAATATATCGATGTTGGGCCTCCGATTGCGATGTCCACGCTCCAGGATCGAGCCTGGACGTGAGGGGGAGTGTTATGATAAGTTATCCCACATCGGCTAGGACATGAACTTTGGGATTTGTATATATGATGTTGGGCAATCCTAAACTCTTGAGATAGCTTTTGGGATTAGTTAGGCTCAGCCCATATTTGACAATAAAAAATACGGAACTGATGGTTTATAAAATATTTTTATTAAATATATATATAAGGTGGAAGTATACGAATATTTTTTAACGATACATTAAGTAGTTAGTGCGTTCCCTTTTAAAAGTTTAATCATTTTGTGGTTGAATCTCTTGTCTTGTAATCATATATAATATAAAGTATCATAAGTGGATTTCGTATAGCAGTTTTATTTAATTTTGCATTGGAAAATCTATTTTAAAAATACTAACATCATACTATTGCTCGATCCTTTTGGATTCTCCAGTTTGCCTCTTTCTTAGTGTCGTTTTATTCAGTGGAGGCTTTAATCAGTTTTGGGACCGACACCTAAAAAGTATTTTTACTTTTGTTTTTTCTGCTTAATTTCAAACAACAACAACAAATCGGGAATTAAAAGTGGTGAAAGTTCTAAAACTATATTTTTTTATAGAAAAGTTTAGAAAAATATTAGTTCGTCACTATCAAATAAATACATTGAAATCAATGCAATTTTGCGTCTGTCAACAATTTTGTGTTGCCAGCAATTTCCAATGCCACTTCCACACCAATATAACACTATTGCTGTCACGCAGTTTTTGAGTTAGAATAGACTTATCAATACCATGCAGATCGAGAAACAAAAGATCGAGAATGTGTTATAAAGGAAAGAGATCATGTTACAAAAAGAAAAAATTGTGTCTCAAAAAGATGAGCCCTCGACATTGCTCATCGATCTTAAATCGAATAATCAAAATTTTTGCGTCCGTAGGAATCGCAATCCAACCCGATCGCACTTTGACCCGAATCTGTTATGTAGTTGCATCGGGATTGTCGTTTTCTTTGTCACTATAAATTGATATCATGGGAGTAGAAGACTGTTTGAACGAACCGTCTATTTAATCAAGATTTTGTTTTATTAATATTTTTTTTAAATTATTTTTTTAAATAACTATATAAATACAATCACCATTGGAATGACATTGATCGGTACAATATCCCCATTACATCTTAGGTTGACACAAATTCAAAGATTCCAACGTGCATGTCTAGTCGAGTTTCGTTGACAATTACAATGTTACTTTGTGTTAGAACAATGTCTCTTTCGGTAACGCCAAAGCACATTATACTATCGTTACAAAGGGTAACACAACGTCTCGTTAACCGTGGAACAACTTCTGCAAGGCTGTTTTCAACCCTATAGATGTTGATGCTGTTCATACGCTGAGGTTAAGATATTTTGCATGTTAAGTTGTCTTGATATCGCGGTGTTATTTTTAACGCAAATGCCAGACACATAGTGGTCATCCACAATGTCTTGGTCAACATCATGTTTTTATTGAAATAGCGTTGAAAATTCATTTTTTCAATGTAAATCTGGTCGTTTTCAATAGAAATTAACGATCTTTTGTGTTTTTCTAGTAAAAAAAGTCAACCAACTCTTTATATATAAAACTAAAATAGTTTCTAAAAATATTTGATACGTTTAGTATATACTTTTAAATATTTTTTACGCATTATAAATCTTTCAAAAAATATTTTGATATATTAAATATAATGTTCTAAATATTTTTAATACCAGATCAACGCGTATACAAATTAAAAAGGATTTATCTATACCTTATTCAAATTTGATTCACCTAATACTTTGTTAATGTCTAAATTTAGAAAATTTTATATTTTTGTTTTATTTTAAAAAAATTGCAATTTTTATTTATTATAGAAGTAGTTTATGTCATATTAGTGATGATACATGTCACCTATGCTACGATATATGTTAATCTTTTATGGACATTTTGTAAGTTGTTAATAAACTGTATTTCCACTTATCCATATAAGCAAATATTAAAATTAATAAAAATATATAGTTATTAAAATACATAAATTTTAAATTTTAAATATTAAAATGTAAAAACAGTATAATTATCAAAAAAATTATAGAAATATAAATACAAATAATTATCAATTATATATTTCTTTTGTGACAGGATATTTTAACGTAATAAAATATTACTATTTGGATTAAACAAATATCAGTTTGATCATTTAATAATAACATAAAAATATATTTAGTTCAAATTATTAAGCAAATATAGAATTTTTTTTCACCCTATGTATAAATTTCATATTTAAAATGATGTAACATATTAGTCAAATTTTAATCAAAAAGTAAATCATGAAATGTATAAAACTTTCTAATATATAAAAAATCATAAATCTAACTCCTTTCAGATATTATAAATATTTTTTATCTATAAGATTTTGGCTGTTTAGTTTTGGGTTTTTAAAAAATCATCCAGAGAATAAAACTTGTATTTTATATATAACCTATATATATATATATATATATATATGCGGTATAGATTTCTGAATGTGCCGACTCATGTATATATTTGTATATATGGTATAAACGAGCATTATGATGGAAACATATCATATGAGAACAAACGAATGTAAATCTCATAGTAGATACACACGAATCTATATATAAAAGAATACACCAATGATCCATTGTTGTCGAAATGATATGTGCATATATATACACGCGAATATACATATAAATATAGTATAAGTATAGAAATATACGGAGAGAGCGTATATAGAATATGGAGAAAAGGGAAGTAAAAGAAAGATGATGTTGGAAAGATTGAAGTGTGTTGGAGATCCAAGTTGGGGGCACAAGTAGGGACTACTTGTAGCTCACATCACTCTCCACTCCACCTTTTTGGTCTTTTCTTTATGCTTCTTCTTATTCAAAACCAATCATTTTCCACATACATATTATATATGTATATATATACATACATAGCAACGACGAGTAAATCATGGTTTCGTAATTCAAATATTTTTTTTATGTAGGTCTTTGTCTATGTATATATTCTTGAATTCAATAACATTCTTCAAAACCAATGTTCTGTATAAGTTTGTGAGTAGTAATTATTAGAGGTGTTAACTTTATATATATATCAAATTAAGTTTATTGATTTTATGACTTACTATGTTATTCTCTGTTTTGGATTTTGATTAATGTAAACAAAATTAAAGATAAATATTTGAATTTTATATGATAGATACACTTTGAATTAAATTATATTGCATAGAATTGTTAATATTTAATTGTGAACGTCCTTATATTACATAATGACAAAGGAATTTACAACAATAATTATTTTATAAAATATTTTATTATTTGGATTCTATATTTCCTTCATTGTATAATCGGATCCACCACCTTTCACCAGCAAAGATAAACAATATCAATAGTGAAACATAGAAATTAGTAATGATTACATATATAATCATTAATTTGAAAAATATCGATATTGTGAAACTAAATTTAAATTTTTTTTCATCCCATTTGTTAGATTCACAAAAGAAACAACTGTATAAATATAGCATTAAATAGTATTTCATTTTCAAGTATATTTATATTAGCTTAACTCTATTATGTTTTATTTGTATAATTTTGTTTTTTATTTTCTTTTTATTATGGCTTATTTTAGGAAATTTGTATAAGAAGGTAAATAAAGTCTTTATATATTTTACATTATATCAATAAAAATAACAACATTTTCTTCGATCACATTCACAACACATCTTCATCTTTTTCAACTAGCCCTAAAATGGTATCAGAGAAATCATCTGCAATTTTCTTCGATTAATTGGTTTCTTCTTGTCATATTTCAATAACAAATCAAATCATTATCTTTAAAAATTGTTATTTTTTATGAATACATTTTTTCTTTCAAAATTGATTTTCCATCTTCTACCGATCCATTAATTTCTACACATGTTCCTTATGTTATGAATCTAGATATCAATGCTTTGTCTTCTAACAATGCATGGATTGTTTAAACCCTTCGAGTTGAAAAATATAATATAGGTTATAAATAGATCTATAAACTAAAAATATAATGTTGATAGTAGTATTAATAAATATAAGATTCACTTAGTTGTTAAGGGTTACACACAAATAGAAGGCAAAGAATATGTAGATATATTAGTCATCATGTCGTTAAAATGGTGATTGTTAGCTTATTTTTGTGTTTAGATGCTATAAATATAATTTATTACTTACTCAAATGGATGTCATCAATGCATTTTTGTCACCAATACATGTTCATGTCCCTTGGTTATTTACCTAAAAAAGATCAGGTTTTCTATGATAATGTTGTTTACAAGTTATTTTGACTGAAATAGGTCCTTAGAGAATGTCACTCGAAATTTTCTTCAGTTTTGTTATCTTCGGACTATTAACAATCTTCTTTTGGTCATTTATTATTCTTTAAAGTATCTGCTAACAACTTATTTGTTTGTTAGTTTATGTGGTGACATTCTAATAATTAGTAATGATAAATTTGCAATAGAAACTATACAAGAAGTTCTTCATTCTTCTTTTAATATCAAAGATTTAAATTCTTGTAAATATTTTTAGGCTTAGAAATTGCTAGAACTAATAAAGTTATCACTGCTAGTCAAAGGAAGTATGCCCCGAAATTGCCCGAAGACTTTGGAATGTTAGGTTGTAAACCTTTACTTTTACCAATGGAAGTGAATTCAAAATTTTCTTCCACTAATAGTCCTGCTTTAAAATATTCAACTTACTATAGGACATTCATTGGTGAGGAGGTCGGCGAGTTGGTCCTTGGAGTGCACGTGAGAGACTCGAAGTGTACCAGCTTCAATTTGGCCACGGACAAAGAAGTAATCAAGTGCAAGGTGCTTCATACGGGAGTGAAAAACCGGGTTGACGCTGAGATAAGTAGCTCTGATGTTGTCACAGTAAATGGTTGGAGCCGATGTGAGGGTAACACCAAGTTCCATGAGAAGATTACCCAGCCAGCAAATTTCAGCCGAGGTGTTGGCAACGGACCGATATTCCGCCTCGGTGGACGTGAGTGGCCATTTTGTTTCTTGGAGGACCACGATATCAGATGTTTGCCAAGATAAACAATGTATGCTCCCATGGATTTGAAGTCAGAGGAGTCACCAGTCCAATCCGCATCGCTGAAAGCATGAAGAGACAAAGTGTTTTGAGCTGCAAGAAAGATACCTTGTGCACGAGAGCCAGCAACATAACGAAACACACGTTTGGCACAAAGCCAATGCTCATCCGTGGGTTGATGCATGAATTGAGACAACTTGTTAACGGCATAGCTCACGTCCGGATGCGTGAGGGCAAGATATTGTAGGCTGCCAATGACTTTCGGTGGTGTCGGACGGAGGTGAGCCCGAGGAAATGGTGAGCCGTGAGGTTGATGGCAATGGTGTAGAGACAGGCTTCGCCTCATTCATGTTGGTCCGAATGAGAAGATCCGTGATATACTTCCGCTGCGACAAGTGGAGACCATCGTGATGTCCTCATGGCTTCAATTCCTAGAAAGAAGGTGAGAGCATCGAGGTCTTTAATGGAGAACCGAGACGCCAACAACTTGATGAAGGTCTGAATGTGAGTGGAGGAAGAGCCCGTGATGATCATATCATCAACATAGATGAGAACATAGAGCTTTGTGGTTGACGTGTTGAACACAAAGAGTGAGGCGTCCACAAGAGAATTCTTGAAGCCATTGCCAAGCAAAAAAGTCTGTAACTCAGAGTACCACGCACGGGGGGCTTGCTTGAGACCATAGATAGCTTTTCGGAGTTTGCACACGTGAAGAGGGTGATCCTTGTCAATAAAGCTAGGTGGTTGCTCCATGTATACATCTTCGGTGAGTGTGCCTTGAAGGAAGGCGTTGTTGACATCGAGCTGATTTATGTGCCATCCGTTGGAGACCGCAAGGCTAAGCACGGTGCGGATGGTTGCGGGCTTGACCACTGGACTGAAAGTCTCGTGAAAATCCACTCCGGGATGTTGATGAAAGCCTTTAGCAACCAAGCGAGCCTTGTAGCGATCAATGAAACCATCGGGTTTTCGTTTGATACGGAAAACCCATTTGTAGCCAACAACATTGCTTGCGGTTTGAGGAGATACAAGGTCCTAGGTCTCGTTGCTTAGAAGGGCATTGAATTCATCACTCATGGCTTGTCTCCATTTGGTGTGACGGAGGGCTTGT
>CM071866.1:38091643-38124122 GCA_036759665.1 Gynandropsis gynandra
CGACGGGTATGCTAGGATGTGTGACGTATTTGGAAAGGTTAGCAAAGGGAAAGACGGATTCATAAAAGACAACGTGACGCGAGATAAAGACGCGAAGTTTGGATAGGTCAAGACAAAGATACGCACTTTGGGTGTTGGAGTAGCCAAGGAAGACATAAGGAGCGGATCTAGGGTCTAGTTTTGTGAGAGGAATAAGGACGCAGCCAAGGGTAGCACAAACAGCCAAAGATTTTGAGTTTATGAAGGTTCGGTGGAGTTTGGAAGAGAGCTTCGTAGGGCGAGGCATAGGAGAGGAGAGGTGTGGGCATTCGGTTTATAAGATAAACCACGGCCGTAAAGGCGTAGGACCAATAGGGTAGTGTTAGGGAGGCGTGCATAAGGAGAGATAATCCGGTTTCGACAATGTGACGATGTCGACGTTCGGATATCCCATTATGCTCGGGGATGTGTGGTGGGATTGTGTAGTGTGAGATGCCATTGTCCGAAAGAAAAGAACGGAGGGCTATGTATTCCTCATCATTATCGGTGTAAAAATTGACGATTTTAGCGTTAAACTTGTTTTCGACAAGAGATTTAAAAGCAATAAAAGTTGCTCGAACTTGTGATTTTTGTTTGAGCGGATAAAGCCAAGAATAACGCGTAAAATGATCAACAAAAAGAACATAATACTTGAAACCATCCGTTGAAATAATAGGATGTCCATAAATCGGAGAAAACAAATTCAAGTGGTCGAGAAGAAACAATAGATGACTCATGAAACGGAAGTTTGTGACTCTTATTACTAAGACAAGAATTGCAAGAGAAACAAAAGACTCTCGAACTAACGGAATGTGAACCTTGGACAAGGCGTGTTTGAGGATAGGTAGTGACGGATGTCCTAGACGTGAATGCCAAGTGGAAACGGTGGGCTTAAGGTTGGAGAATGCGACAGTGGGTGAGGTATTGGTGGTAGGGGACGGCCACACATACACTCCATCCTTAGTGTTTCCTTGAAGAACCGGTGCCCCCGTGTTTAGATCCTTTACCTGAAACATATGAGGAAAGAATTCAACGGAAACACCATTAGACTTGCATAAAAGCTGAAACGAAACCAAAGTTTTGTGCATTGATGGAATACAAAGCACATTATCAAGTAATACTGAACGATTTGGTAAGGATAGCGAAAAGGAACCCGTATGAGTGATGGGCTGTCCGGAGCCATCAGCTATGGTGACTTCCTCGCCTCCGTGATACGGACTGTGGAGTGACAGGTTTTGCAAGTCGGAAGTGATGTGATGTGAGGCACCACTGTCGAGAAGCCAACTCGAGGTATCATACGTAGGATACGTAGCAACGTGTGCAGCAGGCGGTCACGGACGTTGCGGGGGTGTCCACCGTTATTGAATCGGATCCGAGGAGGAGTTCGTGGATATGAGGTGGAATTGGGTGCAGAACTTTGTACTGTGTCCTTGAGTCCCGCAAGCTTGGCAGCGGCCTCGGTAACCTCCCGTGGAGCTCCTGTTGTTGTTGCGACTCCATTGAGAATTAGGGTTACGTGGTTTTGGACGGGCAACGGCAAGGTGAGCCGTGACCGGTAAGGCAGTGGCTGGCGGAGGGAGTTCGACGACCAATTTTGCCTCGTGATTGAGGAGTTTTTCATGCAGCTTTTCAATTGAAATTGCGGTGTCTTTTGCATTGATCACATCAGCTACAGGTTTGTACTCCTCCGGCAGTCCATCAAGGATGGCTTCAAAAACACGATCCATCTCCATCGGTTTCCCGAGGAGTGAGAGTTCGTCGGTTTTGGTGGTGATGAACCGTAGGTATTCTTCCACCGATTGAGATCCTTTGGCACAGCGTTTGATTTGATCTCATAGTTGTTTGACATGACCACGAGAAGCTTTGCCATAGATGTTGGCTAGGGTTCGCCAAGCGTCTCGAACGGAAGTTGCTCGAGCGATGACCGGTTGGAGCGGGAGGGAGAGGGCGCCGAGCATGGAGCTGAAAAGCAAACGATCCTGGTGTTTCCACGTGCTGAAGGCGGGATTGGATTGCTGAATTCCATCGATGTGAATCATGGCTGGCGGCACAATGGAGTCTTCGGTGATGAAGCACTCAAGATTGTAGCCTTCGAGGAGAGAGCGAATTTAAACGCTCCAAGTGAGGTAGTCCGTCGGAGTGAGTTTTGTAACGCTTGACATGTTGCAAGCGAAAAGGAGTTTCTATGGTTGTTGCGGATCGAACATGCTCACAGACTCGATGCGATTCGACGGCTCCGGGATGTTCGACATTGGTGCAGGACGCGGCACAAGAAATCAAGAGAAACGGTTAAGCAGGATCGAATGCGGCGCGAGAAATCAGGACGCGGCCGATTTTGGTGCAATCGGTTAGGGCGACACGGCGCGAGAGATCTAGAGCGACGCGGCGAGAGAGATCTAGAGCGACGCGGCGCGAGAGATCTAGAGCGACGGGCAAGGTGGATCCGTGCTGGTGAGGCGACGGAACCACAGCTGAGCCGAGGTGTGAGACGTCGGAGCAGCGGCGGAGAAGGGGGGTAGACTGCGACGGCCGGACCAGTGGGGTGCGGCGGTTAGGGTTGGCCGGAAAAGAAAGAAGGTAGGCGGCTAGGGTTAGACGGCTAGGGTTACGTCGTGAGACGATTTTTGCTCTGATACCATGTGAATGGTAATCTGAATTATGATTACTGAAAAGCCATAAACGGCTATATGTACAAGAGGTTAATGATTTAACCTAATTAGGGAATAGTAAATTACAATAATACCCTTAATACAATAATATCCTAATATCCTTCATAAAATTGACATACCTAACACTTACTAAACCATATATATGTTATTTTGTTAATAAATTGAGTCAGTATATAGTTGCCCCAATTGAACTTCACCTTGTTGCAGCATTTCGTATACTAAGATATGTTAAGCACAACTCTAGACAGAGCCTTTTCATTTTTGTGATTCTGATCTTCAATACAAGGGATTTTTAGATGTCGATTGGACATTTTGTCTAGATTCTCGTAGGTCAATTATTGGGTATTGCATCTTACTCTCGAGGACTCTTTTTGATTTCTTGAAAATCAAAGAAACGAATAACGATTTCTCACAGTAGCGTAGAGGCCGAATATCGCGTAATGGCTAACACTTCTTGCAAAATGATTTGGTTATCTTTTCTTCTTGATGAACTGCATTTTTTAATAAATTCTATTACTCTTTTAATTCGCAATAACACTGTCATATTGCAAATAACTCGGTCTATCACGAGCGTATGAAACATATCGAGCTGAATTTTCATCTTGTTCGAGAGAAGATACAATTGGGGTTTATGAGGACTCTTCATGTTCACTCTCGCAACATAATTTTTATCTCTATTATCCAAGATGGGAATATATGATTTATATTCTCCATCTTGAAGAGGAATATTACTCTTTTATGTTTTATTTGTATATTCTTGTATTTCCTTTATTTTCTTTTTATTATCCTTGAATGGGACTTATTTTAGAAAATTTGTATAAACCTTATCAAAGGGGGAGAATATCAGAAATGCCCTCCTAGGACTAAAACACTTCAAAATTACCCTCCTAAATCTGATGAAAAAAAAATTTGGAGAAAAGATACATGTGTCCTTATGTTTTGTTAATGAAAAATACATACGAATGAGGGAAAGAAAAATTTGAGAGGAGGGAAAACAAAATTTGAGAGGAGGGAAAGAAAGTTGAGAGCTATTTCCTTTCATTTTCGAGTGATTTCCTTCCATTTTCGAGCGATTTCCTTTCATTTTTGAGCGATTTCTTTCCATTCTCGAGGGATTTCCTTCCACTTTGAGCGTTTTGCAGTAAATTCGAGCGATTTCCAGCAAATTTCGAGCGTTTTGCAGCAAATTTCAGTGATTTTCAACAATTTCCAGTGTTTTAGCGATATTCCGGTGATTTTTGGCGATTCCGGCGATTTGTAGGTGATTTCCAGCGATTTCGACTGTTTTCCGGCGATTTCTGGCAATTTCCGGCGACTTTTGGCAGTTTCTGGCGGTCGCACTGAGTCACAGGGTCGAACTGGATCCCAGGGTCGAATTGGATCGAACTGGGTCGTAGGGTCGGACAGGATCGCTGGGTCACAGGGTCGGACTGGGTTGGACTGGGTCGGATTGGGTCGCAGGGTCGGACTGGATCGCAGGGTCGGACAGGATCGCTGGGTCGCAGGATCGGACTGGATCGATGGGTCGGATTGGGTCGCTGAGTCCAAGGGTCACAGGGTCATACTGGATCACTGTGTCACAGAATCAAACTGGATAACAGGATCGCAAAGGATATTTTGGGAATTTTAACATTTATAAAGGTATTTTTGAAGCGAATTTTTTTTTCGAAAAAGATATTTTTAAAGTCTTTTAGTTCTACGAACGTATTTTTGAAATTAACCCTATTAAAGAAAAATAAACTCTTTGTATATTTTTACCGGATATCAATAAAAATACTAATATTCTCTATCTTCTCTTACATTCACATTCAATCCTAACTCTAAAAAAAATTGACAACAACTTTTAAATTTTTTCAATAAAACTCGTCTTATAAATCTTAATTATAAACAAAAAATTATATCATCTGATGTAAAAATGTATTTCATAATTTAGAGAAATTTCAAGATTAGCATAAAGGAAATGTTATTATATCATCATTAACAGAGTTCAATTTATAAAAAAAAAAATTGTAAGTTCTCAACTATTCAAATTGTTTCAAAATAACATTAGAATTTCATATATAACTATAATTTGATATATATAATTATAGTTATAACATATCATATGATTTTGGATCTAATTTTATACAAAATCTATTTTAAAAATTATGGTTTATAAATACTATATATAAATATATGTAATTTATCGTAACACTCCTTTTATATTCAACTACAAAATATTCAAATCATAATTAACTAATTTTTGATAGTATGTTAAATATAAATTTGAATCTATTTCAATTAAAAAATAATTAAAAATTTTAGAATTATTTAATATATATGTTTGTATGGAATTTATGTAAGAACGTATATGTAATAAAGTAACAAAATAATCAGTTCTAGAATTTGATACAAAGTTTAATGTTCTGGCAATTTTTAATGAATATTTATGTCGAGGCTCGGACGACTAATTAACTCCATCATGCCTTCGATAATGATTTAGGAAGTATTCTTTTTTTTTTGTATACTGTAAAATCCACATATTTTTGCTGGTCGACATCGTGGTACTCACAATTTAGAGATGCCTCACGTCTTTGGTGATTGGATGTGCGACCTGCCACGTGTCAAATCTCCATTATTTAAATAAATATCCATAATACTTGATTTTTCTTATATACGACATGAATTAAAATTTCATTTAAATAAATAATTTTTCACGTTCCATTTACAAAATATATCGATCCATTAGGATGCAAAATTCCTTGCATGGACCACAAAATATATCGATCCATTGGGATGCCTATTCTCGTTAAAGAATTATACTTATTTTATATATTATATTCTTGCACTTACAAAAGATATAAGATAGAAAGTATTTTTTAACAAATTTGAATATTTTATTTGATAAAAATATTTATTTGAGCTTGTTATGAGATTATAGAACAAACACTATAAAAGATCTAGTAATAAATAGAACTCATATTTATGACCTATTTTTTTTAATACAATTTTGGATCTCGAACGAATATACGTTTATATATTCCTTTATATACATATGTATGTATTTACTAATATACGAGTTAAGTAAATGTATATATATGTAATTTGGAGGATAGCACAAGCATATTTATGCAATTGGTATTGTGAAATAATTATTATTAAATACTCAACAAACAAACTTATTTATGTTGTCTATGAAAATGATATAGATCAGCAAAATAAAATATTCATAGTTTTCGTTAATATTCTTTTTGTTTTTGTTTAATATAAATAGGAGCTTCTTATATAACAATAAATTTATTTCTATTGAATATGTATCATGTTTTTTTAATGGAATGTCATATGCTTATGCCAAATTGAAATATACACAAAGTTAGAAATATGTGACTAAATAGAAAACATAAACAAGTGCTTGGATGCACAAGCACATGGTCTAATAGTTAAAGATACAAGTGGCAATAAAATAGCTATCAAGTTCACTATTAATTAATAATATAAACCTATAATATTTAATGATCCATTATGAGTGAAATCGCACTAATTTAAATGTAGTAAAAGTGGGTCCATTATTAATTTGTCATTTTTCGTCTAGACTCCTCCACATTGTTTTCTCCCCCAAAAAGGCATTACGTAATAATTTTTTTAATATAATATTTTATATCGTTATATTATTTCAATAAAATGCGTCAATTTTATTTGATAGGCTTACACAGAAACTTTATTATATAAAAAAAGACAAAGTAAAATGTGATTGGTGCAATCTAACGATATGTTTTCCACGTGTCGTCAAATGGTAGCTGTCAAAGTGGACAAAGCAAAATTCACACTCAACTAATTAATCATTTATATTTAGTCTAATTTCATCTATCTTAATTTTGGAAATGTATGAAACTGTAATCCAGTTAAAAGATTAATATATCTAAGTTTTCATAAAAAATAATTAAACCATTATAAAACCTAGTATAATTATTACATTATGTTTTGTCTAGTTAAGTATATTTTCTAAATATAGAAATGTAATAATTATGAGTAGTGAATATATTCTAGAGGGATATTTAATAGACCTCAGGGCACAGTTGTAATGTGAAGCAGAGAATCGGTTCTCTTATATATTATCCGAGATGTTTTTTGTTTATTTTTAAATATTTATTTTAATTATTTTTGTTTGATTCTGTGATATTATTATGGAATCACACTCTTCCCATTTTGACCTTTCTCCTTCTCTCTCTCTCTTGAAGAGAGATCAACGAAGAGAATTTGCAGACGAGAACTTTCCCAGAAAATTTTCACGTTTGCTTCAGAAGGTCCCAGAAAATGTGCGAACCTGATGAAGATAGCAACAGAAATGGCGCCATTCCTCCGCCACTGAGGCCTCGGGAGCTGCTGATGGATTTGGATGATTTAGATCTCGACGGCTCTTGGCCGTTGGATCAGATCCCGTACCTCTCCTCTTCGAACCAGTTCATGTCTCCCTTCGTCGTCTCATCTTCCTCCGAGCAGCCTTGCTCGCCTCTATGGGCGTTTTCCGACGTCGGCGCAGGCGCCGCCGATGAGAAGCTCGCCCCCGCTTCTCCTTTTTTCCGTCTCGCCGAGTCTCCTCTCTTTCTTCCTTGTTAGTCTCGGCGAACTTCTTCAAGCTTATTTATGTTAAGCTACTGTGTGCCCTAGTCTTCGCAACGAGTACATAGTTTTTATTCTGATTCATGGGTTGTCGACGCGTCTCTGATTGTTTGTTAATTTGGATTTTCCTTCTCGCGAAGATGTGCCCCGAAATTTGAATTTATGGATTGATTTTGATTCCTTACTGATTGATTTGATGTTTTTGGGTTTGACTTTGTTTCTGCATCTGTTCAGGTGTTTATGTCAATACGTATTCTTGCTATTTTGCCTTGATTTTCAGAAAATTCTCGCCCTAGCTTTCCATAATCGACCTTGGAGTTTGAACTCTGAATTCGTACACCGTTTATTGTTCGATTAGTTTTATATGGTGATTTTGAGTGTCATATCACCAGTTCGATTAGTTTTAGTTGGATGTTCAAACTCTAGACACTAAAGGTGAAAAATCTTTGATAACCGCAGATGCTGCTTCGTCGTTGGCTGAGAACACTGCAGAAACTGAAAACAAAGTCCACTTTCCTTCTCCATTAAAGGCTATGGTGCCTCCAGAGAACACAGACAACTACTGTGTCATCAAAGAGAGGATGACTCAGGCGCTTCGATACTTCAAAGAATCGACCAAACAGCACGTCCTGGCTCAGGTCTGGGCTCCTGTGAGAAAGAACGGTCGTGAATTGCTGACGACTTTGGGTCAACCCTTTGTTCTTAATCCTAACGGTAATGGCCTTAACCAATACAGGATGATCTCTCTCACATATATGTTTTATGTGGATAGTGAAAGCGACATAGACCTTGGACTCCCTGGTCGCGTTTATCGCCAGAAATTGCCTGAATGGACTCCGAATGTTCAGTACTATTCGAGCAGAGAATTCTCGCGGCTTGACCATGCCTTGCACTATAATGTGCGCGGTACCCTTGCCTTGCCTGTTTTTAATCCCTCTGGTCAGTCCTGCATAGGCGTTGTGGAGCTTATAATGACCTCGGAGAAGATACACTATGCCCCTGAAGTGGACAGAGTTTGCAAAGCCCTCGAGGTTCGATTCTCTTCCCTCACTTTCACGGATATATCACTCTTGCTCAGTGTTTTTTCTTCAGCGGAACTGGGGACATGTCTGAATTCACAAGTATTTAAGTTGGTAATATCCCCTCTCATTTTACTGCGGGAGAGAATAAAAAATGATGGGGACACCACTTGAAAAGCAACTATGTGCCGAACTGAAGCTATTCATCTCCATAGACCACTTGATTCCTCGATAATAGTAACAGGCTTGATAACTTTTGCAGGCGGTGAATCTGAAAAGCTCTGACATACTTGACCATCAAACCACTCAGGTTAGCTACTACTGTGTACGTTTGTCACCTTTAGTACCGTTTTAAACTTAAGTTCTCAAAGCATTGCTTCGGTTAATCTTTAATGGCCAGATATGTAATGCGGGCCGTCAAAATGCACTCGCTGATATTCTGGAGATACTGACGGTGGTTTGCGAGACTTACAAACTTCCTCTGGCTCAAACCTGGGTTCCGTGCCAGCACAGGAGTGTTCTTGCCAACGGTGGCGGCCTAAAGAAGTCATGCACCAGCTTTGATGGGAGCTGCATGGGCCAAGTCTGCATGTCCACGACTGACGTGGCCTGCTACGTCATTGATGCCCATGTCTGGGGCTTCAGAGATGCTTGCCTTGAACACCATCTCCAGAACGGCCAGGGTGTTGCAGGACGTGCCTTCCTGAACCGCAACTCATGCTTCTGCCGAGATGTCACCAAGTTCTGCAAAACCCAGTACCCTCTGGTCCACTATGCGCTCATGTTCAAGTTAACCAGCTGTTTTGCGATTTGTCTGCAGAGCTCTCACACGGGCAACGATAATTACATACTCGAGTTCTTTCTTCCTCCAGCCATTACAGATAAAAGCAAGCAAGATTCGCTGTTGGGTTCTCTGTTGGCTACTATGAAACAACATTTTCAGAGCCTGAAGGTCGCCTCTGGGATTTCTTTCAGCAAAGAATCCGATGAAGTGTTTGTTGAATATATAGAAGCATTACCAGATAAGAAGCTAAATTCAAGAATTGAATCTATCTGGGTACCCGCCTTCGGATCTGCATCAAATGTGGGGGAGATGCGGTTGAATTCTCAGGCCGTGGTTCCGTCCTCTGAGCCCGTGAAAGAGATGAGCAACACGGCGGATGATAATTGTGTGGTTAAGGAGATAAAGAAGCCAGAGAGAAAGCGTGGAAAAACGGAGAAAACAATCAGTCTAGATGTTCTGCAGCAGTATTTCACTGGTAGTCTCAAAGACGCTGCGAAGAGCCTCGGAGGTATCTTTCTTGAATTTTTATAGAATTTATTGGGATGTAATTTCACTAGCAATGTTCCCTTGATGATCAAAGGCGAGTTTTTTCAGTTTGCCCCACGACAATGAAGCGGATATGTAGGCAGCACGGAATCTCACGATGGCCATCTCGGAAGATCAAGAAGGTGAATCGTTCGATCACAAAGCTGAAACGCGTCATCGAATCGGTTCAAGGCACCGATGGAGCCCTCGACCTTACTTCCATGGCAGTCAGTTCCATACCTTGGACAAACGACCAAACCACAGCCCAGCCGCTCAATTCACCCAGCGGCCACAAAGAGCCTGAGCCATCAAAGAACAATGATTCTCCCGATAACTGTTCAAATGGTCACAGTCCTCACGAACCCCACGGTTCCCCAGAATTACCTAGCAATTGCAAACGGTCACGAACTAGGGATGAGAGCGTTGGGACCCCGACCTCTCACGATTCTTGCGAAGGTAGTCTTCGGGATGAGACAAAAGCCCTAAACCGAGAACCAGTTTTCACGGTTGGGGGATCGCCCAGGCACCCATTTCAACGGTGTTCGAGAGACGCTGACGTATCTGCAGCGTCGTTTTCTATGCCAAACAAGTTTCTGGGATCTATAGAATCTCTCCGAGGAATGCCCATCAAAGACGCTGGAAGTTGCAAAGATTTGAGAAACCTCTGCCCCTCTTTAGCAGCAGACGATAAGTTTCGAGAATCAAACTGGCTAAACAACGGCAACAACATCTACATTCCTCCAAAGGAAGAGAGCATGGGAATCACTAAAGAAGCATCAGGATCAGAGATGAGAATTGTAACCATCAAAGCAAGTTACAAAGAAGACATAATAAGGTTCAGAATATCATTGAGTTCAGGTATAATGGAATTAAAGGACGAAGTTGCAAAAAGGCTGAAACTCGACGCAGGTACATTCGATATCAAGTATCTAGACGACGACAGCGAATGGGTTTTAATAGCTTGTGATGCTGATCTTCAAGAATGTCTCGATATCTCAAGATCCTCCGGTAGCAATGTCGTTCGGCTTTTGGTTCATGACGTCATGACGAATCTGGGTAGCTCCTGTGAGAGCACCGGTGAATTGTGACTTGGCCGGGTTTTGGAGTGTAAATAATTGTTTAAACATGTAGGGTTTCTTTTGTTTTGTTATTTGGTTTTCTTGGGGCTGAAGAAAAGATTCGGAAGTTCCTTAGGGTTTTGGGGTTCGTAGGGCAAAGGTGTAAATCGTCTGTATGGATGTGAGGGGTTCAGAAATAATTAACTGTAAACCATCAAAAGTTTTCTAACTTTTTTATTTGATTTTGATTTTCTTTTTTATCTTTTGTTGTTTGGTCGGAGAGGCTGAATTTCGTTGTTTTGGTTAGTATCATTTGTTATTTAATAGCTCTCTTTTTTTGTAACATGCTGTAATAGTAACAGTTATAGTTATTAAGACCCATCTAAACTAATTTTGGAAACCATGTTTGACCCGTGATTTAGTTACCTCTCTTATGAGATCCATTATCTTTTTCTTTTACAAACATACATATTTTATTTAAATATTACTCTTTGAATGCGACTAGTATTGGTACGATTATAATTTACATGACTTTGTAAAAAACTATAAAATTATGCATAATGAAAAATATCCCAACACCAGAAATCATATGGGTGGAAAGAAAAGAGAAATACATAGAAGAAATTCTCAAACTCAAACAAGAATCCACCTTTGACAAATGTTACAACAAACTCAAGAATAACAACACTATACAATCAGGCCCGTTTTATGTTACAGAAGAAAATCGATCGGAAAACCCCAATAAAAACGAAATAATATATAATAATTTCATTATATATATGTATATAAGTGGAATTGTTAAATGATGCCTTTTATATGTCTCGTTCAGAATTTGAAACCCAGACTCGGCCATTTCTTAGTCGAAGACTCTTTCTTGGGGCGTCTGGCATTTGGATCGATCAGATTCTGTAGTGATTTGGCTTTGTGGTTTCTGGACCGCCCCGCCTCCTTCAGAAGCTCTGCCAAACGCTTCTTCTCGTCCTCAAAGTCTGGATTCGCAATCCCGAGCTTTTCTTCTCTCAGCTTCAGAACCTGCTCCAAGATTTCAATAGCTTCCTCTATTCTGCAAATCAGACCATCACCAAGATTTGAGGGTAACCCATGGAGATATGCATTAGCAATGGTGGTTCCATCAACCAATTAGCAGTCATTTTGTCTCATATAGATCAGTCCCAATTCCAGTTTTGGTATAATGATCTAATCACTAAACGTATCGATGACATACCTTCCCATGGCATCATAGGTAGCAGCCAGATTGCTGTAAACCCCGAGGGTGTCCTGATCACACGACCCTCGTTCACCTTCTAAAATAACTCTGGCCTCTTCAAACAGTTCAGCCGCCTCATCAATCTTGAAGAGTTGAATACAAGCCAATCCCATCTGGTTTAATACAACCCCAAAGAATGCAGATTTCCTCTCCCCTGCAGCCCTTAGTTTAGTCACAGCGCTCTCAAATGCGTTTCTCGAATCTTCATACCTCCCCAACATGTAATACATCACTCCCATCCGTGCCTCCAGCCCTGCGATTGTATATAATAAACTTATATCCCATGCTAATTTCACTCTTAACTTGTCAATACAAATAAAATACCAAGAGCGTCAAATTGCCATGGCTTTCTAATGGGACAAACTTGTATCAATATAAATACCAAATTACCATGAAGAAATATTTATAGAAAAAAAAAACCGATTCTTCGACATAGTAACATAACAAACTCATATCTCAATAACCAATCAAAATCTCAGGAACATTGATTGTGTATTGAACTGTTTTTCTACTCTAATATACATTGGATAACCGCATATGATTTGTCTGTGTTATCCATAACAATATGAATGAAACTAACCAAATCCCAACTAACCATTGAACAGACAAATGTTTCGCCGTTAGATCAATTGAACAAGTGACTTTAATATTAGTTTCAAGAGGCTTTGCTTATTCCATGCAACGATTTGAACTTTGCATCACAAAGATCGGAACTTCAAATATAATTATGATCAAAGCTACATGGTTTCTACAAAGCAATTTGAAGTTTCTTACGGCTTGACAATTTTACCTGCGATGGCACTCTGCTGTCCTGGTTTATCCTCGAGCAACTTCATTGCTTTCTGAAGAAGCTTCAACGCCTCCTCAGGCTCATCCACGGACTCATAAATCGCTGATATTTCTGTCAATCCACCAGCGATCTCCTCTACAGTCGTACCAGGGACCGGCTTGTTGTATATCCTCAATGCATTCTCACAGTAGGACTTGGATTCACGGAGTTTCCCTGTCCTGTGGTATAGCTCGGCCAATCTGACAAACACCGAAGCTACCAATGGATGGTTTTCACCCTTAGAGGACTTGAACACAGTAAGAGCCTTCTGGTATGAGAAAACGGCCTCATCAAACCGGCACAGCGCCATGTACATGTTCCCAATGCTGACATCAATGGAGGCCACCTCAGTTTCTTGTCCATTGGCGATCATGGCCATGCTTGTGAGGACAAGGTGTTCGAGGGCATTCTCGTAATCTCCTTTGGCCTCGCAAATGATGGCCATCAAGCGTCGGTCAGCCGCCTCCTCCAGAGAGGCTGGCTCACTGTGTGCCCGGTGGATTTCTAGAGTCTTATTGCATAACTCCTCGGCTTTATCAAAATGCATTGCCTGAACATAAGCCTCTGCTAAGTACCTGAAAATATTATGAGAAACCAATTGCAGGCCTTAGTTCAAATGCATCAGATCGAGTTTTAGGGCTTTGCATTCAGATCCCAATCAGAGCCAATATGAAGCCAACAGTTCGTAAATTATAAAGTTAGCTTTAGCCACTTCAATCCAAACAAGAGGAATGAACTTTTCGAAAGAAAAACATTCACTACTAATGAACACAGATTTGGTGAAGCAGGGAAACTAGCAGTACATTACATAATTTCTATGCTTTCCATATCATCAAACGAAGTGGCAATCAATGCCGTCAAATGCATAGTTAACTCTAAACCAAAACAATCAACTTTCAGAAAGTCCACCAATGAAATAGCACTTCACATTGATTATTTGCTACAAAAACAACAGAAAATGCGGGGAGATTTTTAATCGCACATTTAAAGTCATTAAGTAAGAGAAAGAAGAACCTGCAAGTTTCTCCGACTCGTGGATCCGTATCACCTAGAGTCTGGATCTGGATCTTCAAACCTTCCTCGTAGCAAGCGATGGATCGATCGATCTGGCCCAACATCGAAAATGTATCTCCGAGCTGCATGTGGCCGGAAAACGCCGCGAGAGCGTGGTCGGGTCCTCGGGTCGGGTCTGGCACCTGGATAGCCCGCTCCAACGGTGGAACCGCCTCCTCGAACCGGCCGAGGCTGCAGTATATGGCGGCGAGCACGTGGAGGCTCATGGCGAGGTCGAGGACGGGTCCGGCGTCTCCACCTCCGGGGACGATGGGCGCAGCGGCGGCGAAGCAGCGGTCGAACGATTTGGTGGCACGGATCGCATAGTCTAGGGCTTTGTTGGGTCCTTCGCCGGAGGCGATTGCGTCGCGGGCGAGCTTGAGGAGGAACGGGCCAAGATCTGGGTTGTCAAGTGATGGATCTTCGTCGGCAGCGACGGTGGTTGAGGATAGACTCGGTGAGTCAGTTTGCTTTTTCCCGGGTCGACCCGGGGAGGGTTTGGATCTGGATGGGTTTGGGGATGGTGGCTTTTTTATCGGAGTCCGGGGCGGGTTAGAGGATTCGGGTCGAAGCTGAGTCTCCGGAACTGCGACGCGTAGCGGCGGTGCTTCCGCCGGAGTTTTGACTGAGACGAGACCAGGCATTGACGACGTGTCGGTGACAGAGAAAATGGTGGTTGGGATTGGGTCCAGGTAGGGAATCCGAGTGGAGAAGGAGACAGTCAGTCGGAGATGGTAAGGGCAATATCGTAATATACCGTCTAATATGAGGATAAAAGAGTCACTCTGCTCGGGCGAAATGGCAAAGATAGCCTGCTAATAATACATTCTTATTTCGCGTATAGTTGAGAGCAATAAATTGGAGAGAGTTGTTGAGAATAAAAATCCAGTTTTAAATAACGAATAAAAAAAGTTTAAAGTTGAAAATAAAATAATTTGGAAGTAAGAAAGAAATGGTAAGGATGAGTGATAAATAACAGAGCATGAGTTAATTTTTATTGACGTCTATGAGTAGAGATTGATATCTAAGATTTTATATTGCAAATGAAATAAATAGATATTAGGTTGTTAAAAGCGAAATTAATTGTTGATTTTAAATAGGTGTGAATTTTAAAGTCGTTTGAGTCGAAGAGGAGTAAGGAGTTTTAGTGAGTCGTTTGAGTCTTATAATTCTCCTCGACTCAACTGATCATTAGATTTCAAGAGTCGCAAGGATCGCTTGAGCCACAAAAATCGCTAAAATCACAAGAATCGTTTGAGTTATAAAGATCGTTTGCATCAGTAGAAATCTAATGTATTTTTTATTGATCATTTTACGGAAAGTACTTAATTTCAAGCGACTGTGCGACTCGGTCGCTTGGAATTACCACTTTATTGGGGGAAAAGTGATAATTTGTTTTTTATGTAGAAGGTCAGAAGTAACATGTTTAAAGTCTTCCAAAAACATAACTATCGTCAGTGTTGTAAAAGGCATTCTGGACGGACGACTAGTCCCCATCTAGGCGCTCAACGGCAAAGGACTATCCATAAACCCCTAAAATCGTCCCTGAAAGTCGAACGATGCGTAGACGCCTTGGAACGGTCGTCTAGGCGACCGACTAAACGAAAATCGCCGCCATATGATTTTTTTTAAAAAAATATTCCTAAAACAAAATCGTTTTGGTACATGAAAAAAAACTCTTCCCTTCTCTTTCTCGTTGTTCTTTCCCTCGCTCCTTCGTCCTACTGTCATCGCGTTTCTTTTCGTTCTTCTTCTGTTGCAAACTCGTCGTTATCCTTTTTCTCCGAATCACTTTTTCCTCGCTCATGGCTTCGTTTGGGTCTTTGTCTCGGTGCTCGAACAAAGGTCCTCGCACCGGCCAGCTTCCTTTCCTCGTGCTTTTGTCCGACGGATCGTTGTCCTCGAACGAAGCTCGTTGTGTCGATCGGTGTCTCCTCGTTCGCATTGTTGTCTGCTTGCTTGTGACTTCTCCTCGGCATCTAGGTTTGTGCTCAATTATAGTTTTGTGTTTTTAAACGTTGATAGATTAGAAATGAATGGTAGATTAGGCATGAATCGATGAATGGATGGATGGTAGATTAGGAATGGTAATAGATGTTTACATATTTATGATAGAATGTTAAATAATACGATTGTGATGAAGGGAGTTAACTTGATTTTTTATGGATATTTGATTGTAAAAATTCATGGATTCATCTTCAACATCGACCACTAAATCTTCGACAATGGAAGTGACATCTTCTACATTGAGGAAATATAATTCGTAAGATATTGAATGGAAATATGGATTTTGATGTGATTCGCTTAATTCTGATAAAGTCAAGTGTCAATTGTGTGGAAAAGTGATCACTAAAAAAAATTGATATTTCCAATGGACGGGGCAACGGATCCGTCCGTTGGAAGTAAATAGCAACGGATTGTAACGGATTTGTTGATATTTTCAACGGGGTAACATCCGTTGCAATCCGTTATAAATTTCAACGGAGTTGTAACGTATTCTTTCCGTTGCTATATCTGTTGGAATCCATCGCAATTTTTAATGGATTGTAACGGATATAATCTGTTGGCAATCTCCGTTGGAAGATCCGTTAGAAGCCAGGAAAAAAATTGCAACGGGCATCCGTTGCATATTGTAACGGATGCCCGTTAGCAATTGCAACGGATGCCCGTTGATATTGTAAATTTTGAGGTTCATTGGTCGAAATAAATTCTCGTGATCGTTCAACGGGCATCCATTGCAATTGCCAACGGATGTCCGTTGGAATATTTACTATTTATATCGCAATCTAAGGTTGCCTCAAATCATCAATAACAAGCATCTTAATATTTATTGCTGAATTCAAAACAATCTTCATAAATTGTTTCACCACTGGGATTGGGAAAAGGATTCTCGGCGGTGATACAGTTTATGAAGGTTGTTTTTGAATTCGTTAATAGACGTAAAGATGCTGGTTTTGACGACGGAGGTGCCGGCGGAGAGGATCCGAGTCGAGTTCAACACTTTGCCTCTGAGTTGAAGCCATTTCCTAAATGTTTTTTCCTTAGGTTATGTTACGATATGTTATAGCGTAATTGAAAGAGAATTTGATGAAATTGTAGTTTAAAATAAAAATAATGTAATAAAATAAAAAAATTGTAATTAACTTTTGATTATATATTTCGTGTCATTTCGTTTTTTGTTCACCGCTTGAGTTCGACATGAAATCAATTATAATTACGAAATCATAATTCATAAGATCTAAATATTGTAATATGCAAAAATAACGAATTTGTAAGCACTTTCAACGGGCACTAATTCGTTGGATATGATTTCAATGGGCATCCGTTAGAATTTGCAATGGATGCCTGTTACAATTGGCAACGGATTCCCATTGAAATTGTTAATTTCGAGATTCACTAGTTTAAATAAATTTACGTGAACCTCCAACGGCCATCCGTTGTAATTCTAACGGATGTCCGTTGGAATGTTCACTATTTAGATCATACCAAAGAGTGCATCAAACCATCACTAACAAAAATAGTTTCAACAAAATTTCGTCTTCTTCAAGTCGAAATATATATAGATCGAAAGAGTGGATGTCTAGAAGAAAAGATCTTATAACCAAAGAGATTAGTAAGAATTTTTACACGGATTGGAGCAATTCATGAGTTTTGCATCGATGCAACCTTAGTGTCAAGAACGCGGGACAATGTTATGTCCATGCAAAAGATGCAAAAACATGAAGTATCGAAGTCAAGAAATTGTTTGCAAACATCTTTATAAGGTGGATTTCGTTGAAAATTACGAAATTTGGCTTTTTCACAGTGAAAATTGTGGTGTTAGAGATATTATGCAAGATGCACAAGTAGAACGAGATGAAGAAGTTATTTATGAAGCATCAACGACCGATCCATATGTGGAAATGGTGTTAGATGCTTTTCCTAGAGTTGTTAATGAACAAACACATGAAGAGATGCCGAAAATCGATGCACGTCGATTCTTCAACCTATTGGATTGGGCGAAACAACCTATATATGAAGGTTGTCGTGAAGGTCAGTCTCGTTTATCTTTATCTTCAAGATTGATGAGTATTAAAACATTCTACAATGTGGCTGAAAATTGTATGGATTCATTTTGCAAAACAATGCGGGAATATTTACCAGAAAATAATCAAGCTCTTGAGACATACTACGAAACAAAGAATGTGTTAAAAGATTTGGGAATGTCACATGAGAAAATTGATGTTTGTAGAAATAGTTGCATGTTGTTTTGGGGAAATGATAAAGATTTGTTGGAATGCAAGTTTTGCGGTGCAAGCAGATTTCGCCCTAAAAAACCATCTTCACGTAAATATGTACCATACAAAAAAATGTTCTATATGCATGTAGCAAACAGTTTGAGAAGGTTATTTGAATTGAAAAAACCGTTGCGGCAATGAGATGGCACACAGAACACTCAACGACCGAAGGTATAATGCAACATCCATCGGATGGTAAGGCTTGGAAAGATTTCAATGAAATATTTCACGAGTTCACGTATGAAACGAGAAACATTTATCTTTGCTTGTGCACGGATGGTTTTAATCCCTATGGATAATCTGGAAGTCAATATTCTCTGTGGCCGGTAATTTTGTCTCCCTATAATTTGTCTCCTAAGATGTGTTTGGAAAGAGATGTAATATTTCTGACGTTGATGATTCCAGGACCAGAACATCCGAATAAAATTTTCGATATCTTTTTGCAGCCCTTAATTCATGAATTAAGACACTTATGTAACGAAGGAATCCTTCCTTGTGACGTCAGTACTAAGCAAAATTTCACATTGAAAGTGGTCTTGTTGTGGACAATCAGCGATTTTCCTACCTATGGAATGTTATCTCGATGGAACACGTACCGAAGATTGGCATGTCCATATTGGATAGAGGATATAGATTCATTTCGACTAGTACATGGTAAGAAACCATGTTGGTTTGATTGTCATAGAGAATTTCTTCCTCGTGGTCATGCTTTCCGGAAAGATAAAAAATATTTCGGAAGAACATGGTACAAAAAGAAGAGGCACTCTGCATGCAAACCGGAACAAAAATATCATTTACGAAAGATTGAACACAATGGGTGATTTACAAGAATCGGTTGAATATGGTGGAGATCGTGGGCATCGTAAACCAAAAGGTCAAGGTAAATGGCATAATTGGTATAAACGTAGTATCTTTTAGGAACTACCATATTGGAAATCATTGATATTACGTCATAATTTAGATGTTATGCATATCGAAAAGAACTTTTTCGATAACATCATAAATATTGTTTTGAATGTGGCGGGTAAAACCGAGGATAATATACAATTAAGAAAAGATTTGAAGCCAATATGTCGACGACCTGAATTGGAATTAAGAGATGGAAGATCATTTGTCCCGGTATTCAGATTGTTTGGTCCGGCGAAAACAACATTATTAAAATGGTTAAAAGAGGANTTAAAATGGTTAAAAGAGGACGTTAAGTTTTCCGATGGATATGCATCGAACATTGCTCGGTGTTTCAACCGGTTTCAAAATAAAATCCGAATTTCACCCGATTTCAATCCGAAATCTAAATTCAACAAAAAATAACCCGAATTTCAACCTAATTTTCATCGAAAATTCGAATTCCATCCAATTTTAGAAAGAATTGCAGTCCAATTTCAATTTTGGTAAGAAATCCAAACGAACCAATTTAAACCGGAAATTTGAATTCTACCCAATTTTAACTTTATTTCAACCGAAAAACAAAATTGCACTCAATTTCAACAGGAATTTCAACACAATTTCAACCCGAAATCTTAATTCAATCCAATTTCAACCGAAAATTCAAATTCCACCAAATTTTAGTAAGTATTTCAATAACAATAACATTTCAAATCCAAATTCAATCGGAGTTTCTGTTGAAATTGGGTTGAAATTAGGTTAATTCAAATTTTGAGTTGAAATTGATTCGAATTTGGATTTTTTTGTTGAAATGCATACTAAAATTCGATTGAATTCAAATATTCGGTTGAAATTAGGTTGAAATTGGATTGTGAGTTGAAATTGGGTTGAAATTCTTGTTCAAATTGGTGAAATTTGGATTTTTGGTTGCAATCGGTTTGAAATTGAGTTGAATTCAGATTTCGAGTTGAAATTTGTTCAAATTTAGATTTTTTAATTTGAATTCGGATTGAAATCGCTTTGAAATTGGATTTACCAAGAGTTAATATTTGTGTATGGATATGATTAATTTGATAAATTTGTATTTTTTAGACAACACTTAAAAATTCAAAGTGTTAAAATATGATTTAGTGTTTGTGTTTGTGTATGGATATGATTAATTTGATAAGTTTGTGTTTTTTAGACAAAATTTAAAAATTCAAAATTTTTAGTTTCAAAATAATAATTTGTGTTTTATAGATAAAAATTAAAAAATTTAATATTTTCTATACTATATTTCTAAAATTAGTGTTTTTAAGACAAAAAAAATTGGATTTTTTAGATTGAAAATAACAATTCATTTTTTATATATTAAAATAAAATAATTTGATATTTTTTTATGCTAAGATAACGGTAAATCAGATAATATATAGAAATAAAATATGCACCGAAATTCTGAATACACGATTATAATAATTTAATAACCGAAATCAACATAACTAAATACCTACGACGCTGTTCTACTTGTATTCCGTTTGTCTGTGCAAGTGAAAAATGTCAAAATACACAATCTCACCGTAGGTCAAAACCGTCAAGATTATGTCACGGGTCAATAACAGGGCAGAAAAGCCCTTGTGCCAGCTGCACATCAAATAATATCAGAATTAATAAAGAAATTAAGATGAGTCATCATAATACGCTTGTATGTGAATTATATATATAAACACCACAGCTAATAACTAATAAATAAGTTTGATTTGGATACTTTTAAGATAACTTTTTTTGGGTTAAAAAATAATTTCCACCATCAAATATCTAGATGGTTTAAATTAAGTCTAGAAGGTTATTATTCGTGAAAATGGATCCTAAATTTAGAAATATCATAAACTTTTATTTACCAAAAAAAATCAGAAACTAATTAATAAATAATGGTACTCTCATTTAATTTTTTAAAAATAAATAAAATTAAATCTAAGAACCTGTAAATAAATTATAAATGATTAAATCGAGGATTTCGTTCCCTGCGAAACCCTAATCAAATTCCTGGACTTTTCCCCCACGATCCGATCCAGATCCCGAATCCAATCTTCGCAAATTCCTAATCGGAACGGTAATCCATGGATAACAGCAGCAGCATCACCACCGCTGCAACCTCCAACGTCAGCACCACCACGTCGCTGGAGAAGCTGGATCAGATGGCAAACTGGGTCAGCACCACCGTCATCTCCGCCTTCTTCGCCTCCCTCGAACGATGTTCCTGCGTCAACCTCTCCACCTTCGACGACGATGAAGACGGGGATGAGGCCCACCACCGTCCCCTCGCTCTCTCCGCCGCCCCCCACCCTAACGACATTGTCTAGCTCCGGTAATCGCTGAGGGGTGTTGTTTCTTCTGGTAATCGGTGCTCTGGGTTCATAGTTTTTCTGTGATCGCGAAATGTTTGTGGTATATAGCGCTAAGGAAACCTCTGAACTTCGATTGTATATTCCAGACCTAGAGTTTGGCTTTTCTTTCGTTTTTCCTCAGATTTTTGTCGATCCCTGCCTGATTATTATCCGAATGGATGTTGATATTTGTTGTTTGTGATTTGTGAAATTGATTGTCAAACGTGGCGAGAAGAGAATCAAAACTTTATTGATCTATGCTTGAATTGGAATTGATTGTGCTTTGAGTTGGATTGATTTCTAGCTTGATCTTTTGTTTCTGATCTTTCTTTCTGTACCCGAAAACTCCATCCTTGCTTTTTTGTTTTAGCTGCTAATCAGGGATCTCTCTCTTAGATGTCACTATTTTAAGTTATGTAATCTTTATCCTGTAAGGGCTTTAAGCATAGACAATTTTCTTGATATAGTTGCTCTGGGCTAACCCTGAACAGAATTAGAAACTCTGATCTTTGAGGACTTCGTATCTATCCCGTTTTTTAGAACTGTTATGTGTTTCACCGGGAACAAATAAATTAATTTCTGGCAAGTAAGATATTCCACTGAGTCGATGAACAATCGGGTTTCTGATTGTGGAATATAATGCGTTTGATTCGAGATAAGATGCGAGTCTTTTAAATCGTCTAGCTTACTGTGAAAGACTAGAAGCATAGATATCCCTGGTTGATTTTTTGTGTTTGAGTGACAACTTTATGATGTGATTTTAGAATTACCAAAATGCTTTAAGAACCCTTTTCTTTTGGGTCGGTTAGGGAGTCTGCTTGATGTGTAATTAGTCTGAGTTGAGATTTCGGAAGTATTTTTGGTTATCATCATAGGCTGTATGCAAGTTCGTAAGTGGGTATATTTGAAGGTTCTAATATTAGATTCATGGATCTGGTGAGTGCATTTCGCTGTATAAGCAAACGTGGGGATTGTGTTCATAGCTTGGTTTGCAGTTTTTCCATATAGGAACCCACTTCGTGATATTCGCCATGTACTGTCGGGGAACTGCAATTGTTTCTCCACTCCTTCCCATTATAGTTGAGTCGAGGTTTAGACGCAAAGAATGCAGATGTCCCACCATTTCTATTGGAGATGTGATGATGATATTCTTTGTGATAATCCACGCTACTCTGATACTCGAATCAGAGAAAGTCTCGTCCCAGCGAATTCTTCAACTAGGGAAGTTATGCATTGCTCGGAATTGTCTTTATTCATTCACTTGCATACGAGGTCATTAACATGAAGGGAACTTTATTCATGGTGAGTATGGTTGTCATTGGTGTTGATCTGTGGTTGAACTCTGGCTCCCATGATGAGTAACATTGAAGCTTTTTGCCATCGTTCCAATTGCTGAAGCTTTCAAGCGATTCATAGATTTTGATATGTTGAATCCCAACTCTGAGGACCAATTCATAGTCAACATAACGGGCTTTTCTCAATTGAAAAAAAAAAGAAAATGATAAAAAAATAAAGCTGAAGCCATACATACAGACAGTGAGGAATCCATGTCTTCCCTGATCCGGAGAGTCATAAGAATCAAACACTATCCGATGAAATTACACAACAAACATAACAGGAACCAATGAAATCCCTGATCCGGAAACACATTGCACACGCTACCAAAGGTTTGTTCGCTTCTCCCGGCCATGTTCTCTCTCCCATCGTTAACGCTGTACGACACTGTTCCATCCCTTTCTTCTTCTTCTGCTGCTGCTGCTGCTGCGCGCACGCTTTTACTGCTTCCATGGCTTCCACACAAGAGTTCGAGTCGGACTCGGATCCCGTGGTCCCCACCACGCCACTTGTTACACTACTTGAGCGCGTGCAGCACATTGCCCTCCTCTCCTACCCGAAATCAACCATTGATCCGAAATTCTATGTTGACTTGTCTCTCAAGCACCGCCACGATCTCTCCGCCGCCGACTCAGCCTTCTCCACACTCACTGGGTCTCGCAGCTCGTCGCTTCCGGTCGAGGAGCTCGAAGCTTTCATTGGAGAGTACTTCGACGCGGCGGGGGAGGATCTGGGGAACCCCGCACCTGGGCAGCTCGTCCTTCCGGTCGAGGAGCTCGAAGCTTTCATTGGAGAGTACTTCGACGCGGCGGGGGAGGATCTGGTGAACCACGAACCTGAGGATTTCGTCCCCGAGCCACTAGGGTTCTTGCCCAAGGTGGACAACGAGGAAATGAGAACTTGGGCGCGTGAGGTTCACGGACTCTGGAAGAACTTGAGCCGGAGAATCTCTGACTCAGTCCGAGAATTCCCGGACCGGCACACGTTGCTTCCGTTGCCAGAGCCTGGGATTATCCCCGGTTCTCGATTCAGGGAGGTGTATTACTGGGATTCTTACTGGGTCATCAGGTGAAACTCAATGCCTATAGTTAGAGACCATGTTTACTTGTGACCAAAGTAATTAGAACTTGTGTGATGTTCTCTTGTGTTTCATGTGCAGGGGACTTCTTGCGAGTAAAATGTGCACTACGGCGAAAGCAATAGTGGTGAATCTGATTTCGCTTGTGGACACTTACGGCTATGTTCTTAATGGGGCAAGAGCTTATTACACAAACAGAAGGTGAATCTTGTGGGTTACTGTTGTCTTAGGCGAATTCTCGTCAAAACCCTATGTTCAAATCTTTTTAATATTAGGTCAATGTCTATATGGATGCTAACCAATTTGATCAAGCAGTCTTTGAGGTAGTGTTCTGAAATACCATGTTGTGTGTTTATCTCAGCCAACCACCTCTTTTGAGTTCAATGGTTTACGAGATTTACATTCAAACGGGCGACAAAGAACTTCTCAGAAGATCTGTTCCAGTTCTTGTCAAAGAGTACGAGTTCTGGAACTCAGGTGTGCATGAGAATATATGTTTGGTGTGTTAAAGTAGTTTTGTAGTTTCCACAGGATGACAAATGCAATAGCATTAGCTTATTGAAAGGGTATGTATTCAATGGGCTTGGTAAAATAAGACATTGCCGTCTCATCTCCTTAGGTGTCCATAAGGTGATTATCCGGGATGCTCACGGTTGCCATCACACCTTGAACCGTTATTATGCGATGTGGAATAAACCACGACCTGAATCCTCTGTATTTGTATGATTTCATATTTCTCTCCTCTGACTATTGTTGTGTTTTGAGTACGTAGGAGCCAATAATAACATCAGGGGAGATATATTGATCTCTCTGTCTCTGTTTTTGCTTCGTCCAGGATCAGGAATCTGCGGCCAGATTCTCAAGTACATCAGAGAAACAGCGGTTCTATCGCAATCTGGCTTCAGCCGCTGAATCAGGTTGGGATTTCAGCTCGCGATGGATGAGGTAAGAACTTCTTTTGCTTTACTTGTCTGTTCAGTTGCAATGCTTTCTCATCTGTGTCACGCAGTTCATAATATTTTGACTCTGTCTAAAGATCTCTAGATGAATCGATAAGTTCAATAGCGAACCTTTGAGTGTTTGCCAGGAGCTTTCCCCACATAAGTTTTTTGTAAGACTGCAGGGATCCTTCTGATTTCACGACTTTGGCCACAACATCGGTCGTGCCTGTTGATCTAAACGTTTTCATTCTCAAGGTCTCACCTAAAACCCTCGTGCAAAATTCTGTTCCAATTCATGTTCATAGACTCCTTTCGATGGGTTAACAAAACAGTTATACCCTGTTATTTTGCAATAATGCAACTGCTATGCAATCATACTTATTCTCAGACTATATCATCCATCTCTTCTGTCTGTCACAGATGGAACTCGACATAGCTTTCTTGATGGATGCTTCTGGAGATAGCAATGGTTCCGAGCGTTTTCTCAATGCATCAAAAGCAAGAGAGGAGGCAATCCATGCTGTGTTTTGGAACGAAAATGCAGGACAGTGGCTCGATTACTGGATTACTGGCAATGCTGGAGTAAGTTGCTGCATTGTTTCGTTGTGATATAAAACACCAGTTGGTTTAAATATTCGAGTTTATGAAATCTAGAATATTGTTAGCCAAGCCGTATTTGACAAGTACTTAAAATTATGGTAATGATATCTGATTTACGAGCTTTGGTGATCAAGATTTCCGAGCCAATGTTGAAGCAGACATATTTTGTCTCCATCTAACTTAGAAATGTTCCCTGTAGGATCTTGATGATATTGCCTGTGTTTGTGTCTTTAGGAAACTGAAACCTGGGAATCTAAGAACCAGAACTCAAATGCTTTTGCATCTAACTTCGTCCCACTCTGGATCAATCAGTACAATTCTGGTATGGGGAAGACAATATATACATATTTTATATATGCCCTGTAATCCTTTTATCAGTTAGCATGCTATGCCATGTAGATGCAATTCTGGTCAAGAAAGTCGCAAAAGCTCTTCAAGATTCAGGCCTAATTGCTTCGGCTGGAATCGTAACCTCCTTGACGAACTCAGGACAACAATGGTATATCTATTTGCAATCTCAATAAAGCCTGTCACAAACATTTTCGTATCCACTAGTCATTAGCATGGCATGGAATTACATTTACTTAGTAAAGCATTACTATGAGTGAACTAATCAACAGACGGATTTAAAAAGGGATTTTCCAAACGGATGGGCGCCTCTGCAGCATATGATCGTGGAAGGTTTTGCGAGATCTGGAGTGAAAGAAGCGCGGGAAATGGCAGAGGAGATCGCAAGAAGATGGATCAGAAGCAGCTATGTTGTGTACAACAAAACAGGAACGATGCATGAGAAGCTTAACGTTGATGAGTTCGGTGAATATGGAGGTGGTGGAGAATATAAGCCCCAGGTACCATACCATACAGTTGTTTAATTCATGTCCCATTGTGTCAATTATAGTATTTGATATAACTGAATCTAAAAGCAAAATTGGGTCGAATTAGATTTTGATACCTTGTCAAATGGGTTTGGGTTTAATTATATCCGAAATTAATTAGCCAAGATTTTTTCTCAATACCTTATATAGGAACCCATTATCCATCTTCTAGTGTATGTGAGATAAATGCAATATAACACTTTCCTTAGAATATTCAAATCGGACCAAAACATATTATAATATCATGTCAAATGGTTTCGTTTTAATTAAATTTAAAGTTAGTTCAAGCGCCGGTAATTGTCTAATATATAGAAATTCATTATTCATCGCCTAGTTTACGTGAGACAAACACCTTAGGAGCAAATTCAACAAGAAAACTTGTTCAAGTTAGCTTTCACGTAGTCGCTCTAGGTCATAGAATCGATAGAGATCATAGCATTTGCGATCTTGTAAATGAAATGCTCTAACAAATTATAATCCAAAATTCTAACCAATATCGTACAATCCAGGTTTTGAATTGGTTAGTCTTATAACATTTGATGCCTGTGGTGAAAATGCAGACCGGGTTTGGCTGGTCCNTCCTGGAGGAGTTTGGATGGCCTAAAGACCTCACAACTTAGATTAAGAAACTTTTTAGTATAAAATAAAAATAAATAAAAGTGTATAAAAGTCCATAATTATTGTGAAGTCTACGAATTTGGATATCAAATTCTATATAAATGGGTTATATACTCTTTGTTATGCTGGTGGAGTTGGTTGCTACTTAGTTTTGGAGTAAGCTGACAAAAAGCTTAATCTTTAATTAATCATCTAATTAAAAAATTTAATTGGGTTGATTATCTATGCTTTGGTACCTCTCTCTCCCTAACCCACTTGATAGATTCTCTTAATGATTGAGAAAATAACCTTTTTTAAGGCTTTCTGAAAAAATAATTTTCTAAGCACAATTTCCACCTATTCTTTAGTGTTTTTTTAAGTATTTGATGTATGCATGGGTCTTGCTTTTTTGTAGGGTATACATTTGTCATGTACCTTCAAATGCAAACTATTTATATTTCTATTAGTATTAAGATTTGTTGTAAGTTAGAGATAACAATAAATAATTATTTGATCTTAAAATTTATTGTTCTTTATTCAATATATTTATGATTTTGCTTTTGATTCTACTATAACAATGGGGTTTTCTTTCTAAGAGAGGAAATTGGACTTGCAATGCTAAATAATGTTAATGCAGTAAAAATTGGATCGAGTTTTATGTATTGTGTTTCAGGTGGTTGAGAATATTGAGGGAGCTTAAATTTAAAATGAAGACGGCTGGAACGAGTCAACTAGAAGAACAAGGAGAAGAATAAGGATGATTTGAAAATATCAAAACTAATATTTTATCAACTATATATAAAATATAATTAATTTCATTGTTAAAAATAAATTTACACACAAAAAGAAAGATAAAATATCATTGGGAAAACAGTCTATTCTCCCTTTAACTTTACCACTTTAATTCTATTCCCCCTAAACTTTCATGTCCATCATATTCCTCCTAAACTATCATTACTCATCTTATTTCCCCTGAACTTTAAAAATTCATCCTATTCCCCCTCCGTTAACTTTCTGTTAATTTTTCTGTTAAATATTTTTAAAACAACCTATTTTTAAATTCTAACAATTACAAAAAAAAATTCTATAAGATTTCTCTAATAGTAACATAATTTTAACATAACCATAGTTCACCCAATTTTTACTCGATTTCACCGAATTTCAGCCCGATTTAACCGAATTTTCACTTTATTTCGCTCAAATTTAACACGTTTTCACCCAATTCGAATTTCAACCCGATTTAACCAAATTTTCACTATATTTCACTCAAATTTAACACGTTTTCATCCAATTTTTATTCGATTTATCGAATTTCAATCCGGCTTAACCGAATTTCACTCTATTTCACTCAAATTTAACACGATTTCATCAATTTCACCCAAATTTTACTCGATTTTACCGAGTTTCATCCCGATTTAACCGAATTTTAACTCTATTTCACTCATATTTAATCCGATTTCACCCAATTTTACCAAAATTTAACTCGATTTCACCTAATTTTTACTCGATTTCACCGAATTTTAACCCGATTTAACCGAATTTTAACTCTATTTCACTCATGTTTAATCCGGTTTCACCCAATTTCACAAAAATTTAACCCGATTTCACCAAAATTTAACCCGATTTCACCCAATTTTAACCTAATTTCACCAAATTTCACCGAAGTTTAACTTTATTTCACTCATATTTAATCCGATTTCACCCAATTTAACCAAAATTTAACTCAATTTCACCGAATTTGGATTAAAATTGGGTTAAAATTGGGTGAAATCTGATTAAATATGAGTGAAATAAAGTTAGATGAAATCGAGTAAAAATTTTACCGGGTTAAAACTCAGTAAAATCGAGTAAAATTCGGGTGAAATTGGGTCAAAATTTGATGAAATAGTGTTAAATTTGAGTGAAATAGAGTGAAAATTCGGTTAAAATTAGGTGAAATCGGATTAAATATGAGTGAAATAAAGTTAAACTTCGGTGAAATTTGGTGAAATTGGGTTAAATCGGGTTAAATTTTGGTGAAATCGGGTTAAATTTTGGTGAAATCGGGTTAAATTTTTGTGAAATTGGGTGAAACCGGATTAAACATGAGTGAAATAGAGTTAAAATTCGGTTAAATTGGGTTAAAATTCGGTGAAATCGAGTAAAAATTAAGTGAAATCGAGTTAAATTTTGGTAAAATTGGGTGAAATCGGATTAAATATGAGTGAAATAGAGTTAAAATTCGGTTAAATCGTGATGAAACTCGGTAAAATCGAGTAAATTTTGGGTGAAATTGGGTCAAAATTTGATGAAGTCGTGTTAAATTTGAGTGGAATAAAGTGAAAATTCGGTTAAATCGGATTGAAATTCGGTAAAATCGAATAAAAATTGGGTGAAATTGGGTAAAAATTGGGTGAAAACATGTTAAATTTGAGTGAAGTAGAGTGAAAATTCAGTTAAATCGGGTTGAAATTCGGTGAAATCGAGTAAAAATTGGGTGAAATATGTATAGTTTTGGGGGGAATAGGCTGTTTTAAAAATATTTAACAGAAAAGTTAACAGAAAGTTAACGGAAGGGGAATATGATGAATTTTTAAAGTTTAGGGAGAATAAGACGAGTAACGATAGTTTAGAAGGAATAGGATGAACAGAAAAGTTCAGGGCGAATAGAATTAAAGTGATAAAGTTGGAGGAAATAGGTGTTTTCCCTATTATAATCTGATTTCTTATTAAATCCAAACTATTTAGATTTTATTGTGCGGAAATCTTAGTGTGGTGCAGGGCCTGCAACACAGAAAAGACTGGCAATTATTGAAAGGATTGTACTTTTTCTTCTTCTTTTTCAATCTTTAAATATTTAACTTTTTATAAATACTATTTTATTTGGATCCAATCTACAAATCCACAATTTAGAGAGAAATAAAAACAATTCATTTTCTTCTACTGCATCCATGTTATATGCTGTTAACTGAAATATAGAAAGAGAGATAGAAGGAAGTGTAATTGTTTAATTATAACTTAAAATAAAATAATATATACATAAATTTGTGATTATAAATGTTAATCTAATTTTTTTTGCTATTTACTGGATTAGAAATTTTAAATGGTAAGATGCCCCATCTCTCTATCTATCAATCACTAATTAATAATTAATCCGAGGTTACAAAGATTTAATATGACAATTTATATATATATTTTTAAAATTAAATTAGAAGTTGCTTTATATGTAATTAAAAAGTCCCATTATTGCACAAACCAACGCTAATCAGTTAAAAGACTTTGATATAAAGAGGATTATGTTTATTTTAAATTTAGTTGAGGAATTATTACAATCTTATTAGGGAACATTAAACATATAATATAAAAAACCATTATAAAAATAACATTATTTGGTTCATTGTTAATTGTTAATATCTGAAATTATCATATACCTAGAAATATTGTTGTGTATCTAGTTTAGATGTTGCATGGAAATTGATTTGATTATTAATAAATTTGGTGTGCTCTAGAATTGTAAGTACATTGTAATCTCGAAATTTAGTGTAACGGTGATTGGTAGCACTAATTAAGCATGTATTTTTCAATTTAGATTTTTATAATCATGGTTTGATTGAAGAGATCAAATACACTGTAATATTATTTAAATGTATTTAGAAGTTGAGATATGAATAAAAAATAATATTTCAGTGAAACACAATTTTGTATTTTTATATTTTTGTTACATGTATTGTTTTAACTTTTTCATATTTCTTATTTCATATTTATATTTATTCTTCACATTTAATATTTGAATTACAAATATGGGTATTTGAACATATGAATTTCGATTTTATATCATTTATGAATATATATATATATATATCTATCTTTTCATATATATATATATATGTACAAGTTTACAAAATACACGAACGTTTACAATCAAAACTAATTAAAAAAACAACAAAGGCTTCAACATATATATATATATATATATGCAAATTATAACAAAAATAATGAATCTTTTTAGACATTCAAGCACGCAAAGCAAATAAAATTTTAGCTATGTGAATTTAGGAGTTGGACCATGAAGTACAGAAATAGGTGTGGGCATTTTGTAATTGGTTGTTTTCTCGTGAAAGATACGATCCGTGTAGATTACGTTTTCTTGAGTTTACTTTATGATTAGTCTCATAATTACATCAAATTATTAACCTAATCATTATATTAATCACACTACATTGCACTCAATATTATTTGGAAACCTCCTATTATTATTATTATTATTATTATTATTATTATTATTATTATTATTATTATTATTATTATTATTATTATTATTATTATTATTATTATTATTATTATTATTATTATTATTATTATTATTATTATTATTATTATTATTATTATTATTATTATTATTATTATTATTATTATTATTATTATTATTATTATTATTATTATTATTATTATTATTATTATTATTATTATTATTATTATTATTATTATTATTATTATTATTATTATTATTATTATTGTTATTATTATCCCGTGACACCTTTTAGCTTTACAAGGAAGAAGCCATTCCACACGCGATGATTAGCATGGACTTTATTCAGAAAGGCAAATGTTATGTTAACTATATATATATATTATTTATTTTTACATTGTTTATAATTAGAATAATAAAATATTTGTAAAGAAAACAACAAACAAAATTGATTGAACAAGTAGATTTTAAGATTTAAACAAGTTAACAAACTAACACCTATTCTTATCAAGTCAATTTCAACTTCTAAGAGATTAGATCTCCTTTCAATTAAGGAAGATAATTGAAAGTATTTTGTCAATTATATAATATTTCAATAGTTATGGGGTTAAATCGTAATTATTCAAGAGTTAATAATTATAAATAAATACACTATTCTAAAAACAGAAACACTAGCCGCCAAAAAGAAAGAAAAACCCGAAGAACGAAAAACAGTTTTCGTTCTTCCGAATCCCGCATCAAAGCAATCCCGATCTCGGCGTGGATACGCGTAGAGGGCTTGAACCATCAAGCCTCACATCCGACGACTGCACGTTCAACGCTACAGGTACCCTGAAATTGTTTCTGTATTTGTTCGTCGTTGAATATCCGTAAAAACTAATCCGAACATGACTAGATCTAAAATTCGGGTTGATAAAACACGTTTTCGCAAATTGAAATCAACCCTACAGTGGTATCAGAGCGTCTGGTCGTATGTTTAGGACTAGTTTTCGGATTTTTATGTGAAAAATCGGATCGAAAAGTGGGAAATTCGCGCGCGCTTCGCTTCGCCAGATTCGCACGAAGAAGAAGGAGGACTTCTGGACGACGTCCGTCGCAGGCGAAGGGCAGCCGGCGTCTCCCAGACCGGGGCGGCTCAGATGAGGCGGTGAGCACGGCGGTTTCGTGCGACAAATGGAGAAGCGATTCGATCGCTAGATCCATCGCGCGAAGAAAGAGAGAGGCTCGATCTGCAGGTGGGGCGACGACGTTGCAAAGGCCGAGGGTCGCTGCGGTCCGGGCGTGGGTCGACGACGGACGCTAAGGCGGAGTCGAGCGGCGAATCGGCGGCGATTGGGGTTTTCGAAACCCCTTCGACGCCTCTCGCTCTCGATTCGACGGGTCTTCCGTTAGACGGCGGCGCACGAAGCAGGCGGACGTCCGGCCCGAGTCGCCTTCGCCGGGGGATCCTCCAGCCCGGAGACGGCGGGCGACTGGCGG
>CM071866.1:38129808-38150829 GCA_036759665.1 Gynandropsis gynandra
TGCTTATGATTGTTAGACAATCAGTGTGGGATACAGTTATATTCATCCGCTAGCACCGAAGAATATAATTGTATTTGATTTTTCTTTTGGGTTAGTACATAAGATGTACAGGCAAATATGTGTATGGAGATACATGTATTTCGACTATTTGAGATATTACGTAAAGGCAAGTGGGAGATTGAAAGTATTTTGCCAATTATGTAATATTTCAATAGTTATGGGGTTAAGTCGTAATTATTAAAGATTTATAATTATAAATAAACACACTATTCTAAAAACAGAAACACTAGCCGCCAAAAAGAAAGAAAAACCCGAAGAACGAAAAACAGTTTTCGTTCTTCCGAATCCCGCATCAAAGCAATCCCGATCTCGGCGTGGATACGCGTAGAGGGCTTGTACCATCAAGCCTCACATCCGACGACTGCACGTTCAACGCTACAGGTACCCTGAAATTGTTTCTGTATTTGTTCGTCGTTGAATATCCGTAAAAATTAATCCGAACATGACTAGATCTAAAATTCGGGTTGATAAAACACGTTTCCGCAAATTGAAATCAACCCTACAATAATAACAACAAAAAATGTTGTAAATATGTCGGCCAGAGTGATTATAAAAGGAAGAGAAAACAACAATATTTGGTACAACTCACAAGCAAGAGCAATAGAGCTTCAAGCATAAAACGTAAAAGGAGTTGAACCTACACGAAAATTTGTAAATACAAACATTGTGTGTTGGGTTGGTAGGGACTTATAAAGTTCATACACACGTACGTAGTGCAGTAAACTGAAAAAATGAAATGTGGTGTTTAGGTTGAATATAGTCTAGAAATAACTCAAGAAACACAGGTGTATTTCGGGCGTGTTCAGATGTACTTTGGTGATAAATACTTGTAGCCGAACATATTGCAATGTAAATAAAATATTTTATTTTGTGCAATGATGGAAGATCAATGTGGTTATATCTTGGTGTTTAATTCACTACCAAAAACATGTCATTTCCAACGGATATATCTATTGGAAATGACTATAATTTCATTGAAAACGACCATTCCCAATAGATTTCAACGGATTCTGAGCCGTTGGGAAGCGATTGTTGAAAATCCGTATCTGTTGCGGTTTGCAACGAGTAGTATCCATTGATAACGTTCAACAGAATGTAATGGATATATTCGTTGGGAATTTGCAACGGATGCCGTTACAAATAATCCAACAGATGTCCATTGGACGTTTGTAACATATATCCATTGCACACCCGTTGAAAAGTAAAAATAGCGGGAGTTAAAAGATTTCAACGGATACCCGTTGGCAAAAATGGCGGGAACTATCAACACATTTTTGTTGAAAAAAAAGGCGAGAATTTTTACATCCCAACAGATGCCCGTTGAAAATTTAAAAAATATCAACGGACATCCGTTGAACATTTGACGAAAAATTTAAAAAATAAAAATTAAAAATTGATACATAAAAATTTTAAAAAATTAAATAAAAAAGTTAATACAAATTAAAAACATAATTTACTACAAATCATCTAAATTAGTAGCGTCGTCTTCATCCCTGTGAACGCCAACATCTCGTGAAGGTGTTGCATTAGAGTCGATTATCGGGTCTTGTCTCGGCGTTGTTTCCCATGTCGGGTCTAGTGGTTGATACGCTCGACCGATTAGCAATTCGATAATGCTCTCCATTTGACGCATCTTTGCTTGAGTTTCTCAAAGCTTTTATTGTGTTACCTGAAGAGCACCTTGCGTTCCATGAAGAGCATCTTGCGTCGTTCGAAGTGTGGTTTCAAGATACTCGATACGCCATTTTTTTGTGTAACTTTCTTGGACCATGGGGGTACCGTGTGGCGTCCTCGATGATATCTTTTTCGAGCAAACTGAGACCGTATAGACACCTCTTATGCGGTCTAATAGTCTACAAAATAAAACACATTAAAGTTAGCATCGTTAGAAAATATTTTATTTAAGTAAAGAATTACAAACAATAATCTTATTATTTACCTCTAAATAAATTTTATCCTTTTGTAAAGGACTAAGATTGCCGGGAGTTGAACCACAAGCTTGTGATTGTTGTGTGATCTTCTCTGAGAAAGCTTTCACGATCTGTTCCGCCTGAGGGTTGACGAGTTCAAGTTCGTTGCTCTCTTCCCCAACGACGGACTTCTTCTTGGTGTGGGTTTCTACAATCAAATCAAGAAGAGTCTGTTCTCTTCCAATCCTCTACATCTGTAATATTATAGTAATACAATTAGGTCAAAATTTTATATACAATACAAATAAATAATTAATCAAAATCAATTTTATCAATTATTTTTTCGTTTCGGGAATGATTTCGATCCTAAAGTATGGCGATGCAGACCATCCTCGAGAATCATCTCGCTGTATCGACATTTCTTGGCATTCTTGATCATGGCCTTAAACTCCTCGGACTCCCAATGTTGGACGAATTGGTTGACTACCTCGTCCGTTGTCCATATTTGTTTGACATTCTTCTTGTAATAGTTGTGCTTGGCGTTGTTCATCATTAAGCGCAATCGGACTTGCATGTTGTGCATCAAAGTTGTGTAGATGCGCAATGTATCCTTCTTCCACCATTTATATACGTGCTACAAAATTAAATCACAATACATTAGGTTATAAATAAAAGTAAACAATAATTTAAAAGTTAAATTTTATAATAAGATTACTTACGATGAGTGTACACCACCATCGACGGCATATAACTTCTGGCGTCATTTGTCAGGAATAGTAGAGTCTATCTTGTAGCGATCCTTGGATGATGTTGTTATTCGTATATTTCAGAACATCATCCACATCAAAACTACACGTGTAAATGAAATGATTAGATAATATTTATAATTAAATACATAACATAAATTATGTAATTAAAATCTTATCATAATGTCCCGTCAAGACGTTCAGGATCAATAATCGAGACGGAAGGACGCTCGTCAAAACTATCGATCAATGTGTCTATGTCAACCATATAATCTTCTTCATCAAATATCGGCGGTGCCTATATAGGTGAAGTAAATCGATATGGTGGCGATGGAGGCGGTAGCAGAGCTCCTGCGGAACCCACCAACATACCACCGTAAAAGATGAATTGTCGAGCTCTCATTATGTTTTGTGTTTAAGTGTTTAAGAGATTTTCTGTTTGAGAGATTTTTTTTAGATTGTGTTGAAAAAGGATCTGCTCAACGAATGATATACAAAAAAATTCCAACGAACATCCGTAGATATTTTCAATGGATACCCGTTGGAAATTACGTTCACCTTAATGGATACAATTAATTGACGCGACTGTTGGAGCGGCTGTAAAGGGATGGAAATACACGCGTAAAGTGGTTGTTGTGGATGCAACATTTCTGACATGAGTGTACAAGGGAACATTGATTGTGGTGACCGCGCAAGATGATGAACATCACCAATATCCTATTGCATGGGGAATAGTCGACAGAGAGAAGGACAAATCATGGACGTGGTTTATGTCAAGATTGAAAGAGGTGATACCAGATGGAAGTGATGTCGTTGTGATATCTGATCGCCATAAAAGCTTGATCAAAGCAGTCAAACAAGTGTATAAACAAGCTGATGGGTTTTATGCGCGTCATATATCGCAAAATATAAAGAGCTACATCAATATGGTAGAAAGACTTCAAAGGGTGATACTGTGGTGGAAATGTTCTTCAAATGTGCATCAACATACACAGAGAACGAAATTGAAGTACTATTGAATGATTTGAAGGCCAGGTACAAAAATGACTTTTGTGACATTTGTGACCTCTGCGACCCTTGTACCCTTTGCGACCCTTGCACCTCTGCCACCCCTGTACCCTTTGCGACCCTTGCACCTCTGCCATCCTTGTACCCTTTGCGACCCTTTGACCCCTACGACCCTTGTACCCATGTGACCATTGTACCCCTTCGACTCTTTCACCCTCTGCGACCCTTGTATCTCTGCGACCCTTGTACCTCTGCCACCCTTGTGACTGTTGTGATCTTTGTGGCCATTTTTGACCTTTGTGACCTTTTTGCAGGTACCCTAATGTTGCAAAGTATTTGGAGAAAGAGGAACTTGATCCCATTAAGTTGATCCCATTAAGTATTTGGAGAAAGGTACAACTTATTAACCACTAATGACGCCGAGTCAATAAATTCAACGTTGAAGAAGCAAAAAAATTTACGATCCTAGGGCTTTTAGATATTTGTTTGGGAAAGACAGTGGAATGGTTCAATAGGTATAGGTTGGAAGCAGCTACCGGTGATGATTCTCAAAAGTTAACACCTTACGTTGAAAAAACATTACATGAACGGTTTGGACAGGCATCCAAGTATGATTTTATTGAATGGAATAGTCTGAGTGATGAGTATGAGGTGAGAAATGAGATGGGTAGAAGATTTGTAGTGAGTCTTAAGAAAAATAACATGCAAATGCAAAATGTTTGATGTGGATAAGTATCCATGCAGTCACGCAATTGCGGCAGCACATAAGGTTGGTAAAGGTCACAAGATACCAGATCTATGTTCAAAATACTATATTCGGGAGAAATGGCATTCGACTTACCAAGAAACCGTGTATTCGGTTCCGGATTGGAGTGATTGGGACATTCCTCCTCAATTTACTGAAGTTACGGTTCTACCTCCTATGTTGGCTGAGAAAAGAAAAAGTGGGAGTCCTAAAGAGAATTGTTATCTTGGACCCGGTGAGGCTCGAAGAAGTACCCTATCATCGTCGAGACAAACCCCGTATGCTTCGTCGAGACAAACCCCATATGCTTCGTCGAGACAAACCCCATCTTCTTCGTCGATACAAAACCCATTTTTGTCAAGTCAAACCCCGTCTTTTTCGTTGAGAAAAACCCCATCTTCAAAAGCCAGCATCACTGACAGTGTTTGGAACGTGGCAATCGAGACAACGACGACTTCAAAAAAAGAAAGATTTGTTAGTTAGTGATTGTGTAATATTATATTATTTGTATTATTTTCATTAAACATTTTGTGACTTTTATCATTATAATTCGATAAATTCTTCATTATAATTCGACCCATGAGACCCTCAATTGGATTAAATTAGAACCCATCCGACTCATGCGACCCAATATGACCCCTTGTACGACTCAACCGATCCATGCGACTTCATGTGAACAAATATGACTCATGAGACGAATGCGACACTTCCGACCCATGTCTAATTTAGAATCAATATAGACAATAAAACACTACTATCGCTTTTGAAACACAAACATTGGTTATACACAACTCAACTAGGGACACACGGTCATAATATGTTTTAACCATTGATTAACGTTGTAAATGTATTGTTTGGATTTGTTTTTGTCATTTTATAATTATAAACCCCGGAAATTTGTCGAGTTCACATATATTGATCAATATATGCGACCAAGCGATCCATGCGGCCCTCATGGCATTAATTAGTTTGATGTTGTAAATGTAGTGGTTTGATTGTTTTTTGACATTTTATCATTATAAACCTGTAAATTCGTCAATTTCGGATTTATTGATCCTTATATGTGACTGTGCGACCCATGCGATCAATACGAGCCTCAATTGGCATTAATTAGTTTGACGTTGTAAATGTATTATTTTGATTGGTTTTTGATATTTTATCATTATAAACCCGTAAATTCGTCGATTTCGCATTTATTGATCCTTATATGTGATTCTGCGACCCATGCGACCCTCAATTGAGATTAATTAGTTTTACCTTGTAAATGTATTGTTTTGATTGGTTTTTGATTTTATCATTATAAACCCGTAAATTCGTCGATTTCGTATGTATTGATCCTTATATGCGATCATGCGACCCATGCCATTATCAATATATTTTAGTTGTATACGTCTAATTTAGAATCAATATAGACAATAATATAAATAATATCGACATTTGAAAAAAATGTTGAATGTATTTTTTTAAATTTTATCAAACTCATCCGACGAGTTCTTAAAATACTACTATCGCTTTTGAAGTACAGACATTGGTTATACACAACTCAACTAGGAACACATGGGTCATAATCCTTTTTAAGCATTGATTGACGTTGTAAATATATTGTTTTGATTGGTTTTTGACATTTTATCATTATAAACCCGTAAATTCGTCGATTTCACATTTATTGATCCTTAGATGTGACTCTGCGACCCATGCGATCCTCAATTGGAATTAATTATTTTGACATTGTAAATGTATTGTTTTGGTTTTTGACATTTTATAATTATAAACCCGTACATTCGTCGATTTCACATTTTTTTATCCTTATATGTGACCGTGCGACCCATGCGATCCTCAATTGGCATTAATTAGTTTGACGTTGTAAATGTATTGTTTTGATTGGTTTTTGACATTTTATCATTGTTAATCCGTAAATCCGTCAAGTTCGCATATATGTGACCCATGCGACTTTCCAAAAATTCTGTCACCAAAATTCCCCCCGAACTTCTCATTAAATTTGAAAAATTTGAAAAAACATAACGTCTGTGACCCTTGTACTTCTGCAGTCATGTCTTTTCGAATTCCATCTGACGGTGATTCGATATCAGAGTCATGTTCCATCAATTTCCTTTTTTACAAAAGCGACACACACTCTCTCTCTAACTCTTATCATCTTCCATCAATTTTCCCGAAAATGCCACATTTCCCTCATTTTTTCAGAGAGATTTTTCCGCGTTACATGGAGAACTACATTGTAATCTTCTTCATCTTCCGGTATGTTATATGTAGAGAATGTACAGATTTGACTTTGTTATTCATTTTTTGTTATAGGACATCCTGAAGATCTTCTTCGATGATTATATTTATGGGAAAACGAGGGACAACAACATGGCAACGCTTAAATGGGATGGGTCTAACAGAACATGGGAAGTCAAGTTGGATGACTCTAGATTCACTTATGGGTGGAAAGATTTCTCCAACGACATACACTTACGTGTTGGGAATTATTTACTTTTCCATCACAAAGGTGACATGGTCTTTCACGTCATCTTCGCCAATCATGCTCAGAGGATTGTCACGGTGGTACCAGTCACTCGTTCGAATCTGACCGTAGATGCATTGGTAAATGACCTCAATACGAACTTGGGTGATGTCGCGACTTGGGTAAGGATTTTCACAATTTTTATTCCTTTCTACGGATGTCGCAAACACTTCCGATAGGGTATGCGATGTCGAGGGATCTTTTCCATAGACGATGTAAGATATATCTGATGATAAGATAAGGACTATCGTGGGAGACATATCTAAGGCCCGTGGCACGTGGTAGCGCTACCATCAAAAGGGGTTGGAGAAAGTTTTGTCACGACCATGGAGTGACCCAGGGTTGTACCCTCGAAGTCGAACTGTATTCCAATGGACCAACACCACTACTTTAGTTTTTCCCTCAACAAGGGCCTAACAATAACAGAGTTTGAGTTCGGTTGTATTTTGATTGCTTTGAAACTCCATTTAACAAGAACATTCCTTTGAACTTGAACTTCATGTTTGTATTTGTTTGGTTTTTTTACACTTATCAATAGTAAGTATTATTGTTAGTATCACTGTTTTTGTGGATTCACTATTATTGTAACAAGGGTCGCGGATGGACAAGGGTCGAAAGGGAACAAGGGTCGCAGGGATCCAAGGGTCGTAGAGGGACAAGAGTCGCAAAAGGACAAGGGTCGTAGAGGGACAAGGGTCGCAAATGGAAAAGGATCGCAGATGGACACGGGTCGCAGAGATTTGAGTCAATTATTTGTAAATAATTGTATTGATAAATAATAAATAATAAATCATTCATATTATTTCTAAATAATTGTATTGGTAAATAATAAATAATAAATTATTCATATTATTTGTAAATAATTGTATTTTTAAATAATAAATAATAAATTATTCATATTATTTGTAAATAATTGTATTTGTAAATAATAAATAGTAAATTATTCATATTATTGGTAAATAATTGTATTGATAAATAATAAGGATCGTAAGGGTCCAAGGGTCGTAGAGATAAAAGGGTCGCAGGGGTCCGAGAGTCGCAGAGATATATGGGTCGCAGAGATAAAAGGGTCGCAGGGTCAAGGGTCGAACGGGTAAAATCGTTGAACGACCGTTGTACCTCTGCGACCCTTGTATCTCTGTGATCCTTGTATCTTTGCGAACCTCGGATCTCTACGACCCTCGGACCATTATACTCGTTCGACCCTTGACCCTGTGACTCCTTTTATTATTATGAATAAATTTAAAAAGTAACAATGAACCAAATATTTAAAAAATAACAATGCATCAAATATTTACATCTTCCATTCCAAAAACAAATAACAATGTACCAAATATCAAGTTAATCTTAGGATGGATGGATACATTTTTCATTACTAAATACCTCAGCTGCAATTTTCTCACGCATGGAAAGAACATTTTCGTCGCAAATGCAGTGCAAATCATTACCGAAACTTCTACGAATACGTAGGTGTAAACACCACAGTTATTCGAGGTTTTGTTCTGTGTCAAACCTTCATAATACTCATATTTCCATTCATCTTCTCCAGAAGCCAAAGAAGGAAACCCTCCGAGAATGAACATCTTGGGGACAACTTTTCTTAAATTCTCAATCACCACATGGATATGCATTTTCTTAAGCCTCCGCTGGCATTCGTATACCGTGATGCATCGGGTTTTAAAATCCGCATTGATTGCTACCCAAGGACATCCTACATATATACTACTGAGCGATGAAATGTTTAGAACCGAGAAAAAGCCTTTGAAATCACTCATTGATTTCGTACTTCTGAATGGATACTTGCCATTCAAACATTCACTAAGAAATTCCGGCAAAGTGTTCATATCCTAGTACGACCACACCTTGAGGATCTGTATGAAAGCAACAGGAGAAACGTAAAGTTTCTTAAATATCGCGGGGAATGTCTTCGTGCGATAATACTGCACCAACAATGCCTCCTCCAATTGCTGCAAAAGAAATTTAATACACATGAATACATATGACACAAAATGATCTCTGTGACTTCGGGTTTAAAAAAACTTACATCATCTTGTGGCCATACTTCAGGCTTTAATATTATCTCCCAAAACTGTGGCCCCTGGGGACTATCTTGATCAGATTTACACCAACTCTCATGTCCAGGTTTTGTCAGGAACATATATAGAGCAGTCAACCTTTCACCACTTGCGTCAATGAACGAAGGTTCTCGGGTTATCGAGCCCTTTTCTAATCCCTTGGGCTTCCACCAGAACGAAGGTTCTTCAACCACCTTTTTATCGGGTTCTTGAACCACTTTTTTCGGGTTCTTGAACAACCTTCTTTTCGGGTTCTTGGACTCCACCAACATCTTTCCCTCGCCTTCTCCCTCGCACTGTTCTTGCTTTTTTCACCGGGAAGGTTTAACATATGCCTTCTGTGGTCTTAAAACTCGTTTAGGTACCGACGGAGGTTCAACATATGGTGCAGACTCGTTCAATAAAGGTCCAACACCTGCATAAAATTTACTTCATTAAAAATATGGCGACCAATGCGACCCTGCGACCTACGACCTATGCGACCTTTTATGATGCATTCGACCCATACAACCAATGCGACATTTGTGACTCAAAAGACCGTATACTTGGTGGAACCTCCTTATCCTTAGAGAGGACCTCTTCGAGAGGATCCACTGTAGTATCCTCGGAAGGAACCTCCTTATCCTTAGAAGGGGCCTCTTCGACAGGATCCACTGTAGTATCCTCGGAAGGAACCTCCTTATCCTTAGAAGGGGCCTCTTCGACAGGATCCACTATAGTATCCTCGGAAGGAACCTCCTTATCCTTAGAGGGGGCTTCTTCGACAATACCGACTGTAGTTTCCTCGGAAGGAACCCCCCTAGGAGCGAACTCTTCGACAGGACCGACTATAGTTTCCTCGTCGGCGACTTCATCGACAACAACCACTGGAGCATCTGCAAAAATTACTTCATTAATTAGACTCATGGTTCGTTACTTGATGCGACCCTTGCGACCCATGGAACATATACGACCCATGCGATTCTAGCGACCCATCGACTTATACGAGCCTTCGAATTATACGACCGTGTGACTTATACGACCGTGCGACTTATGCGACCGTGTGACTTATATGACCATGCGACTTATGCGTCTTTTGCGACCCTTGCGACCCATGCCGACTCTCGATGGAAATTGACTCAAATGAACTTTTTCACTAATTATTACTTACTTGGTGGAACCTCTCCGGAAATGTATTCAGTTAGAGGAATGGTGGCGGCAGATGCGATATTTTCAACTAATCTCGAAATGTTTGCCAAATCCTCTTCTGAGCCATCTCCAGAGTTATTTTCAGCCTCTGACTCAACCGGCTCTTTTCTTGACACTAGATATAGACGGTGAAAGAATTCAAAATCATCATCTTTAACAGTGCCAGAAGATTGGTTTGCGGTGCTCGTATCTTTCTCGGCACATTTTGATTTTGCCTTTTCAGCACCTTTGGGATTTGTCGTATGTGCTTTTGGATTAGGCAAATGAAACCCGACATCCCTTAGAAGATCTCTTACGACGTTGATGATTCTTTTCCCCGACTTCTTTATTTTCTTCATTAAAATTTCTGCTCCAATGTCAGACGGACTGCAGCTTCTTCTCCTTCAGCTTCATCCTCACCTTCTCTTTCAGCTTCAGCTTCAACATCACCATCTCTTTCTTCATCAGCTTCAGCAACACCTACCCTGCTTTCATCATCCGAGTCTTCAATCTCTATTATTTTTTCGCCCACGCTCTTTTTCCTCTTAGTCCCCTTCCCTTTCCCCTTCTTTTGATCACCGAGAACTGCTTTTCGCGTCAGCAATTCTTGCATACAGATGTCCTCCCAACAAATACCCTTCGGATTTCTACGAATATGTTATATCCATATCTGAACATTGGGATCGTGGCATCGCTCATAATCGTCCAGATAAAAAAGTAAACCTTCCTCTTCGTGTTCAGCACGAAAAATACTTCGAATATCTTGAAAAACAAAAAATAAGTATTATTACCCTCTGTGACCCTTGTTTTCCTTGTGACCCTTGTGTAATTGTTACCTTAGAATCTTCGATCAGCCTTATATGCTTGCGGCAAGTATCCACAATCTTCTCAAATGTGTAACGCCCCCATGGAAAGCTTTCACAAAATTCCAAGTCATCAACCATGTCAATGAGATCATGGCTGATAGAGTTATCTGATGAAGGCTTGTGAGCCATAACTTATGCTAACAAAATCAAAGTTCCGATCGTCGGCATTCTTCGTATTCACAAGCTTTCCAATTATTTGTGCGGGGGTCACCTTGCCACGGCTGAAATTCTTCCACCTGAATGTATCACCCCTTTTGGACTCCCATCCTTTGAGATATGGTCCGCATTTCAATCCAAAAATTAGTGCGTGCTCCACTATAGAGTACCGGATGGGAACACCGTTTAAGACGAACCACAACTCCTTCTTGTCACGTACAATCATGGAGTGATTTAGGAGGATAGACATTTGAACCTTAGTCAACGTAGAGTCACATTGGAAATGGAATAAGTACCTAAATTGTGACTCCTTCCCGAAGTAATGCAACTCGTATTCATCTAAGATTCGTTTCAGCTTCGTTATTGTCTCGTGAGGATAACACTTGGTGGTGATCTTTGGCATTCTGTCCATGTGCTTGAATTCATACACAAACTTCAGCTTTGGCACCACCTGCAAAATGACCAATTAATTAAGAATATATTATACTTCTATCGACTCAAGCAACCCATGCGATTCAACCGACCAATGCGACTCAACCGGCCCATGCGACTCAAACGACCCTCGGACTCTCTACGACACTCAACCGACTCACTGAGACTCAAGCGACCCATGCGACTCAATTGATCTATGCGACTCAAGCAACCTACAGGCATAATATCAAGCGACCCATGCGACTCAAATGATCCTTGCGACCCCCTGCGACGCTCAAGCGACCATTGCGACCCAAACCGACTCACTGAGACAACCGACTCAAATGACCCTTAGAACCCAATACGACGCTCAAACGACCATTTCGACCCAAATCGACTCACTGAGACTGCCGACTCAAACGACCCTTGCGACCCCCTACGACGTTCAAGCGACCATTGCGACCCAAACCGACTCATTGAGACAACCGACTCAAACGACCCTTAGATCCCCTACGATGCTCAAGCGACCATTGCGACCCAAATCGACTCACTGAGGCAACCGACTCAAACGATCCTTAGACCCCATGCGACGCTCAAGCGACCATTGCGACCCAAAAGGACTCACTGAGACAACCGACTCAAATGCCCCTTAGACCCCCTGCAACGCTCAAGCGACCATTGCGACCCAAACCGACTCACTTAGACAACCAACTCTTGCGACTCAACCGACTCACTGAGACTCAACAGACTGACTGACACTCACACCCATTTCAAATCAATAAACCATTTTACGATTCGACAATCTGCAAAACCCTATAAATCAATCTACCTACACTTATTGACGCCATTGAAGATTGGCTCGTGCTCTCTTCTTCACTGTTGCGGCTGATTCTAGCCATTTCCTTATTGCTAACTTCAAATCGATCCCTCTCAAGTTCAATATCACTTCATCTTTCTTGCTCTAAACTTTGAAACAGGTTTTCACGTCGAAAAAATGTTCGTCTTTCTTGCTTTTGACACGGTTTGACAGTTTTTCACATCGAAAAACTACAGAACGTGTGTTTTTTTACGTTAAAAAAATAAGGGAAAATTTGTCTTTTCTCTAGTTTTTTCTTCTGATTTAATAATTATTTTAGAGAAGGGTATTTTTGAATCAGTTTAGCCCTACGAGGTATATCTGATATTCCGTCTGGTGAGTCCAAAGACTCACTTGTAAAGTACAAACACGCGTGGTGTAGTGGACGGGTTATAGCTAAATATATTGCAATGAGGTGTATTTCAGACATGTTTAGATGTATTTAAGGTGATAAGTATTTGTAGTTAAATATATTGCAATGTAAATGAAACAATTTACTTTTTGTAATGGTGGAAGATCACCTCTGTTAAATCTCGGTGATGAATTTAAAATTCATAGAAATTTTCGTAATATATTTTCATTATTAAATAGATATGTTCTATCAACATAAAGACATACAAAAATTTGTATTGAGTTGAACTTTTAACTTTAGTTTTACATCTTACAAAGCAGATTTTTTGCAAGTTTAAATTGGACTCACTTTTTGCATGATTTTCACACCATTTCAACACAATTTCAACCTCAGAGCAATGTAGATATCGTGTTGGAATTGCTTACATCGTGACAACATTATAGTAACGACGGTTTGCAATGAAAGTTAGTTAACAATTTCGATTTTCGAATATATATATATATATATATTATTTAACATTTTAACTTTTAAGGAAAAATAAATTACGAGAGAGAAATTCAATGATCCCTCGTTAAGGCACCAAGGGTCTAAAATGAGCTGTTGGCTCGCGAGCTAGCTCTAGCTCGGATCATATTTGAGTGAGTTGAGCTGACGTGCTGAGTCAAAAACGAATTAGAGCTTATGCGAACTGACTCGCGAGCTGACGAGCTGGCTCACGAGTTGAATACAAAAACACATATTTTCTTATTTTTACATATTCTGTATATTCTTTTCATTATTAATATTTTTAAGGAAAATAATATATTATTCACATATAATAATAATAATATTATTAATTTCCTATTTATACCAAATTAATATAATGCTATTAACAAATAAAGAAATAAAAATATTTTAATAACCATTATAAAAATATGTTTATATTCAACATTTTATTTAATTTTTTATAGATTCATTTTCTAATTAGTATTTTGACATTTAATAACTTTGTATCCAAATTATGTGTTTTTATAGTTTATATATTTTATTTGGTTATTGGAAGAAAAACATATAATATTGATATATTACCATTCTTTTAAATTAAATAGTTTAGCTCATGCGTCGGCTCGTTTTTTAGACGAGCTAAGGCGAGTTGAATTAAGTTGGGATTATCTAACTCGTTTTGAAAACGAGCAGAGCTGAGCCAACTCAATTTTTGGCATGCTCACGACGAGTTGAACCGAGCTAACTCATTTTATACCCTTATATGGCACAAGCAAATATAAGTGCTACAAAAAGTTTTTTCTCATCATTTAAATATTTGTTCTCCTTATCCTTCATGCTTATTATAACCCTATAGGCTTTGTTCTTCAATTTCTAGTATTCATATATAAATAAAATTTTAAATTTAATACCTAATTTTTGTATAGTATTAAGATGTATCGTTTCTTTATATATATATGTTTTGGTAGGGTTGAGCAAAATATTCAAAGTATTTGCATTCAAATTAAAAATTCGAATATCCGCTAACACAAATACAAATACAGATATTAGAAATCAGATATTTGATAAATACAAATACAAATAGTAGGCTCAATTATCCAAACTATTTGTATCCGTAAGTACTAAATAGATAATTTATTTAATATATAGATACATATATATAATTCACTGCAAAAAAATAGGCGTTTCCCAACGAACAGCAACAGATGCACGACCGTTGAGAATCGCTCGTTGCAAATCAGGATCCATTGCAATTCGCAACGGAGTTGCAACGGATATTATCCGTTGCACAATTTTAACGGACGATCAATGAATAACGTCGTTGAAATTTTGTAACGGAAACCCGTTGAAATACTTTGTAAGGGATGCCCGTTACATGTTTGCAACGGGCGCCAATTAAAATTTGGTAGCGGATGTCCGTTAAAAAATTTTAACGGAGGTTCGTTGCCATCCAGGCGAGAAAAATGAGCGGGATTTTAAAATTTCCTACGACATCCGTTGGAAACTGGTGGGAAAGAGCAATGGACGTCCGTTGCAAATTGGTGGGAAAAAGCAACGGACATCTGTTACCATTTGGACGGAAAAAAGCGTCAAAGGATGCCCGTTAGAAATTGCAACGGGAAGCCGTTGGAAAGTTGGTTAAAAAAATTAAAAATAATGAATTTTTTTTAAAATAAAAAGTTTTAAATTTAAATATTAAAATTATTTACAAAAATCATTAAAACTAAAACTAATCCTAATACCTTTCATTTAGATCAGATAGGCCAATATCATATCCCCGATCGCCACCACCTCTAGACGGCGTTGCATCCGAATCGAGACCCGCTTCTTACCGCGGCGTTGATCCCGTCACCTGGCCAGATAGCAACTCAATGACACTCTCCAAATAATGTACTTGGGCTCGAGTTTCTCGAAGTTGTGATTCGAGATCCTCGATCGCCGTTGTTGCATGTAACCCTCTCTTGGATTACGGGAGGTGCCGTCGTGGCGTCCTCGATAATATCTTTTTGAAGTGTCACGAGACGGTATAAACGCCCCTTATACGATCTCACCGACTACAAGGCAAACAAAATTTGAGTTAGATTTTTACAAAATATTTTATTAATAATCGAAAAACAAAAGAATAAGTTTTTACATCTAGATAAATTTTGTCCTTTTGTAAAGGACTCAGTTCATCGAAAGTTGAACCGCAAGCTTGTGATTATTGTGTGATCTTCTCCGTCACAGCTTTTACGGTTCTCTCCGCTCGAAGATCGACGAGTTCGGGTTCGTCGACCTCTTCCCCGACAAACGGCTTCTTCTTGGCGTGGGTTTCCAATACGAGCTTAAGAAGAGTCAGTTCTCTTCCTATTCGATGCATCTGTAATATAAAATAAAGTTAATTCGATAAAAATTGTAAAAACAAAAAATTTAAATAATAATAAATTTTACCAATTCTTGTTTTCTTTTCGGGAATGATTTTGATCCCGAAGTATGGCGATGCGGACCATCTCCGGGATCCTTCTCGTCGTATCGACATTTTTTGGCATTCTCGCTCTTGGTCTTGAAGTCCTCAGACTCCCAATGATGGATGAGTTGGTTGAATACCTCATTCGTTGTCCATGTCGGTTTGCAATTTTTGGTGTAGTAGTTGCACTTGGCGTTTTCATCATAAGGCGCATCCGAGCCTTCATGTCGCGCACCCATGTTGTGTAGATGTGCAATGTATCATTTCTCCGCCATCTATTTGCGCTGTGCAAAATAATTTATAATGTGTTAGTTTTATAACATATATAACTAATCATTTTAAATGAAATGTAATTTAAAACTTACGATAAAAGTGCACCACCATCGGTGGTGCACGACTTCTGGCATAACTTGCCAGGAATAATATAATCGGTCTTGTAAGGACCCTTAGATGATGTCGTTGTTCGTGTGTTTAAGCACATCATCTACGTCAAACCTGCAAATTAAAATTAAAAAATTAGATAATATTTATAACTTACAATAATATAAATTTAAATAATAACTTTTTTTACCATAACGTCCCGACAGAACGTTCGGGATCGATAATGTGAAGGGCAAGACGTCCATCAAAATTATCGATCAAGGAATCGATATCCACCATATCATCCTCTTCATCAAATATCGAGAGTGTCGATACTCGTGAAGGAGGACGATATGGTGGTGGTGGAGGCGGGGGAGGAGCTCCCGCTGAACCAGCCATCATCCCTCCCAATCCTATAAATCGTCTAACCCTTATTTTTTGTTTAGTGTTTGTAAATATGTTTGTGTGTGAAATGTAGTGTTTGAGAGGATTTTGAGGTTTTGATTTGTGTTGAAAATGAAATTGTACAATGGTTTATATACAGAATATGTCATCTCAATGAACGCAATTAATTGACACGACGTTTTGTCTTTCCAACGGGCATCCGTTGAAATTTCCAGCGGATGCTCGTTAGAAATGTGTGTTCCCAAGGAAACGGACGACGAAATGGCGGCTCGTCTCTCTTTGCAGACTAGGGTAGGCATCATTACACTTTGCAACGGGCATCAGTTGCAAATTGTAACAGATGCCATTTGCAAAAATTTCTAACGGGCATCCGTTGCCACTTTTAAAGGATGTCCGGTAGAATTTTTTCGACTGTTACATGTTCCAATGGATACCCGTTGGTATTTTTGTAACGGGCATCAGTTACAATTTTCCAACGGATACCCGTTAGAGATATGGAAAACTTAGTATTTTTTTCTAAGTGTCAGCGGCTATTTCGTGTTTCAACGGGCGTCCATTACAATTTTCCAACAGATACCCGTTAGAAATATAGAAAACTTAGAAATTTTTTTAAGTGTCGGCGGTGATTTCATGTTTCAACGGGCATCCGTTAATATTTCCAATGGATGCCCATTGGTATTAGATAATATGAAGTTCTAATACATTAAACATCGTTTATATATTCTTCGATTGTATTAACATTTCGATTGTTTGATTACACATCATCGATATTATTACACATCATGTACATTACACGTCATGTACATTACACATCATCTACATTTATTACACATCATACACATTATTGTATTTACATTTCTTCTTCTGTAGATTCATCGATTGGCGAGTCTTCATTCGATTGTTAATTGAATTCATCACCGTTTTCATCTTCAGCATCTTACGGTTCAATGTCTTCATAATCGTGTATGAATTCTCCGTCTATGTCAGTTCTTGCGAGAATTTCCTCGCGATCTGTATCAATTAAACAAATCGACTACGGATGATCGGGTTGCAAAGAATCTTCCTTATCATCTCAGCTTATGATCCCTCGTGGCTTGATCTTTACTACGGCCCACCACTCCTCTCATCGACGTTTAAATGTTGTTGGATATTGCACATAACATACTTGATCTGCTTGATCTATTGTGATGAATGGATCATACTTACCATATTGTCGTGCCGGATTAACGTCAATTCCTCCCAATCGTTTTTTCGTACGTCCTACAGTTGGGTTTAACCACTGACATTTAAAAAGCATCACCTTCAACCCAACGAGACCGAGATATTCCACTTGTATGATTTGGTGCAAAATGCCATAGAAGTTATCACCCTCTATATCACTATTAACGGAAACGCCATTATTGTATGTGCTTTTATGTTTTTCGTGTTCGTACGTGTGGAACATGTAGCCGCGAGTAAAAAAGATTGGCCAACATATGATATTTCATGCAGGACCATTAGCCAAATCTTTTAACCACATAGAAAGTCTTTCATCAGAACATTTCACCTGTACATATAATAAAAACAATTGAATACTTTATAATAAATGCAATTAATTTTAATAGATGTGTACACGAGTACTTATGTAGTCTCTCAATCATGACCCATAATGTTGAACTTTCATGTCTGTGAGTTCATTTGCATTTAGATGAGGATATGTACCAAGTACTTCTTCATCAAATATCTTGTATAATGAAAATACATTAATATTGTGTGTATATATATATATATATTTAAAATATTGAATAATATGTACCAATATCTTTCAAACGGTAATAACTCTTGACGATTTAGTAGTATATATGTGTGGACGTGATTATACTCCTCTGATGTTAATCAATATTCCTCAGATTTACCTCATATACGTCCAATCGGTGTAAACATCCCAGGGATTATGCCAAACTGTGGATTATCTTGATACAAATAGTTTGTGTGATCATCCGTTGCACGTCGTTCTTTCGTTTGAATATGCGACTCGAAATAAAATGTGCTGAAATATGTGATTTCTTCCAACAAGTATTGTTTAACAATAGATCTTTCGGCATTTGCTTTGTTTTTTGCTTTTTTCTTTAAATGAATGAAAAAACTTTCGAAAGGATACATCCATTTGAATTGAACTGGCCCACCGAGTATTACTTCATCTGGTAAATGTGTTGGCAAATGCTCCATGACATCGAAGAATTAAGGCGGAAAAACTTTTTCCAATGCACATAATACTTCAGAGATATTTCTTTTCATCAAATCCAAGTCATCTCTTTTTAAATTCATTGAACATATATCTCTGAAAAATATGTTGATTCCGCTTAGCACATCGTGAACATTCAGAGGTAAGAGCTCAGCAAATGCAATTGGAATGAGTCGTTGCATGAAAACGAGACAATCATGACTTTTCAACACGCGATCCATATCCATCTGGAAACTTGATGTCTTCTTTAAACCACTTAAATAATGTCGTTTTCGCTGGACCAAACAATCTGAATACTGGAACATGTGACCTTCCATCTCTTAATTCCAACTCAGATTGTCGGTATATTGCCTTCAAATCTTTTCTTGATTGTATAATATCCTTAATTTTACCCGTCACATTCAAAAAAAATATTGATGATGTTATCGAAAAAGTTCTTTTCGATATGCATAACATTTAAATTATGACGCAATATCAATGATTTCCAGTATGATAGTTCCTAAAAGATACTACGTTTATACCAGTTATGCCATTCACCTTAGCCTTTTGGTTTACGATGCCCACGATCTCCACCGCATTCTACCGATTCTTGTAAATCACCCATTGTGTTCAATTTTTTGTAAAGGATTTGTGTTCCGGTTTGCATGCACGGTGCCTCTTCTTTTTGTACCACGTTCTTTTTAAAATATTTTTTATCTTTCCTGGAAAGCATGCCCACGAGGAAGAAATCTTGTATGACAATTAAACAAACATGGTTTCTTACCATGTACTAGTCGAAATGAATTTGTGTCCTCCGTACAATATGAACATGCCAATCTTCTGTGCGTGCTCCATCTAGATAACATTCTATAGGCAGAAAAATCACTAATTGTCCACAACAAGACCGCTTTCAATGTGAAATTTTGCTTCGTACTGACGTCATAAGCAAGAATTACTTCGTTCCACAAATGTATTAATTTATGAATTAAGGGTTGCAAAAAGATATCAAAACTTTTCTTCAGATGTTCTGGTCCTAGAATCAACAACGTCAGAAACATTACCTCTCTTTTCAAATACATCTCGAGAGGAAAATTATATGGAGAAAAAATCACCGGCCACAAAGAATATTGACTTCCAGATTGTCCATATGGACTAAAACCATCCGTGCACAGACAAAGATAAACATTTCTCATTTCATACACAAACTCGGGAAATATTTCATTGAAATCCGTCCAAGCCTCACATCCGATGGATGTTGCATTATACCTTCGACCGTCGAGTGTTCTGCGTGCCATCTCATTGCCGCAGCGGTTTTTTCAATTCAAATAACTTTCTCAAACTGTTTCCTACATGCATATATAACATTTTTTGTATGGTACATATTTACGTGAAGATGGTTTTTTGGCTGAAATCTGCTTGCACCGCAAAATTTGCATTTTAACAAGTCTTTATCATTTCCCCAAAACAACATGCAACTGTTTCTACAAACATCAATTTTCTCATGTGATATTCCCAAATATTTTAACACATTCTTTGTTTCATAGTATATCTCGGGGGCTTGATTATTTTCCGGTAAATATTCACGCATGATTTTGCAAAATGAATCAATGCAATTTTCAGCAACATTGTAGTCTGTTTTTATACTCATCAATCTTGAAGATAAAGATAAGCGAGACTGACCTTCACGACAACCTTTATATATAGGTTGTCTCGCTGAATCCAATAGGTTGAAGAATCAACGTGCATCGCTGTTCGGCACGCTAAAGATCTATCAACAAGCATAGATTAGTCGGTATACATGGAGATATGATACTTGGTATCGAAATCTAGGAGGTGAATGTAACTATAAGTCATGGCTTCTTGCACAATTACTCAACTAATCGGAATCTAGAAATCTTCTAAACACACCTAGACTATAGTTCACGATTCGACAAGGTCGCACAATAATGACTAAAACTTGAAAATTTATGCTAGGTATCCATCAAAATTAACAAAAATCAACATCTAATCCTAATCATCTAGTCCAAATCACATGTATGAAACTCAACGAGTACTCCCCCCAGACTTGAATGAAACACCGTCCCGGTGTTCAAGATCTAAGAGAATCTCGCATACTAAACTTCGGGAAAATAAGGGTTAGAACGTGTGCACCTTGTGTATCCTCCAATCCTGAGTTTGTGTTTCCTCCTCAAGGATGATATGGACGTTGAAGAACCTGCGAAAAAGATTCACACAATCCAAAAAAAAG
>CM071866.1:38169709-38199744 GCA_036759665.1 Gynandropsis gynandra
AATTCCAACAAAACTGGGAAAAAACCGGGTCAATTTCAACAAAACCGGATCAATTTCAACAAAACCAGGTCAAAATTTCAGTAAACCGGGTCAAACTTATCATAAATTGGGTTGGATCAAAATTCAATAAACCGGTCAAAATTATATTAAACCGGACCGGATTAATAATTGGGTAAACCGGATTTAATTTAATTTTAATTTTGATCGGGTCGGGTCAGGTCAAAATTGGGTATGAAATTGGGTCAGAATTAGGGTGTTTAGGGTTTGGGTCAAAATTAACAGAATTTTAAATGGTGTGGGGGAATATGATTAATTAGAAAACTTGAGGGGGAAATAGGATTAGGGGTGATACATGAGGGGGGAATAGGATGAGTGCGATACATGAGGGTGAATAGACAAAGTATTCAAAGTTTGGGTGGGAATAGGAGTTTTACCCTTAAATAAACAGTAAAGTAAATTCGGAAACTATAATTTTGCGATATTTAAAAAAAAGGAATCTTCAATCGAAAATAACCTATTTATAGTATCTCGTAATTGGGGAACTAAGTTATTTAAATAATTTTGAGGGTATGGTAAACAGTGACTACTTAATTTATTAACAAATAATATCATAATATAGTTTAAATCAGGATAAGATAAATAATGAATATTTACTAATATCTGATTATTTGTATTTGTATTTGTATTCGATGAACGTACAAATTTATTATTTGTATTTATATTTGTAAATTTGAATATTTTTAAATATAAATATTTATCGAATATACGAATATCAATCGGATATAGAGATATTCGTATTCGAATCCAAAATTTTTTTAACGTAATATATATATATATATAAAGAATTTTAGTAAAAACTAATAATCATCAAATATAATAAAAAACTAAAATTCAAATCGCACAAATATATATAATATAAATAAAACAAAACACCAAATTTTCACATTCATCTACACATCAGTTATTTAAATTTAGTTTCATCGATAATTCTACGAATATCACTGATTCACATAAAACAATGAAACAAATTGTTAGAGTATCAAATTAATGCACTAATATACAAATTGCATAAAAATTTATTGTAACACCCCCATCCCGGAACTACCTCGGGACTAGGAGTGCCCACCATCACCTCCAAGAGGTGGCTACACTTGTCATCGCTCAAACGCACTTATAAAATAAAATAAATGATTTATTCCGGAATAAGAATGGTCCGAACCAAATAACAAAACAAATACGCAAAGATCATAGTCACGATAAATGAATAAATGAATAGGAAATGCAAAATAAAGCTCATCGAGACCTCGTGCACGCCTCTCCCATCAGTCAGCTATGAACCTTCATGTTGCTGCTCAACCTCATTGCTCTTTTTCCTTGCCATACCCTATCCATCCACGATAGCCCACAAATAGGGTGAGTATAAAATACGCACTCAGTGAGATCAATACGTGTACGTACTCTGTGCCACGTATTCTCCCGCTCGAACTGAATATCAATAAACAATGATATATCCAAAGTCTAAACTAAAGATATACAAATAACTCTATCCAACCCGACTGAGTATCCAAAGTCTAAGATTAGTACCACACTGGATCATAACATACAGAGTCTACACGACTCTAGCTCCAGCATACGCTCGCAAAGTCCAAAGGATCCCATCATACTGAAAATCTCGCAAGGTCACAGCGTACCCCAGCTATCAATACAATACAGCGCCTCGTCGCTCGAAAGGTTACCACAACTCCAACACGGTACTACGCTGGCAGATCCTGATCTGACTAACTCGATGCTCCGTCGCTCGAAAGGTTACCACAACGCCAACACGGTATGAAGCCGGCAGATCCACTAACCTGACTAACTCGACGCTCCGTCGCTCGCAAGGTTACCACAAACCTAGCACGGTATGACGTCGACCCAGATCCAAGTGTCGCAATACTAACGTCATCGACCCGATACTCCTCACGTGACAACTCTCATCAATGCGCTCGCACACGCCTTCTTCCGAAGGTTCGAGTGTGAAATCACTCGATCGAGCACACTAACAAGATATTCACTCGACTTTAACACCGAACCAAAATATCGATATTCTCTGACCCCCAACACTTGGTCGCACGTCAATTCTCCAGATCATCTCTAGTCACTTATACAACTTATATATTTATCATCAATTCGCATACGATAAAAATAGAGTTTAATCCAATACACTCATATCGTTTCACTTTTCCCATTATGATCCTATAAATCCTATTGTGATCATGCCTTGTTTTAAAAATATAATATCTTCCATAAATCGATCACAAATCTGAAATTAGGGTGGAGAAAATCATCACCTTAGCTTCGCGACGATTTGACGATTCTGGCTAATATTGCTAGCAGCAACACCGACCAATTTTTCCTTATTATAGATCCATTTAATTCCATAAATTTCTATAATATAAATATTCGAATTATGTGAATAATCACAACGAATTATTTAGAGATTTACCACAATCGTATTAGAATCCACCCACGAAGTACGCGATGAAAATTGAAGATCCTTCTTCAATTTCTTCTTCTTTTTTTTCCTTCTCTTTTCTTCCGTTTTCTTTTTTTCTTCTCTTTTTTTGTTACTCTCGGCGGCTGATTCCTCTCTCTCTCTCTCTCTCTCTTTTAAACACTCGTGTAACCTTTTTTAAATTTTTATAACCTAATGCTAATATATATATATACATATATATCTTAGGTTGGTCACCAACCTTCCTATTATTATGGGTGTCACATTTATATATTTCGTGAGTTCTGTTTTTTTATATCTTGTAATGTTTTTATCATATTATCCAACCCATTTGGATTAGAACCAATCTCGAGGAAAATTAAATCTTCAACTTTGATATTTTAGTCCTCCAAATTATAAATATACTGCATATTTGTCTATATATTTATATAACAAGTGTTTAAATAAGATTAATAATGTTTTTATTTCCAATTTGATCACTAAAATCAATTTTGTTATATATGTATCTACTAAATTTTCTATTTAGTACTTACGGATATGAATAGTTCGGATGACACAATTTATTATTTATATTTGTATTTGTCGAATATCTGAGTTCTAATATTTGTATTTGTATTTGTGTCAGTGGATATTCTAATCTTCGATTCGAATACGAATACTTTGAATATTTTGCTCAGTCTTAGTTTAAATATTTTTGAGCTTGATTTCACGTTTTATTATGTGATTTAGGTCATGACTGGTGGAGACGCAAGCAAACGCAAACGTAGCGATTTCGTTTTCTGGCGATTGCGGGCGACATTAAAACCAACTGGTGGAGTGGCAGTCGCCCGCAAACGCGACGAAACGCAGAATTTAAAAATCCAGAATTATGTTACATTACGTTTGCGTTTAGGTGTATTTTAATAAAATTACGAAAATACCTTTCTATCTTTTTTAGATATTAAATTTTATGTTTTATATGTATTTCAAAATTTGTTTCAATAATTTATTACTGTTTATATTTATCGTAAATATATAAAAATATGTGTATATATAAGGGTGTATGAAAATATTCGATTATGTTTTGATAAAATTATTTGAAGTTTCTATTATAATTTATATTATCGTGTATATATATATATGTATGTATTGTATATTTAAATATCTTAATAATTTTTAAAATTTTAAATTTATTTCAAATATTTAAAAATTATAAATAAAAATTATACACTAAACAAAAAACTTTAAATAATTCATTTTATTAATAATTATCTATTTTGGTAAGTTTGCTCAAAACGCAATCGTAACAGTTTTCTGTCATTTGCTTCTAGTCGCAGTCATCCACAAACGCAACGTTTTCACCATTAAAATAAAATAAAACAAAATGTCGTCGATCGCTGATAAAAATACCGTCAAATACAAACACAAATACAATATTTCAATCAATCAAACTCTTAATTTTTTTATGCTAATGGGCTTTTATACACAAAAGTAGTTAAGAGTCTCCAAAATTATTGTATTACAAAAGCCACAAACCTAACATACAAGAGTAGTAATAGTTGGACAAAATATTATTGTATGAAATATTTATTATAAGTGTATCATAAAAGTTCCATTAGATATATATATATATGTACATTCACTTATTCATGACCTTTTTTAAATCCATTGATGATAAGGTCGGCACGTGGAGGGTATGTATTAGGTGCTGTTTCTTTTTAGCTGTTTTGTACACAAAGATATCCCACGTGGCAGTGAAGAGGTATGTAGGTCCCAGTTTTAATTCTATCCACGTCATAATTACCGTCCGTGAAAATGACTAGATCAGGATCGTTCATCATATCTGCTCGGTATATGCGACACAGCCAATCATATCCCTAATGGAATCTTAAGTCGCACGTGAAAGACGGATATGTGTAAGAGTCTTAAAGATTAAAGATGAGCTTTTCATGTCGGTTACATGTGGACCGTTAAGGGTGTGTTTGGCTCCCTGTTTCTTTTTCTTTTCTTTCTATATATTTATGTGTATTAGTATTTTATTATATAATTTAAGAATAGAATCGGCCAATGGTGGGTCAATTTTATTACATTCTTGATGTACAAATTTCCCATCCAATTTAGACATCATCTATTCCCCCTGGACTTTTAATTCTCATCCAATCATCTATCAATTATCAATAAGTTGCCCATAATTCTCTTTTTCTATCCGTTAACCGATCCGATTTTGATCTAAATATAATCCGTTTGATATGATTTTTAACCCGTTTTAACCCGAATTTTGACCCAACTTTTACGGATTACATTTTAAAATGTTAAATTAGACAATTAGATTTGAATTTACTACACACAGAAACAATAATGTTAGTTTTTTCAGTTAATTGCGTCAAAATCAAGTTAATATTATTGGATTAATTGATTTCGTGTTAAATTTGGATTCAATTTAGTTAATTGTATCACAATCGGATCAAATTGAATTAATCAGATCGTTTTAATTGATTTCAAGTAAAAAATTAAATTGCTTTAGTTAATTGTGCCTAAATCAGGTATCTTGAACCGATTTTGATGCAATTTTTTGTTCGATTTTAAATTTTTTATTTGAAATGTTAATTTTAGATAATTAGATATAATTTTGTTACAAATATAAAAAATCTGTGTTATTTTTTTGGATAATTATGTCAACATAAATAAAATAAACTAACTTAATAAAACATGGTAAAAATGCTTGGTCAAACGGTATGATGAATCGGTCGAACGTCACATTAATCTAAACCCTAAATTATCCAAAACAAATGTATGTTCTCCCGAGCACCTACTCTGCTCGGTCAAATCCTCCATCGCTCGATTGAGCTATGTTATCTCGAGACAAATGATCCAATCTTTTGAACACTCCTTTTATATCCGTAGGTTCGCTCAATCGAGCATATCGTCGCTCGAGTTGAGCGACCAACGATTTCATGCGTATATTGTTCTAGTGAGTTTGCTCGAATTGAGCGATTCTTTGCTCGGACTGAGCGCCTTCATCTCCTTCAGATTCTTGCTCTTCTCTGCCTTTTCCACTATAGACACATCCTGCAAGCTTCCCTTGAAGTCACTGTGATGTTTTTTCAAGTTCTTTCACCACCATTCAAGTGAACAAGTCTTGTGCCTTTTTAGCTTTAATTGTCGTGACCGCTTTTGTGTATCCTTAGTCTCTCGTTTGAGGTCTCACCCCTGTCATCTCCTCCTTTTTCAAAAGGATTTTTCCTCAAATCAACATCATCGTCTTCATCAAACGAGCCAAGTCAACAATGTTAAAAATTGAGCTAACATTGTACTCACCGAATAATTCAATCTTGTTGATGCTTTCATTAATGCGGTCGAAAACTTTGAATGGTCCATCGCCTCGAGGTATGAGCCTCTATTTATGCTACCGGGGGAATTGCTTCTTAAATAATGAAACCAAACAATATCACCAAGTTGAGAGACCACATTCTTTCCTCCATTGTTTGCATGTTTGGCGTATTGCTCTGTCTTATTCGCTATATTAGCTCATGCTTTCTCATGTATATGTTTCACAAACTCGAGTCTTTTCTTGCCCTTAAGGTTGGTAAACTCAGATAATAGTAAAAGAGTTATATCCAACGATGTAAGAGGATTAAACCCATACACAATTTCAAATACTGAAAATTGTGTAGCGTTATGAACCACCATATTGTATGAAAACTTAACACGTGGTATATACTTTTCCCGTATTTTAAGGTTAATCTTAAATATTGCACATAACAAGGTCAACAACATCCTATTAGTTTTTCCACTAGTTTGTGGGTGACAAGTAGTTAAGAATAACAATTTTGACCCAAATTTAGTCTACAACGTTTTTCAAAAATAACCAAGGAACTAAGCATCCTATCCAACACTATATATTTTGGCATCCCATGAAACCATAAATGTTCCCAAAGAATAATGCAACTACATACGATGCATCATCAGTCTTCTGATATGCAATGAAATTAACAATTTTGGATAATCAATCAACTATGACGAAGACCGAGTCATGCTCAGATTTTGATCTAAGAAGATCTAGCCTAAATTTCATGGAGATAACAACAAATTAATCAATTATATGCACCTTCCACATATGTGTTCAACATCTCTATGTTAGTGAAGCCAATGGAAATGTTCCTACAAAATGTACAATGTTTTGACCACTCCAAAATTTCCCATTAGTCCTCCCTATGCACCTCATGAACCAATAAATCTATGATAAAACACTCAAACACGCATAACATATTCTCATTAAACATATGACCATCAACTAAAAGTACTTACCTATCACGATTTTCTCACAAAACTTGAATATGTTGCCAACATGATAATTCATCTCATAGATTTCCTTAATATGGTCAAAGCCGAGCAACCCGACATCTACAACAGAAAGCAAAGTATAGCACCTAGACAATGCATCGACCACAACGTTCTCCTTACCTTGCTTTTACTTGATGACGTCTAGAAAGATATTTATGAATTCCACCCATTTGGTGTGCCTACGATTCAAATTTTGTTGTCCTTTGAGATGCTTGAGTGATTCATGGTCGGTATGAATCACAAATTCCTTCGGCCACATGTCTCCATGTTTGATAATCGCACCAACACATATAATTCTTTCATCAACATTATTCCACTTTGTACACTTGATGAATCACATTCAATATCAAATGTTTTAGTAAAATTAGGTAACACTAATAAATGAGCTTGTGATAGTTCATTTTTTAAAGTTTGGAAGGCATCATCTTGAGCTTCACCCCAATTGAATGTGGCATTCTTCTTACTCACCTCCGTGGAAGGCGCGTCCAAGGTAGTGAAGTCTTTTATGAAGCGTCGGTAGAAATCAACCAATTTGTAAAACTTTAGATCTTTCCAATTGTTTTAGGGCTTGGCCAATGGCATATGATCATCTATCATTTCTTCTTCGACGTGTATTCCATGTTCACTTTCAATAAATCCTAAGAATACAAATGTTTGAGTACAAAAAAACACTTTTCTTAATATTAGAGTACAATTTTTCAACTCTCAACACGTATAGAACCGACCTCAAATGCCCTATATATTCTTCTAAGGTATTGTTGTACGCTCAGATGTAAACTACCACAAATTTTCTTATGAATTTTATAAGAACATGATTCATTAGCTGCATAAATATACTGGGTGCATTAGTTAATGCAAAATTCATGACTAACCATGCATAAAATCCTAAATTTCTTAAAAGCGCTCTTGCATTCATCACACTATTCCATGAGAATTTGTTGGTATCCATTCTTAAAGACCATATTAGAAAACATAGTAGACCCAAGCAATTCGTTCAAAATATGATCTAAATGAGGTATAGGGCAACAATACTTTATCATAATGCTCTTTATAGCTCAACAATCAACACATATACGCTATGTGTCATCCTTCTTGGGTACGAGTATCACTATAGTAAAACACACAATGATATACTACGTTGCAGATAGCCCTTCTCCTTGAACTCATTGATTTGCATCTCGATCTCCCTAGTATATTCAAGATTGGTTAGTATGCTGCGCAATTTAGAATGCTCGTGCAAGGTACAAAATGAATTTGGTATTGAATCCCATGCAAGGAAGGTAGGCCATTGGGTTTTTCTTTGGGAAATAAATCTTTAAAACCAAGTATAAATTGGTAAAATACTAAGCAAACAAAGGGTGAGCTCATTAGTTAAAAACGACTCCTAATACAAAAGTATAAGCATCGATTGGTTCAAAATCTTGACCTTGTTGATTTTGCTCATTCTCATGGAAAGAATTTTTCTGCTCACGGATTTTCTTTAAAATACCTTTTTCTGGTTTTCTCTCAAGATCTCACTTTTTTGGTAAACTACCTTATGATCATTCATAGAAGATGGTTTCTTATCGTTCTCAAGTAATCATACCTGATCTTTGATTACTTTCTTTGGTATGAGTGGTGCTAGTCGAATGTGTCGTCTTTTGAAGTCAAAAGAGTACTTGTTTCCAAACCCATCGTGTTGTGCTCTAGCATCAAAATGCCATGGATGTCCCAATAAGAGATATCCTGCATGCATTGGTACCACATCACATAGCACCTCATCCGAGCTTTGTGTAATGGTGCACCTTGTATTCGCCATTATCATCTAGCTAATATAACTTGTACAATTTTGGATGCTTTGTATTGATCAATCCCAAATTCTCAACAAGTTATGCAATAGCTATTTTCGTGCAATTGCCTCTAACTACAATCATCCTACCCACCTTATCGTGGATAAACTCGTGTGTGTAAAAGATGTTATTTACATGTACGATAATTTTTTTCTAGCTTGTAGTTTTAATGCCCTACGTGCTATCAACAAATCGCCTTTTATTGCCTCGTACTCTTCAAAGTTTTAATTTAAAGGCACATACTTATAACTGTTATATCTTACATCATCTCATATGATTATGACTTTCTTGTTCGGATTGTCCCGTGCAAAGTGATCTCGACCATGACACTTAAAACAAAGAGTATCATGGTTTGTTAAGGCTGTGTTGATAGTGACTGCTGGTTTTGGTTGTGATGTCTCCACTTTTTGTTCTGTTGTGTCCCATGTTAGATTTTTCAAACCAAATAGCTTCAGGATCGATAGTTGGAAGAGGTTTTGTACCTCTCCAATGTTTTACCCTTATTCTTCAATCGTTTCTCGATCTTAACCGTTATGCATTAATTTTTCGATGTCCATATAATGGTAGGTTTCTACACGGTCCTGTATGTCAGGATTGAGACCACCTAGAAATCGATCCATTGTCGTCTCCTCATCTTCCTCGATGTTCGCCCGAAACATCAGAAAATTCCATCTCCTTGCAGTAGTCTTCTACGTTTATACTATCTTGAACCAATTGCATTTTACGTTGATTGAACTCTCGATGATAGTGAAAAGTTACAAATCGACATCTCATGATGGTACATATTGATGACAGTCCCAAACCATTCCGTCTCTAATCTAGATAAGGGTTTGCATCACTGTGATGAATAAACATAAGAATTTCCATCATGATGTTGTTGATGTCAGTGTCACCTTATCCTTCACATAATGTTGTGCCTCATCGGATGATCATGCTCCTCATGTAGAATCTTAGTATACTCGTCATCATCCATATCTAGTGGGTACGGATTACAAGATGATTTTGGTCCCCTTCGATGTGGTTCTTAGAAAACCCCACATGATACATCTTGTATCTGATCACATCGTTGGTCTACAATAGTGAGTTCTTGCATCATCCGTTAGAACTCATCCATCATCAATTGCAATTGTGTTTGCAATTGAATAGGTTCCCCACTTTGCAATGGTTCATCGCGATAATTTCAAGAGCTGGACCTCGTAAAGGTAGCTACAAAATAGAAATGTTAGTAACAAAGACTGGATTGGAAGATAACGAAACTCACAATCTCTCGAAATAACATATGAACCAAGACCAACGTTCTATTGTCACATTGATGAAAATAGCCTAAAATCCCTTAGGACCTCGATTGCAAACTCTGAAACTTTTATTCCCTAGAGAAGGATGCCTTAATCCCGAACTACAACCTGACTAGAAAATTTCAAAATCAGCGAATAACACCACATCACTTGTGATCTAGGGTTGATAAGTTAGTGAATACTTAGAATCTCTCAAGAGTTCAGTAGCTAAATTTCAAAAATTAGCAAGAAAAAAGATACTCCTAATTGATTAAAATTTATTTTAAAAAATCATACAATGAGTCTGTTATTTATAAAGACCAAACAATAATGAAAAACTATATAAAATTAGCTAACTTAACAAAAAACGGTAAAATGGTTGGTCGAAAGACGCATATGTCTTAACTCTAAAATTTAGAAACTAAATTAAGTTTGGCCATGCACCTCCTCTACTCGATTGAGTTCTCAAATGCTCGGTCGACATATGTGATGCTCGGGCCAAGAGATCCAATATTTTGAATGCTCCTTTTATCCCTGTAGGTTCGCTTGGGTTGAGCATATTGTAATTCGAGTTGAGCGATCAATGATTTTATGCGTACACTGGTCTTGAGAGTTTGCTTGACTGAAGTGATTCTCTAATTGGGCTAAACGCCTTCAAATTCTCTAGCTTCTTGCTCCTCTCAGATTCTTCTACTTGTAGGCAGTCATGTAAGCTTCTCTTGACACCACTTGATGCCCTTATGATGCCTTTATAAGTACTTCTACTACCCTTCGAGTCAACACATCCATTGTCCTTTTATTTTTAGGCATTGTTTCTGGTGTCTCATTTTTATCATGTTGACAAGTCAATAGATGTAAGCAAACCAAATGTATCTTGTGCACGAGTGGCTATAATGGTAGGTTTAGAGAGTTTGAACTTATCTCTAAATCTATACAATTGTTGTAATTGATCAACAATTAAAACATAGAGATGATGGCAAAAAGCATGTTATCAATCAATAGAAACGAAGACAATAATAATTAATGAGACTAATGGGGTCTTGGTAATTGTTGATTCATAGGTCCAAAAAATTATGGTTGAGGACCGGTTAGATGTGGATGTCTATACTTGATACATTATAGAAAAATTCATTGAAATGCCTAGTTTTCTATTGAAATTGATCCTTTCAACTGATATCAACAGATTTCTACCTGTTGATATTAAGCCATTTAAAACCACAATAGGTTGTGAACGCCTGTGTAACAACTTAAATCCATTGATATTTATCAACGAAATCTCAATGACATGCATCAATTTAAAGTTATCAATGATGTTTTCATTGATATACATTAAAAGTTTTTTGAAGTAGTAATTATTTGAAATCTATTGGTATTCACGAATCTATTCACAAAACATTTATTGACAGCATTGATAATGTTTTGAGAATTATCAATGAGTAAGTCGTGGATTATGTCTTTTAAATGATATAAAACTATCAATTATCATCGTTGATAGCCTGTTGATGAAATATTGGTGTGATCAACACACGTTTATTGATTTAACTATTCAACAAATGCTCATTGAAATAATGGTGGTTTTAAATGGTTGCCCATTACATATAAAAATAAAATAAAACACAACACAAATTTAATTTTAATTTTAATTCAAAAGTTATAAATTTTAACTTTTCTAATAAAAAGTTAAATATCATCTTATTAGTGGTCTTGTTCTTCCCCATCGAGATTGGGACCCCCTGATCCATGGGTCATCGATGCCTTGGAATCAATCGCCGGATTTTTAGTGTTTGCTTTCTTTTATGACCGACAGAAGGTGCTTGAGAATGTTGATGGGTCAAGATTTCTATATTTTTTCTCCATGTTTCGTAATTGGACAACATAATCGTGAAATATCATCTCGAGATGATAGATGTGACGTTTTTAGGAGTACATATCTTGAAATAAATAGGATATTGTTGTGACATCATCTACAATGTCTTTTTGCAAAGAGTCAAGCTCATTCTTTATATGGCCAAAATCTCTGAAAAAAGAGTTATATTAGTAATACAAATATTCAGTATGTCATCTCATGTCACTTGTTTTCTTTTTAGAATTGTATAACCATTTGATTCTATCATTAATTAGTAAATACCACATATGCTATATGGAACCGATTTTTATTTTCTTATTTTCTTCTCAAAATAAAATCATTTTTTCCTCAAATTTAAAAATTATTTAAATTTTGATGTCTTATTCGAGAATATCATGCAATTATCTTGACACACATCAACCTTTTGATATGGAAATAATCAAAAGATCTCATAATTTCATAATATTGTACATCCTTAGACAAATAACCTCATTAATTGAGATATAAAATTCATGCAGCTATGCAAACAAAGATAATTATTAAAGACATATTCTACTATCATCATAAAATGGATATCTAGCACTATCCAAAATCATAAAAAATACTTTTGCTTCATAATTTAGGTCATGTTCACACTACTAAAAATTTTAAGTTTAGGGATAAAATTATGAACGAATTGTTGGTCTATCCATAAATTTCAGACTTATTTTTGTTTCGTTCCAAAATTTCTCCAAATTTTAATACGTCTCCAATTTTTAATCCATCCTTAATTTTAAGACACATTTTATGTTTGTCTCTAAATTAGGGTACATTTTTGTGTCTTTAATTTTTGTATAGGTTTTTTATTTGTCCCTAAATAGATTTTTTGTTTGTCTCTAATATCTAGACGGAATAATAACAAATGACATATTTTGCTCTTAATCCATCCCTATTTTAATTCTTTCGGACAAAAGCAGAATTATTATTGAAGAAGAGAAGAAGACGAATGAGAAGGAAGATAAATAGAATAAAAAACTAGAAATTTTTTACTAATAAATTTTTTATTGTGAAAGGTTTCCATACGTATTCATGATGAAACATTCAGTCCTTATTTCCAGATGAATTTATTTTATTCATAATTTTAAAAAGATTCAAGACATATATGAATTACCGACTATCAATTACAAATAGATAAAATCTTTTTGAAATACACTTGTAAACAATAGTTATGACGAATTAGGTAAATATTTTGCCATCCCTTATTGGTTTTTTTTAGTAGTGTCAATATTCTCTGTATTGATTTCACTTAATACATTTTGTACCATTTTAAGATAAGAGTTCAATTCAACATCTTGACTCATCCCAATAATGTCATTATATGCATTACCCTATTAAATTCTTCAGTGACATTACTATTATGTGGTGTAAAATATTCCCTACTAGCTGACCACATAAAGTACTTAGGAGTGAAATTTCTTAACTAAGGATGATTCCATACAATTCTCTCATAAAAAAATAAATTCTTGAATTTGACTCATGGATAAACCAACTTAACGGTTCCTTTGTAACCTTAGTGATTTGTCGGCATCGTCATAATAATCCCTTCCATAAATTCCTTCAAGATATAATATGAAATATAAAGACGATATAAAGTACAATATATACTAAGTTTTTGTAAAAAACGAAAAATCTTGTGATGTATGTTATATAAGAACTTTCTAAACCGATTTGGGACAAATGCGGATGGATGATAGACTAAATGATGAATGTACTTAGCTAAACTATCAGTAATTTTGGACGTATGGTTCATTTTTCCAGAATTTACGAATGAATATTTCAAACCATTCATTAATTTTAGATGGAAAATTTCCCATTCATAATTTTAAGATAGATGTCGCGTCCATTCGTAAAGTTTGGAAGATGCAAGAAATTGTCCATCCAAAATTTTAAGGGCAAATTAAGGACGATTGGGTTATATCGTTTGTGATTAGTCCATAATAGGCTTAGAACTTTATAGATGAATTATCCATCCAGGAAATTCATCTGCAATCAAATATTTCTAGCAGCAAATCTGATGATAACATGGTCGTGGTTCTACACTGAATCATACAAAGGCCGATCACGAGGACTAGAACGAAAGAACTTAGGGAGACCACAAACTTAAATGGACGTGGAAGGACAACCCTTGGGTGGACAAAAACATCAAGAGGATTTGAGTCAAGACTACAAGATCCACCTATAAGGATAAAGAATTGAGAGGAGCAAGAAGCTGAAGGCGCTAAAGGTGCTAGGCTCGAGTAGAGATTAGCTCAACCTGAGTAGGGATTCACTCGACCCGAGTGTAGATAGACAGGAGAAGGACGATGCGCTCGCCTTGGTAGAGGTTCACTTGACCAGAGCGAATCCTCTGGACCAAAGTAGTATGCGAAAGGATTGACGGCACGACCCGAGCCCTAAGGGACTCCACCGTTCCTTGGAGAACTCGAACGAGCATAGTGTCGCTCCACCAAATGTATTTTAGTTTATGCAGAATCAGGGTTCAGACTTAAATGTCGCTCCACCGAGTAGTTACACTGCTCGACTAAACATCTATGTCGGGTTTACTTAAATTATCTTATTTATTTAATTTTTATTATTATTTGGTTTCAATAAATAAAGCAGCTTATGTATGAATTTATTACCCAAGTTTTGATTAGTACAATTTTCATTTTCTTGCTAATCCTAGAGATTTAGCTATGAAACTCTTGGAGAGATTCTGGGTTGTTTATCGAGTTATCAACGCTAGATCACAAGTTCTAGGTTCTACTATCACATTGCTAATGGGTTTCATTCCTACTCCATCCTCCTAACAATAGAACATCGATGTAGGTTCATATCTAGGTTCTACTATCACATTTTAGTTTGATAAGGAAAAAGAAAAATCACAAAAAAAGGAAGAAAGGAAAAAGAACAACAAAAATAAGAAGAAAAAAAGGAACAAGCCTAAAAACAAAAAGGAAAAAGGGTATAAAAGGAAATAGAAATAGTCTTTGGATAGAAATAAAGTACCTTAGATTAGGAAACTTCGCTTAAATGTCAACGTTACACACTTGTAGTATCAAGATTTAGTTTAAACACCACGAATTCACTATGATTCGTTCTTAAGCTCTGAACTGAATGAAAAAGGATAAGTCTATGGAAAGATGATAACACGTAATTTGTTATAGTTTTTATATCATTCTTAGGTCTAGTTTAGAGTAGATTATTTATATTTCATTCATCTATTGAGCATATTCGAAGACTTTATCCACATTTCGTGTTTTGTGTAGGAAACGAAGGATTGAAGAGAAACACGAGTGATTATGCAATCTAAACCCGAAAACGAAGCTGTGTAACAAGGTTCGGCTTATGCAAGGCCACGGATGGAAGCGAGCACTCAAACACCAAGCGAAAGGAGCGGAAACTACACTTCAAGACATGCCCGCTCGGGTGACTAGGGAGTGCCCGGTCGGGCTATTTCATGCCAATCAACCCCGTAGCCTTACACGACTCGGGTGCTCAAAGGATATGCTCGGGCATAGGTGCCCGCTCGGGTGCATTTGGAGTGCCCGCTCGGGCTGATTCATGGCAGAAAACCCCGTAAGTTTGCACGACTCGGGCTGATGAAGTACACGGTCGGGCATGGTGCCCGATCGGGCTCATTTGTGTGTGCACGATCGGGTAGGTCACCTGCACGATCGGGTAAAGAGAATGCCCGCTCGGGTCCAGCGCTCCAACAAACTTTCCTAAGATCTAGATCGGCAAAATTAAAAGGGAAAAATCAGATCTAAAAAGAGGGGGACGAACCAGAACACATCAGAGGAGATTGGGAGACATTAGGGCAAGGAGAAGAAGGAAGAAAACGACGGATCTACGGATCGGGAGCGAGAAGAATCTACCGAAGGCATCGGTTTATGAATAGGGAGTCATCTCTTTCTACATCTATGTCGAGTTCAGCTCAATCACAATCACAACTTTAGTCACCTCGTACGTCTAATTCAATTAGTTTAATAGCTACGAAGTCGCATCAATTCCTTGTGTTCGACCCTAGTTGCTACACGATCCGTATTCTTGCGGAAGCGTTAGTCTAGGTTTTATAACTCGATATAACGCATATCAAAAGACATACAAGTAAGTGAGAGAAATTGAGCAAAACATTTTTATGAGAGATTGTGAGGTTCTTTCATTTTTTTTTCATATTTTCTGTTTTAAACTTTTGGAATGTCTATTTCTGGAGTAAACACGACAAACCGCCTTACGATGAAAGATCTGCCCCAATGTACTTATTGATAGATGAGTTCTGGCACATGAAGCAAGAGATCACTACTGTCAACCAATGACTTGGTCAGATCGAGGAAGCAACATGTTAGAATCGCCCAGAAAAACCACATAGGAGGCCAAATGTGGCTCATCATCCATACCCTCTAGACATGGATGATAACAAGTATACCGAGGTGTTTGACGAGGAGTATAATCGTCCCATGAAAAATAACCAACGTGCAGGAAATACAATAAATGATGCCATCAACAACATCAAAATGGATATTTCTACATTCATTGCGAGGAGCGATCCTAAAGCTTACCTAGAATGGGAACAAAACACAGAGGTTGCTTTAGAGTGCCATCGTTACTCCAAATTCAAGAAGGTGAAACTTGTGACACCCGCTATAATAGGGAAGGTGGGTGGACACACCGACCCATAACATATATGTATATATATATAAATATATATTAACATTAGGTTTAGAAAAAAAAGAAAAAGCCGCACGGGTGAAAGAAAAAGAGAGAGAGAGAGAACAAAGAGTGAAACGGCGGTGAGAGAAAGAGAAGAAGAAAAAAAAAGAAAAAAAAGGAAGAAGAAGATAAAAGGAGAAGGAAGAAGAAATTGAAGAAGTATCTTCAATTTTAATCGCGTTCTTCGTGGGTGGATTCTCATCGATTGTGGTAAATCTCTAAATAATTCGTTGTGATTATTCAATTAATTCGAATATTTATATTATGAAAATTTATGGAATTGAATGGATCTATAATAGGGAAAAATTGGTCGGTGTTGTTGCTAGCAATATTAGCCAAAATCGTCAAGTCGTCGGAGAAGCTAAGGTGATGATTTTCTCCACCCTAATTTCGGATTTCTGATCGATTTATGGAAGAGATTATATTTTTAAAATGAGGCATGATCATGATAGAATTTATAGGATCATAATGGAAAAATGAGACGCTACAAGTGGAATTGGATTAAAACCTTAAATTTATCGTATAAGAATTGATGATAAGTATATGAGTTGTATAAGTGACTAGAGATGATCTAGAGAACTGACGTGCGACCAAGTGTTGGGGTCGGAGAACGTCGATATTTGGGTTCGGTGTTTAAACTGAGTGAATATCTTGTTAGTGTGCTCGATCGGGTGATTTCACACTCGAACCTTCGGAAGAAGGCGTGTGCGAGCGCGTTGGTGAGAGTTGTCACGTGAGGAGTATCGGTTCGATGACGTTAGTATTGCGACACTTGGATCTGGGCCGACGTCATACCGTGTTGGGATTGTGGTAACCTTGCGAGCGACAGAGCGTCGAGTTAGTCAGATCAGTGGATCTGCCAACGTCGTACCGTGTTGGGGTTGTGGTAACCTTTCGAGCGATGGAATGCTATATGGAACTGATAGTTGGGGTACGTTGTGACCTTGCGAGATTTTCAGTGTGTACTGATAGCTGGGGTACCGCGAGCATATGCCCGAGCTAGAGTCATGTGGACTCTGTGCGTTATGATCCAGTGTGGTACTAGTCTTATATTTTAGATACTCAGTCGGGTTGGTCATGTGGATCTGTGCGTTATGATCCAGTGTGGTACTAGTCTTAGATTTTGGATACTCAGTCGGGTTGGGTAGAGTTATCTGTATATCTTTAGTTTAGACTTTGGATATACCATTATTTTATGATATTCAGTTCGAGCCGGAGAATACGTGGCACAGAGTACGTACACGTATTGATCTCACTGAGTGCGTATTTTGTACTCACCCTATTTGTGGGCTGTCGTGGATGGACATGATATGGCGAGGAGAAAAAGTAATGAGGTTGAGCAGCAACATGAAGGTTCACAGCGGACTTTTGGGAGAGGCGTGCACGAGGTCTCGATGAGTTTTATTTTGCATTTCGTATTTATTTTATTTATCGTGACTATGATATTTACATATTGGTTTTGCTATTTGGTCCGGACCACTTTTATTTCGGAATAAATCATTTATATTTATTTTATAAATACGTTTGAGCGATGACACGTGTAGCCACCTCTTGGAGGTGATGGTGGACACTCTTAGTCCCGAGGTTGTTCCGGGATGAGGGTGTTATAAAACTGGAGGCGACCAAGTTCTGCAACTACGCACTACCGTGGTGTGGTGGGATTAACTCACTTATTCTCACAGGCATTTTGAAGAGCGTGCAGTAACGACTTGGGACGAGATGCGTACCATAATGCGACGTCGATTTGTACTTTCTCACAACTATCAACATATCAATCAATGTTTAAGACGAATGGTAAAAGGTAGTAGAAGTGTCAAAGACTACTTCAAGGAGCTGGATTTTCTCATGATACTAGCCAATATCATTGAGGCTATCAAGATCGTTTTCTTGGCGGACTTAATCTCAATATTTAAGACTGTGTGGAAATCCATCACTACATGACTATGGAAGACCTTCTTCACTTGGATCAGAAGAATGAAAAGAATCCCAAATACAGAGAAATCACAACACATGAGCACGAGAGGTAATATAGTAGTTGCAAGATCTATCCAAAACTCGAGGCATCAAAACAAAAAACTTAAGGTACCCATGAAACCCCTACGCGTAATAAATACATTACATGATTTAAATGTGCATGCCATGGGCATTACGCCAATGCTGTTGGAATAATTAGAGTTTAAGAGATTGAGGAAATAGATTGAGAGTTGGAGAGCATTGGAAGGGAAAGTGTTTTCATTCCATTGAGATTTTCATTACAATGAGAGTGTTCTTCTTATAGAACATAAAAAATGCTAAATAGAATAAGAATTAAATTAACCTACAAGTACAACTAATTAATGCCTAAAATGACAACACCATGTTGCATTTGGGAGGAGTGAAAGTGACAACACCATTGCATTCTCCCTAGGCTTCTCACGTGAAGGGCATTGCCTCAAATGGTAATGTCTTCTCCTTCCCTTCCAACAACACATTCAACCTTCCTCTTATAGTTCAAATGTTGTTTTGTAATTCTATCAAGATTAATTCTATCCATATATGATTAATAAGTCACATATGTAGAATTTAATCTTAATACTCCCCCTCAAGCTTAACTATAAAGCCTTACTATAGTTAAGATTGAACCATGACTCATTGCCTCATTAAAACCTAAGTGGGAAAACCCTTTGGGACAAAACCACACTTAGGAAAAAGAGTACAACTCATTGTCATGTTAGACATTTCATGTCCGAATGCTAATGAGTCCAAGTCTAGGGAATATGGACTCATAAACCTTCTTGCTAGTAGCCTTGGTGAAGATATCGGCCAATTGGTCTTCACTTCTTGTATAGCATGGTAGAATTACCCCTTGGTCAATCATTTGCCTCACCTTGTGGAAATCTACTTCAATATGCTTCGTCCTCTCATGAAACACCGAATTGGACGCAATGTGGATGGCTGCTTGATTGTCACAATGCATGGTCATAGGAGATGATGTCTCGATACCCAAATCCGTGAGAACACTTTTGATCCATACTATCTCATTGGTTAACTTCCTCATTGCTCGGTACTCGGCTTCCGCACTTGAGCATGAGACAACCTTTTGCTTCTTGCTTTTCCAAGTAACTAAATTGCCTCCTATAAATGTGCAATAACCCGTGGTAGACTTCCTATCCACTCGATCACCGGCCCAATCCGCATCACAATATCCTACGATCTCCGTGTTCTTGTTGCATCCCATCCACACTCCTTGATCCGTAGTTCCTCTTAAATAGCTCAAGATCCGGTGTACCATTTTCCAATGGTAGGTTGTTGGTGCTTGCATGTATTGGCTCACTTGGTTCACCGCAAAACAAATATCCGGCCTTGTGATTGTGATATAGATCAATTTCCCAACCATTCTTCTATAAAGCTTAGGATCTCCAAATGGCTCATCATCAATATCCCCCTTACGCATTACTTTGTATCCATCTTCCAGTGGAGTTCTCGCAATTCTTCCTTCAATTGTACCTAGCTCATTCAACATATCAAGGGTGCACTTTCTTTGGGATAGAAATAGCCCTTCCTTAGAACGACATATTTCTATTCCTAGAAAGCATTTTAGTTTACCTAAATCCTTAATATCAAACATGGTTTTAAGATATACCTTTGTAGCTTCCACGCCCTCAAGGTCACTTCCCGTGATGATTATATCATCAACGCAGACAAGCACTACCACTATTCCCTTTGAGCTTGGTAAGGTGAATAATGTGTGATCGGCCTCGGATTTCCTAAAACCACGTCCATTTAGGGTTGTGCTTAGCTTGTGGTATCACGTCCTTGGGGATTGTTTAAGACCATAGATTGCCTTTCTACGTCTTAGAACATTTCCCGGTTGAACTATGTGCTCTAGCCCCGGAGGTGGGTACATGTAGACTTCATCTTCTAGTTCCCCTTGTAGAAATGCATTCTTGACATCCATTTGCCAAAGGTTCCACTCAAGGTTCACGGCAAGTGAGAGTACAATCCGGATGGTGTGAAGCTTTGCAACGGGAGCAAATGTGTCTACATAGTCTTCTCCATATACTTGTGTGAATCCCCTTGCCACAAGGCTCGCTTTGTGCCTTTCAATGGACCCATCACTATTGTATTTGATCGTGAAAACCCATCTGCTTGAGACGGCTTTCTTTCCCTTAGGTAATTCCGACTCAAACCAAGTGCCATTTATCTCCATTCCTTTATGCTCATTCCCCACGGCATCTCTCCACACTTTATGTTCTTTAGCATCATCATAAGTCTTCGGAATATACTCCTCATCCAAGTTGGCCATGAAGACTTAATGTTCATGAGGGTACACGGCTAGAGAGCATGTTGCTTGAAGTGGATGTGCCACGGCCTCACAATTGTAGTACACCCGAGTATTCTTCATCATAAGTCTTGTACTTCTCCTAAGTGGTTGCACTCCTTCTTGCACTACTTCTTGTGTTTCAACCCTCGGTGTATTCTTCATCATAAGTCTTGTACTTCTCCTAAGTGGTTGCACTTCTTCTTGCACTACTTCTTGTGTTTCAACCCTCGGTTCCTCTTGTGCTTCTTGTATTTCCACTTGTGTTTCCATAGCTTCATCACTTGTTTCCATCGGTGCTTCACATGGTTGAGTACTTCCTTGGTCATGAACCGGATGTTCTTCTAGTGGATGTGCGGATGCATCCATATTTCTTCCTCATTCCCCCTTTCATGATCAAGGGAAGTACCCTCACTAGTCATTTCTTGGACAGCCGCATTTCTTCTTGGAAGTTCAACACTTCCTAACCCAAGTGTCTCCAAGATTTTCTTGAGGTTGTTAGCTCGGTCCGAGGGTGAACTAGCCAAGTCTTTTAAATTCTCCCAATTTTTCTCATCATAGAACCCTTTGTTCTCCATGAACTTGACGTCTTTGGATATTAGAACTCTCCTTGTAGAAGGATCATAACACTTATACCCCTTTTGGATAGTGGAATATCCAATGAACATAGCCTTTGTGCTTCTTGCCTCTAGCTTGTTTCTTTCGTCCCCAGGTACTAAGACAAAACATACACAACCAAAAACTCGTAAGTGATTAATAAGAGGATTAGTTTTGTTTAATACTTCAAATGGGGAGAGATCTTGTAAGATCTTTGTTGTAGTTCGATTTATAAGGTAATATGTGGTTAGAACCGCATCTCCCCAAAACCTTTTGGGCACATTTGTATGGAACATCATAGACATCGCCACCTCCATAAGATGTCTATTTTTCCTCTCGGCTACACCATTTTGTTGTGGTGTATATGGACAGCTTGTTTGGTGGAGTATGCCATGCTTGGATAGGTGTAGTTTGAAGTTTGTGCTCATGTATTCTCCACAATTATCTGATCTAAAATTTTTAATCTTGGCATTAAAGTGGTTAGTCACATAATTTTGAAAATTTATAAATGCTTCTAACACTCTATCTTTAGATTGTAACAAGGTAATCCATGTGTATTTTGATTTCTCATCTATAAATGTGACAAAATATTTATGGTTATCTCTAGATAGACATGGTGCTGTCCATACATCAGAATGCACGAGATCAAAGCAATTATCATAGTTTGTGAAAGACTTAGAAAAAACAGTTCGACAATGTTTTCCTAGGATACAAGCCTCACATTCATCCGATTTAAAAGAAACACTAGGTAATATTAAACTTAAGGCACGAAAATGTGGATGTCCTAATCTAGCATGCCAAATAACATCATCACAAGAGACTGAAAAACATTTAAAAACATTATATACATCCGAAACATTAGAATTATCCGAAAAAGAATTGGTGTCTTCAAGCATGTATAAATCATCCTTGGTGACTCCTTTGCCAAATATTTTCCTTGTCTTAATATCCTGAAAAGAAACCTCATTAGGACTAAAAATCACATTACAATTTAAATCATTTGTGGTTCTTTTAACCGATAGTAAGTTAGATGTGAATTTCGGCAAGTATAATGCTTACTATGACACTCCCTAGGGTCGGTCTAATGTTCTTTAAGAGATTAGCATCACTAATCATATGATGAGAGGCTCCGGAATCAATTAACAATGGCTTAATATTTTTAGATGCAAGTAAAGCTTTACTATCTTTATTACCGGAATTTTCCTTCAATGCTTTTATTAGTGCCTCGAGGTCGGACTTCTTAACCATTTCAGCTTGAGCATTCATCATATAGGCAGCCATGGTTTTGAATTCTTCTCCATTGTTTTGAGAAGAGGAAGCACCGGCCGGTTCTCCTTGAGTCTTGTTGGAGAAATGAGCTCTTTGATTCTTGAAATTGTTGTTCCTTGGTGGTTTAAGGTGAGGATGTAAAATCCAGCATTACTCTTTAGTATGTCCCTCCTTTTTGCAATAGACACATTTTTTGAATCCTAGTTTGCCGCCAAAACCTCCTTGAAAATGTCCCTTGTTTGCTAATTGTACCATTTCGCCTTTGCCTCCAAATAAGCCAAGAGACCCTTCTTCCTTTTGAATTTGAGCACACACATCATCAAGGCTTGGTAGAGTGTCGGGCCTAAGGATGTGTTTGATAACATCATTGTAGGCGGGGCTCAAGGTAAAGAGAAGGCTAAAGACTTTATCTTGCTCTTTTCTTTCGTTAAGGACTTTTGGATCGATGGAGCTTGGCCTTGAGATGTCTATCTCCGCCCATAAAGATTTAACCCTCCCAAAATGTTTGTTGAAAGTCATTCCTTCTTGGTTGAGGTTGTTGATTTCTCTCTTGACTTCATAAATCCGGCTTATGTTAGAGATGTTGCCGAAAACCTTCTTGAGGATGTCCCATAATTCTTTTGCACTTTCACAATAGGAATAGGCTTCAAGGATTGATGGTTCAAGGGAGTTTTGAAGGAAGGAGAGGACGGCTTGATTTTCTTGAGTCCATTTCTCCGAATCCATGGTGATGATTTCTTTCCCATGTTCATCATGAGATGTCACCTTTGGAGCTTCTTTTTCTTCAATATGCTTCCAAAGGCCTTTGCCTCCTAGGGCTTCTTTAATTAATCTTGACCACAAGAGATAGTTTGGCCCTTTAAGTATCACGGGTACAGCCATCTTTGTGCTTTCCATGTCCATTGTTTGGTGTTTGAGAAGATTAAAAAAAATCGAACAGATTTTTCGAAGAGAATAAGGAGATTATGATGAAGAACGATGAGAATAGACTAAGAAATTTATGTAAACCGCTCTGATACCATGTTGGAATAATTAGAGTTTAAGAGATTGAGGAAATAGATTGAGAGTTGGAGAGAATTGGAAGGGAAAGTGTTTTCATTCCATTGAGATTTTCGTTACAATGAGAGTGTTCTTCTTATAGAGCATAAAAAATGCTAAATAGAATAAGAATTAAATTAACCTACAAGTACAACTAATTAATGCCTAAAATGACAACACCATGTTGCATTCTCAAATGACAACACCATGTTGCATTTGGGAGGAGTGAAAGTGACAACACCATTGCATTCTCCCTAGACTTCTCACGTGAAGGGCATTGCCTCAAATGGTAATGTCTTCTCCTTCCCTTCCAACAACACATTCAACCTTCCTTTTATAGTTCAAATGTTGTTTTGTAATTCTATCAAGATTAATTCTATCCATATATGATTAATAAGTCACATATGTAGAATTTAATCTTAATAAATGCTTGTCTGAATAAGAGACTTATGGTCGTACATGCAGACAAGGTTAATAAGACAATGTCAGATTAGGATGTGGAACCTAAATTTGCGAAGACAGATGAAAGTGCTAAGGAGTATGAAGCCACAAAAGGTAAATTGTTGGTTGTGCAACGATTCCTTAACTTACATGTTGCAGAAGATGTGACGAAAAAGCAGGAAATATCTTCTACACACTAAGACTTATCAAAGAGTAGATGTGTAGCATCATTATAAATGGTGAGAGTTGCATGAATATGGCAAGCACTGCGGTTTTTTGATAAGTTAGGGCTCATCACCACAAAGCATCCTAACTCATACAAGCTTCAGTGGTTAAACGACGACAATGAGACTAAGATACATTATCAACTAAACATTTCATTCAATATTGACAAGTGATACCCGAATTATTAAGCAAATAAATACCTAATACTCACTTACTGCAAGAATACGAATCGATGTAGTACCAGGGTTGAACTCCAGGGACTAATGCAACCTAAGCTAAGAATATAACTAAACTAAGACGGATGAAAGTGATGATGATATGTGGTAAAATCTGATAATGTTAAACGAATTGTGAAAACAATGAGGACACACGAAAATAACTTGCTAACTAAGAATACTACAAGCTTCAGGTTACCGGAATTGCGGGGATGTAACCAACAAAACATCATAAATCAATCAAATTATCTTGATAATGGGAAATTCATGCTCTTAAATAGAGAATGATTCTCTCGACACCTAAACTCCCTAACCACAATTACACGAAATCTTACCTCCCAACAACGGCTAACACATTATTACGGTAGTATTAAGCATGCAATCCTAATTTCTGAGTTGATTAATTGACCGAACAGATTCTCATCAATTGGACTAAACCAACATTCAATATTTCCGAATTTATAATCTTACCTCCCAATTAAACATGAAATCCTAAGTTACTGAGCGGACAACACAATCATAGAATATTCATAGCATTGATCGTAGAACTGAAATACAAGAAACTTTGAAAGATCTAAGCATTAACGCATAAACACAACATCCCTTACAAAACTGGTGTCCCTAACCCATATCTCGTCACCGATGTTTCGATGTTGTCTCTTTCTGTTTTCCAACTTCTTTTGAGTCTCCTCTATTTTTTGTCCCTCTATGGTTCTATGCCGCCCAGGCATAATTGATTCATTATTTTCCATTATTTTACTCCGTTTGAATGCTTCTAGGGATTCCGTTACGACACACAACCTATGCGGGCTCAGGTGGAGGACCCGCTTGGGCTCTTTGTCTTCGAGGCAACCAATGCGGGTTTGGAAGCTCTCCGAGGCGAGCAAAAACTTCTGTGGGTGTAACCCGCACGAGCTTAAGTGGAGGACCCGCTCGGGCTCATCACTTCTCAAGCAGAACGCACGGGGTAAAAGGCACCCCGTGTCGGGCTCCATCTTCGGATGGGTACCATCCGAGTGGATCTTCTATAAGCATGAATGGGCTGGTTTAACTTCTTTTTTTTTCTCCTTTCACTCGATGCTCAGGTATTCCATGCGGTTCTTTGGCCTGAATTCGCTCCGAGTGAGTTGTAGCTCCAAGTATTCTCAATTGACTCCAAGAATCAACATCATTAAGCTTGATTAGGCCTTGTCACCTTAAAACTTGAAAAGCAACAAAAAAAATGGATAGAGGACTAATTTGTGTCAGTTTTGTAACTCGTGTTATGCAAATTACGCAGAAATGATCTGAACGTTTATATTTAAAACTAATCAACACTACATGTTATCAACATGTACAAAAAATGTTCTGTATAAAATTGTATCAATGCAAGCTAGGTAATTTTAGTAATAAAAACACGGTAAAATTCAAGGAGGAGAAAGTCTAATTAGCACCCCTCAATCCCAAGAAAGCCTATGAAGACCAATTGTGTAATAAGAAGGGAAAAGACGTGAGAGAATGAGTGAATTTGAGGTCGATCACGAAATTAATGAGATCTTGAGAAAAAAAAACCTAGGATTAGGTCTGTGAATGTAAACATGTGAACAAGAATTTCCTTTCAATGAGTATACGTGACGCGATAACAACATTCTTGTTATGTCAGCCGATAAATGTGCTCATGCACAAAGAGGTGACACACCCTAACAACATCATTCCTTCTCTTTGAGTGTTGATATTATTGTTGAAGGGTTCCAAAGATGTATTTCTAAAGAAAGAAACACCAGATGAGGAATTAGATGTGAAAAGAGTAATGGCACCTTGCGACTAATAGAAGAGCAAAAGGCGAAAATCATTACATACGTTCCCTCATAAGCACATTACAAGTTCAATTCTTTATAATACTGACTTGGCCAGTTTTGATGCAGTTGAAAGACTGGATTTGAGGTCAAATCCTTTAAAGGAAGAGGGGATGATGAGAACTGATAATGTCTATTTTGTTGTAGTATTTTATTCCATTTCATAGTTAGTTTAACCATTCATTTAGACTTTACCGAGCATTAAGCATCATTTAGTCCTCTTCTACCACTTTCTCGTATTATTGCAGATAGTAAAATATCGGGGTACAAACATGAGGAAATGAAGCAAAAATCACTCTCCTATCAACTATACACGGTCAGCATCCAAGGATCTTGAATCAAAGAAGAAAAATGGAATCAAGGGCGGTTGGATTACAAAGAAGGCATACGACCACAAAGAAAAGGAAATATGTGGCTCACAAAAATGGAAACTTAGACCGCGACTCATTAGAATGAAAACTTTTGGTTCCTGGAACGAAAATGAGAAGAGGATGGTTGAAACATTAAAGGAAACATATTTTACATAAAATAAAAGCAAGTTTCTGGAATAAAATGTAAACTTCCAAACGCCTACACAAAAATAGAAAGATAGTCGCCTACAAAAGAATTGGAAACTACAACCTTTGGAGATAGAAAATTGAAATGGCTGCTGGAACAATAAATGGAAACGCATGGACAAGAGAAAGAAGGTAGCCAACCAAAGAGAAAATGATAGAAAAGAAAAGGAAACCATTGTTGCACAAGAAGAAAAATGAAACACAAGTTGCTGAAAAAAATGGAAACCGAGAAAAAGGAAACGAGTTATGAAGACGAAAGGAGGACGAAAAGGAAAGGGCTGGAGAGCTTAGATTCGGTTAAAGAGGAAAGAAAGTGAAAAGGAAAGAAATGAAAGAGGAAGGATGACGAAGGGGTCAAGAGGAAAAGCTCAATTTTGGACAGATCACACACACACACCACACACGAGAGAACAAGGAGAGAGAGCAGCACGACGGAAGGCTGGAGACGGGGCGATGAACTCAGAACATGGGGGGAGCTGTTGAAGACATCAGTAATAGAATAGGGATTGATCTCATTCTTTTATCTATGTTGAATATAGATTTATTTTGTGTTTTGTTTTCTAAGTCCATGTCCGAGTAGTTTAGTAGCTACGGGTTAGAGAGCTTTGCCGATATGTAATGAAGTCTTGTGCTTAATGCTTTGTTATAATGTTTGATCATTTTCGGATTGATTGGATGTTCGTAATGGTTTTATTCTTGTTTGTAGCTTGAATGAATGATTATAAAAATCTGTTTGCATTGGGAGATGAATTAGATTTTGGAACGTAGCCATGATTTGAAGTCTCAATTGATTTAGAACCTTGGCCGGTCGGTTAATTGAACTTAGGAATTAGGGTAGCGATCTTAATGCATCTAGTAAGTGAGATTACGCAGTTGGGAGACTGGTAGTACGCATACTAGATAGTGGGTTCAGGCATCGGGAGAGTCATTCCCTAGGAAAGAGCTTGAATTCCCCGAATACGTAATGATATCTGTAACCATTATCTTGTTAGCATTTTATTGCATCATCGTGCATCTCTCGAAACCTGTGGAGTTTAGTTGATTGAATTTAATCCGTTAATTAGTTAGTTTAGCTTTATTCGCATTCCAAATACTTATTTATTTTAACCGTCCTATTCATTAGTTTACTAGCTTTAGAGTTGCATCGATTCCCTTGTATTCGACCTTGGTACTACACGATTCATATTCTTGCGGAAGTTAGTCTAGGTCATTATTACTTGATATTAACCACATCAAGAACCTGGTCATGAGTGAAGGAGTTGAGGGATACACACATTCAAATAGATGTGGAAGGATAACCCTTCGGTTGACGAGGACGTCAAGCAGAGGTGAGTCAAGACTACAAGGTCCACATACAAAGAAAAAAGGTCGAGAGGATCAAGAAGCTGGAGAAGCTACAGACGCTCGACTAGAGCAGGGATTCACGCAACTCGAGCGCTAAAGGACTCAATCGAGCCTTGGAGAACTCGACCCAAGTATAGTTTCCGCTCGGTGAACGTAATTTAGTTTTTCCAGAAATTAAGGTTAAGACTTAAACAATGCTTGTCGACCATTTGTGTTGATTTTAGTTAAGTTGTGATCTTCTTCTAATCTTTTGTTTTGTTGGAATATGTGACTCGAAATAAAATATGGTGAAATATGTGATTTTTTCCAACAACTATTGTTTAATAATCGATCCTTCACCTGTTGTTTTATTTTTTGCCTTTTTCTTTAGATGAAAACATCTTTTGAATGAATACATCCATCTGAATTGAATTGGGCCACCGGGTTTGTCTGGTTTTTTTAATGTATTGGAAAATGTTGCATGACATCTTAGAAAGAAGGCGGAAAAACTCTTTCCAATGACCATAAAGCCCGGAGATATTATTTTTCAATAATTTCAAATAATCTAATTTTAAAATTTTTGAAAATATATCTCAGAAGATTACACTAGTTTCGCATAACACGTCGTGAACATTATGTAGTAATAGCTCAGCAAACACAATTAGAATGAGTCGCTGCATGAAAATGGCGACTTTTCAACCCGATTACCCTTGAACCCATAATATCCACACACTATGTTCGATACATATCAATATGAAAATTTAACATCTTCTTTTAACCACCTCAATAATGTTGTTTTTTGCTGGCTCATACAATCTAATATTGGTATTGGTGCCTTTCCGTTGAGTAACTTTAACTCGGGTCTTTGACATACTTCAAATCTTTTCTTGATTGTTTCTTATCCTTCGTTTTCCCCATCACATTGAAAACATTATTGGTGAAGTTATCAATTTTTTTAATATGTATTACATCCAAATTATGACGTAATATGAATGATTTTTAACATGATAGTTTCCAAAAAAAAAATACAACCTTTATACCGGTTATGACATTCACTTTGGCCTTTTAGTTTTCAATGCCCATGATCTCCATCGCATTCCACCGCTTCTTATAAATTACCATTGTGTTTAGTCGTTCATATAGTATTTTTGTTCATGTTTTCATGGTCCCTCTTCTTTTTGTACCACATTCTTTCCAAAATGTTTATTCTCTTTCATGAATATATGTCCACAAGAAAGAAATCTTCTATAATAGTCGAACCAATATGTTTTATTCTCACGTACTAGATAAAACGAATATGTATCCTCCATAAAATATAGATATGCCAATCACCCGTGCATGCTCCATCTAGATAACAAGACCGTTTTCAATGTGAAATTTTGCTTTGTACTTAAGTCATATGCAACAATTTCATTGTTCCACAAATCTCTTAATTCATAAATTAAAGGCTGCAAAAAGACATCAAAACGTTTCTTCGAATGTTCTGGTCCTAGAATCAACAACGTCACAAACATGATTACTCTTTTCAGATACATATCAGAAGACAAATTATACGGAGACAAAATAATAGGCCATAGAGAATATCGACTTTCGAATTATCCATATGGACTAAAACCATCGATGCACAGACAATGATATGATCCCGAAGGACACTGAAGACGCGGCCAACAACACTGAGGAGGACGCGACCCGCAGAGAGGAAGAAGAGGGAATCTCCGCGACCCGAGACACCCGAGAC
>CM071866.1:38208863-38246813 GCA_036759665.1 Gynandropsis gynandra
TTGAAATTGTTCGAACGTGTGCGTGTGCGTCTATATCCGTACGTGTTCTTGTCTAGGTTTTTGTGTTTGTTTTCTTTCCGCTTTGGCTGGTCCGTTTGTTAAGTGTGCAGGAGATCACGAACAGATTCACGCAAGGAAAAACCCAAGACAACACGGTTGAAATGGAAGGCGATCAAAGCCGTGTCGATGAGAGATTCATTGAGGCTCTCGCGGCTCGCCTAGAGCAAAGTATCAACAACAAGATGGAGGAATTTCATCAAGAGCTTCAAGCCGGACGTCCCACATGGCCAAGAAACGTTCCAGCGTTCCAGCAACGTGAAAAGAACCCGCTTGAGAAGAAAAGCAACTACTACGAACGAGGCAGTTCATTCTCGTCCCGAAGTAGTCACCGAAGGCGGCATGATCCGAGGGCACGACGAGACGACCCGAGAAACGACCTCGCTGGTCTCAATCTGAAAATTCCATCGTTCCATGGAAAAGCCGACCTAGAGTGGGAGAAAAAGGTGGAATTCGTATTTGGTTGTCAATATTACCCCGAGGCCAAGAAGGTTAGGATGGCGGCCAAGGAGTTCTACGATTACGCCTTGAGTTGGTGGGATCAGTTCGTGACTTCTAGGCGACGTTATGGAGAGAAACCTATAGAGACGTGGCTGGAAATGAAAGCCATTATGCGCAAGCGATATGCTCCGAATCACAATCTCCGAGAGTACACAAATAGATTCCAATCGATCAGCAACTCCAGCGAAGAAGGAGCTCTCATTCTAATTTCGGTGCTGAAAAATACATTCAACCATGAGAGGAAAAACCGAGCTATCCATGGAGAGACAAATCTGCTCCAGTAACCCGAGATGCAATCAAAGTGGTTCCATCGGTTCAACGAGACAAGGAAAAAACCGAGGTCATTACATCAAGGGCTCGAAATGCGAAGTGCTTCAAGTGTCATGGACGAGATCATTATGCGGATGAATGTCCAAACAAAGGATTTATGATATTTTGTGACGATGGTGAGAGTAAATCCGAGGACAAAGAATCTGAATCTTCGACCAAGGATTATGAAGAAGAACTCGATTTAGAGGTCAAGAAGCACCCAAGATCTTCTAAACTACAATGGTTTCACGAGAATGGAAAAATGAATGTGACCAACTAAGTGGTCGTACCTATCACCATTGGTGAATACAAGGACGAGATCATGTGTGACGTTCTTCCAATGGACGCAAGCCCTACCCTTCTTGGTAGTCCGCAACCATCGGATCCTAAGGTAATAAATGACGATTTTACTAACCACCATTCTTTTGAGCATAATGACAGGAAAATGAGTCTTATTCCTAAGACACCAAAGAAAGTACAACAAGATCAAATGCACTTAAAACAACAAGGAGAACGCGTGCTTAAGTCTTTGAACTTCTACGCGAAATCGGGTGAGATCAAGAAATCTTTTCACTCGAATCAGTCCATATTATTGTTTGTATATAAGAAAGCTCTCTCGAGCTTAGCTAACCTTGCACTGGTGCTGCCGAGTGAGATCTCTATTTTATTTCAGGAATACGGTGATGTCTTTCCCGAAGAGAACCCCACCGGATTGCCTACGATACGTGGAATCGAACATCAAATCGATTTCGTTCCCGGAGCGACTTTACCAAATCGACCAGCCTACCGAACCAAACCCGTGGAGACAAAGGAGCTGCAAAGGCAAGTCGAGGAGCTTATGGACAAAGGACATATTCGCGAGAGTATGAGTCCATGCGCCGTACTCGTGCTACTCGTACCGAAGAAGGATGGCAGCTGGCGCATGTGTGTTGATTGTCACACAATCAACAACATTACGGTGAAGTATCAACATCCTATTCCTAGGCTAGATAACATGTTAGGTTTACTGCATGGAAGTAGGATATTTTCTAAAATTGACCTTAAAAATAGATACAATCAAATTAGGATGAAGCAAGGTGACGAATGGAAAACGACGTTTAAAACTAATCATGGATTATATGAGGTGTTAGTGATGCCTTTTTGGTTGACAAGTGCACCTAGTACTATCATGCGTTTAATGAACCAAGTTCTTAGAGAGTTTATAGGTAGACTCGTAGTGGTTTCCTTTGAGGATATGATGATCTGTACCTATTGTACGGATAACATTGGCATTCTAGGTTTTGTTATAAGTACAGATGGAGTCAAGGTGGACGAGGAGAAGGACAAATCCCTTCGGAAATGGCCGAGCCCAAAGAGCGTCAGGGAAGTTCGAAGCTTCCGTGGACTCACGGAGTTCTATCATCGCTTCGTGAAGGGCCTTAGTACCTTGGCAGCCCCTCCCGACGAAGTCATTAAGAAAAACGTGCGATTCAAGTGGGAGGAATCATAAGAAGAAGCGTTCCAAACGCTAAACAAGAAGCTTACTCATATCCCTCCTTTAATTTTACCGGATTTCCTTAAAACGTTTGAAATCGAAACTGATGCATCTAGTGTAGAAATTGGTGTAATCTTGATGCAGGAACGGGAACCATTCGCTCATTTTATCAAGAAGCTTGGAGGCGCAACCCTCAACTGTGCCACATACGATAAAGAGCTTTACGCGCTTGAGAGAGCGTTGCGAACGTGGCAGCATTACCTATGGCGTATTCGAGCTCGGAAGCGAATGATTTTCAAACCCGGAGACCAAGTGTGGATTCACCTACGGAAAGAACATTGTCCGAATGAGCGCAAGTCAAAGCTCATGCCCCGGATCGACGGTCCATTCACTATGGCCAAAAAGATCAGCAAAACCGCCTACCGGCTAGATCTGCGAGGTAAGTATAATGTAAGTTCTAGTTTCAACGTTTCTGACTTAATGCCTTTTGTTGCAGGTCAAGCGGATTTAAGGACAAATCCTTTTGACGAAGGGGGGCATGATATGATCCCGGAGGACGCTGAAGACGCGACCAACAACACTGAGGAGGACGCGACCCGCAGAGAGGAAGAAGAGGGAATCTCCGTGACCCGAGACGCCGAGGCTGCGACCCGAGATGCCGATTCCGCGACCCGAGACGCCAATCCCGCGGCCCGAGACGCGACCACCTACAGCGCGACCCCAGACGCCATTAGGTCAAAATATGTCGGTCCCGTGACCCGAGCCCGAGCTCTAGAAGAGGATGCCTTGATCATACCCGCTGGTCCCATGACCCGAGCCAAGGCCGTGAAGCTCAAGGAAGCTATTATCGGGATCCTCACGTCCGTCCACGCTCATGAGGAGTATGCTAGTTCACGTGAAATCACGAGCCGAAAGAACGTCATTCAAGCCAAAGCTCAACCCGCAACGGTCATTGATTAGGTAAAGTGACCCGCGTGTACTCTTTTCCCCTTGTCGGTTTTCAAGCATGAAATCAACAACGTAATAACGCATTACACACAAATCTATAACCTATCGAACCATTGAACAAAACCGAAATCAAGCATTAATAAATCAAAATTAGGGCTTTTGCATGAAGACCTAGGCATTTATTGAATTTTTGAATTCCTTCTTGTTTGTATCTACTTATGGTCGGCCACCTATGGAGAGAACAATCATCCAACTTTTGAAATTAAACTTTGAATTGATCTTTTGATCTTTCTTTTGAATTCCTTGTGAGTTCTTGGTTGTTGGTGCGTAATATCTAGCATCCTTTCGTTAGTGTGTCATATCCAATGATCGTTCGTTCTTCATTGGTGCGTAATATCCATTGGAGATGAACCGGTGAATCGAGAGTCTTCCGCAACTCTCGTGTGACCACTCGCCCCACACACCCTTGTGCAATCCGTTGCAGCAAGGCATATCCCTTCCCTAACCTTGTCTAGAGCATCGATTCAATCGGGATCGCTTCAGACAAAGATAAACATTTCTCATTTTATATGCAAATTGAAGAAATATTTCATTGAAATTATTCTAAGACTTACAATCCGATGTATGTTGCATTATTCTTTCAATCATCGAGTGTTATGTGTGTCATCTCATTGGCAAAGCCGATTTTTTATTCATATAACATTCTCAACCTGTTTGCTACAGACATATAGAACATCTTTTTTTACGGTACATATTTTCGTGAAGATGGATTTTTGGACGAAATCTATTTGCACCGCAAAATTTAAATTCCAAAAGGTCTTTATCTCGTTCTAAAAAAATCATGCAACTATTTCGAAAAACATCAATCTTCCTATGTTGCATTTCCAAATCTTTTAAAACTTTTTTTTTCATAATATGTCTCAAAGTTTGATCATTTGCCTCTAAATATTCATGCATGGTTTTGCAAAATGAATCCATGCAGTTTTCAATTATATTGTATTCTATTTTTATACTATTCAATCTTGATGATAAGGATAAACGAGATTGAGATTCATGATAACCTTTATATATAGGGTTTTTCTGTCACATCCAATAGGTTGAAAAATTGTCGTGCCTCATTATTCGGCATCACTTCATGTGTTTGCTCAACAACTCCAGAAAAAACCTTTGGCACCATCTCCAAATATTCATTAGTCGTCGTCATTTCACAATGAGCCTCCTCATTTCTTTTTATTGCTTGTGCATCTTGCACTCTATCTCTAACGCTACGACCTTCACCGTGAAAGAATCAAATTTCGTAATTCTCTATGAAACACACCTTGTAAATGTTTTTTGCAAACAATTTCTTGACTTTGATACTTCATGTTTTTGTATCTCTTTTAGGAGCATAATTGTTCGCATTCTTGGTACAAAAGTTGCATCGATGAAAAACTCATAAACTGCTCTAATATTTGTAAGAATTCTTGTGTATATCTCTATTTGAAGAAGATCACATTGTTTGAAAATATACATCGACTCTCTCGATCTGTATAGGTCTCTAATTTAAGAAAAAGACATTGTTTATAAGTATATTTTTTGTTCACGACTTGATGGTAAACAATTCGAATTTGTTGTACAAATAGTAAAAATTCTAAAGGATGTGCGTTGGAAATACCAACGAATACCGGTTGAAATGTAACATTTGATGAATTACAACTGTCGCATCAAAATTCCAACTTTTCAAAATGGACATCCGTTGAAACTTCTAATGGATACACATTGGAACGAGAAACAATCATCTGTTGAAATAATTTGTCGATTTTCAATGGCTTTCTAACAGATTCATCGTAAATTTTCAACTGATAATATATGTTGATAATCCGTTGGAAATACCAAGAGATTGTAACCGATTCGTGACTGTTGACAATTCCCCATTTTTTGTTGTAATCCGTTGCAATAATTATCAACGCAGGAATCTGTTGATCCGTCCGATGAAATTTGGGTGTTTTTTTATAGAATTAGTAATATAGTTTTATATTATTAAGTATTTTGTGTAACTATATGATCCTAGATGTAGAAATAAATATAAGAGTGCATACCTCTTTTTTTATATTTAAATATTATTGCGGATACAATACATAAATAATTAACCGAATTTGTCCGCATGCGAACAAGACTTGAGATCGCGGCTCGTACCAGTAAAGCCACAGAAATCAAAGAAGGCGCACGAAGGAAGGCAGTAGCACTAGCTTGATCATTTACATACATATTGTTGGATAAATTTTTAAAAAGTGGCTTGAAGTAGTATGACGCAAAAAACGATACTTCCTCATTCCAAAATTGAACTATCTTGACGAGCTTTTTGTTTGACTTTTTGCTTCGAATGAAACATAAATATCTCAAATGGATACATCAAAGGAAATTGAATTGGACTTTCTAATGTGGCTTCCTACGGTACATGAATTATCAGATACTCCAAAACATCAAAAAATAAAGGTTAAAAAATTTCTCCAAGTTATATAGTATAGTAACTATGTTACCTTCAAGCCTACAAACCACATCCACACTTAAATTATTCGCACATAAACCTCAAAAAAAAAATATACAACCACATGAAACAAAAAAATATTAATTAAATACTTACAAATTTGTTTATTTAAATTACTAATAACTTTGTTTCAAGTAATCAACCAGACCTCCGATTGTTCCATGTTCATTTTTTCCCAACAATAAGAAATAATAATAATCTTTACATGAATACATGATAATCGTGACTTTTCATCCTTGATCATTTTCCCATGTGGATGTCAACACACCTTTCCATGTTAGACGCGTAGCGATCACCAATTTCAAATCTTCTTTCAATCACTTCAAAAATTTGTTTTTCTCCTTATTCGACAACCTGAATATTGGAATTGAAGTTTTAACATCATCAGTTATATTTAACTCCTTCCGCTCTTTTAGATCCTTGCATGAGTTAAAATTATCCTTCTTTTTTTGTATGACGTTCAACGATGTATTGATGATATTATCAAAAAAAGTTCTTCTCTATATGCATGACATCAAGATTATATCGAAACTATAGAATTTTTCAATATGGTAGATCCCAAAATATGTCTTTCTTGTACCAATTATGAGTAATTTCGTAGCCACCAGTCTTCGGATGATTATTTCTTTCGCATTCTATACTCCTAGGAGGACACTTTTGTACAACTATGTTCCTTTTAACTGAAGAAGGACACTTTCGTACAACTATATTCGTTTTAAAATTTTCTTGTTACGTCGTATTGTATCATCAACGTGATGACAATAAAACAGACTCGTCTTTCGTTTATATTTCAATGAAAAAGCATATGTTTCGTCAATGCAATACATACAAGCCAATCAGTCATGCGTTGTCCATCTAGATACCATAGCATAAGCTAAAAAATCACTTATTGTCCACATAAGAGCACCTATTAATTTGAAATTATGTTGGCTTGAGATTTCGTACACTTGAATTCCTTTCCACAATTATTTTAATTATTCAATCAATAGTTGAAGAAACATCCAAACTTCTTTTAGGATTATTGGGCCCGAACATCAGTATTTTTAATAACAAAACTCCATTTTCATGAACATGTGTCATAAAATGATTCCATGCCTCACCATATGAGTGATGACACATTTATCCATCACGAGTTGAGTGCTCAGCATGCCATCGCATGTTGCTTACAGTCTTCTCACATTGATACAATTTGTTGATTCTATCTGTAATTGGTTAATACCACATACGACAGTATGAAACCGATCTTCCCTTCCTTGTCAAATAAAACCGATCTTTTCCACAAATCGAGAATTAGTTAAGTCCGTTGTCTCATTCCCCTAAAATTGTCTTGATGAACGTCAATCTTTTGATATGACAATAAATCTAAATATCTCACCATCTTCTTTGTCTTATAATATGACTCTATGACATTGTTATCTTTCGAAAAATAGTCTATTATTAATTGTGATACAAATCCATGCAACTCTCATAAAGATTATTTTATGTCTTCAAATCATCAAACGTAGAGATAAAGACAACTGTAAAAGATCGTTTTACACCCATCATAAAATGGATATCTAGAACTTTCTAACATATCGAAAAATCTTTTTGCATCTTCATTCGGATCTTTTTTCAATATTATTCTTATTTCTTTCCCAAATATATTTTTTGCACTATTTCCATATAAGGGTTAATTTTTACATTTTGAAGTGTCTCAAACACCTGATGGTGTACAATATATATACTAAAATCTTACACAACATTACCATTCCTAGTGCAAAATTATCTTTGTGAGATAACCATATGAAATAATTCGGAGTAATGCCTCTTAAATAAAAGTGATTCCACACAGTTCTCTCGTTAATAAAGTTTTCATTTTATCATTTACCGCAAGGACAAACCAACTTTCTGATTTATTTGTAAACTTGTTGATTTGTCTCCATCGTCATAAACTGTGTAAAATGTCCATAAACTCCTTTGCTACACCATGAGTTTCTGGATCTATTCTTCTATACATTCATTTTTTAGAAACGAAAATATGTGATCTCAATGATGATGCCATTGTAATAAGAAACAATAAGATGATATGGAGTAAATATTCGATAATTTGGTGTGGAAAACGAATGTATGTGTGAGCGATTTTTATAAGTAATTTCTGGACCGATTAATGACATATTAAGAACTAAAATCAATATTTTCTGATGAGTCGTCCGTAAATTGTTCTAAATTTCGGATAATTCTCAATCAGTTGAGAGAGTCGATTATTTTTTCCGACAATTTCCCGATGGGCATCCTGACCATCCAACATTTTTGGACAAACAATGCATCTATCCGCAAATTCCAGACGAACGTATGTTTACGTCCAGAAATTTGCGGATGGACCTCTTGATCGTTACGAACTCCCATACAAAAATATTTTTCGTTCATAATAGTACACATGTCATCATTCCATTCCTAACCCATCTATATTATGGACGGATTTCAGACGCAAATCTCGTCCACAAAATATTTTTTGGACGGATTCCTCTATCCATTCATAGTCCGTCAGAAAATTTCATTTGGAAATTCCAAGTGGAGCCAAGTAGAGTTTTAACGAAAAGTTATTGCTTGCGTTAGACTGATGAGATGAAATGTATGTTCTAGATTAGGAAGAGGATCAAGCATGGGGATATCTCCTCTTATGTGTTCGTATTAATCATAGAGTCGAAAAGAGAAACTCAATGACAATTTGTTTTAGAGAGTTTCATCCATTTTTATCCAAATTACAAGCGCAAAGTCCACGGTTACAATTTGGAATACTATCTATTGGCTTCATTTCTTCCAACAAAGTGACAAACTATGTGAAAACTATTGTTACATCTAAAGTGAAAAATATGTTGTTTGATATATAGATGCGTGCCATTTTTTTGTCGGAGCCTTTGCAAAATATTTAGGCACATTTCTCGAGTCGTCCTAATGTAAAGCGCAGAAGCGATATTCTTTGAAACTAACTTCAAAATCCAAGAAATCACCGCAACATTACTTTGAAACCATTAAAAAGAGAATCATCAATAAAATACATCTTGTTTCGTCCCTCAAGAGCCATTATAATCGATCCATTCAAACAAAAAAAATTATCATATGAATCATTTGTTTAATGGAATATTAAAATCAGGAATATCAATAGAAGAAACCTTTAATGGAATATTAAAATCAAATATAATGGAAAATAAAATAGTTCTTGTAACTTATTTCTAAAAACATAAGTATTCATTTAAGAATAAAGAAAATCTTGATATCTTATTGAGGATTTGACGATTGTAAATAATACACTAATATCTTAATATGTAGGTCTACAATTTACGGAAAACTTATATGAATCATATATGATTTTCAAAGTTTATGGTCACTTCGAATGTTGTGTTTGAACATAAAGTAAAAAAAATGGAGATTGTTAGAATGTAAGGATTAAGTTAGCAAGCAAAAAAATTAAATCAAGCAATCACAAAGAATCACAATGATTAACAAGAACTTTGAACAAGTCAACAACATAACATCCTTGCCCTATTATGTAGCAAGTCATAGAACAACCTCCAAGAGAATAAGTCACCAATTAAATAAGGAAATAAACAACAAGATAAATCTGCTCGAATGTCAATATAAAGGAGAGGAGCACAACAACAAGAGGTACAACTTGAGAGAGAAAGAAAGCAAAATGCATTCACATGCATAAAGCAAACAGGTTAAGCCTAACAAGTGTTCATAATTTCGAAACAATAAAGTGTGTTGAGTTGGTGACTCATATGTAAGGTTCATACACGTGTGATGTATTGAACTAAGGGGGAGTGAACTGTGAGGTATGCGGTTGGATATAATTTGGAAATAAATTCGAGTAGTGAGGCGTGTTCAAGCGTGTTCAAGTGTACTTCGGTCATAACTACTTGTATTTGAACATACAAAAACGTAAATAAAACAGTTTTACTTTGTACAGTTGCGGAAGATCACCGTGTTTAATCTTGATGTTCAATTGAATTCCGTACAAATTTTCAATTGGTATAAGAGATGGTCGTGAACAACAACAGATCAATTCGTGCACAATTGAGTTACACCAAGAACTTGTTTCAATTTTGAAACCGATTTTATTGGATTCTACGAACTATGTCTACTGGAAAGTCAAACTGAAGGCAACAATCAGAAGACATCGATGGGGATGCTTAGACAGTAGTAGAGTCAGGTTGGAGCCCCTTTATGCAACCAAACTTTGACGGAAAATCAATTCCCAAACCCAATTCATTATGGACAACGAATGAAAACATCTGTCAACATAAAATGCACATACGTTATTAGTTCTATTCATATATGTTTTACATGAATATATTCTAACAGATTTTTAGGCTTGTGAATCTGTTAAAGAAGCTTGGGGCAAGTTGCAGATGCAACACAAAAGAACAGCCAGCGTAAGGAGAACTCTCTAGACATTCTCGCCTCACAATTCGAAAATATGAGGATGAGAAGATTACAGAGTTTAGTGTAAAGCTGAATGCACTAGCAAATAAAGCGCAAAATTTAGGGAATACCTATAAAGAAAAAAATCTAGTGAAGAAATTAATTCAGTGTTTGTCCAAAAAATTCAAAGCAATGAACGTTGCAATGGATACTGACACCACAAGCTTTGCAGAAGTAGTTGAAGTTCTCTCAGCACATGAGATGAGTTTGGAGCATGCAATGAACTGAGAACAAAAGAATTGCTCTACAGGTAACGTATGAGTCAAGTCGTTTGAATTCACTAGAAGAAAGTGTGGCATACATGACAAAGGCTTTTGAAAAGCTCGTGAAGAAAATGAAATTTGGAAGCACAAAATATTGCTATGAAAGAAAAGAAGGAAAAAAATCCATCCAGTGTCATGAAAGCAAAGATTTGGGTAACTTTATGTTGAAAACGTATAAAAGAGGGAAGTGAATTGGAAGAACTTTAGTGAAATTCAGTGTTTTGAATGCAAATTATATGGACATATCAAGGCAGAATGTGGAAAGAAAAAGTATAAATATTTTACAACATGCAGTGAATCTGAAACTAAGGATGAAGATGAAGAAGACATGACAAACTTCGTGGTATTCCTAGGAGAAAAATCAGTGTCCGACAATGACAGCGATGATGACTTGACTATTGAGACGTTGTATGAATCTTTGATGAATATTAGCCAGGAGATCATTGAGCTGGTCAAGGAAAACATAAAACTTGGAGAATGTCTAAAAAATGAATTCCAATTGCAATAACACAATGAAGAAGTCGTGTTGATCAAACATCAACTAGAGAAGACACAAAAGACTTACAAAGGCTCAACAATGGAATGAACAAATTGGATCATCACTTAACCATTGGAAAAACAAATAATCAATATTACAGACTTGGCTTTAAGAGAGAAGCTGCAAATATAGGAGTGATTGCTGAAAAAAAAGTAATGTTGTTACTATTGGACTGGTGGAGGATGTAACTATAGTTTCTCTCAAGAAATCTGCATTACATATCACACAATGTAAGGAAAATACATCAAAGCAAATTGATGTACAGACTGTTTGACCTACGGAGCAACTGAAGACAACTATAGTACAATCTAGTCAAACTATAGTTCAAACAAAGGAAATTGTACTTAAGAAAGTCTCTAGTCTAGAAGAAAAAACCTGTAAAGAGATGGTATTCATATGGAAAACTGAGACATCTTTGGAGATGGTGTCCTTATTATAGTAAGAGACAATTTACATGAAGTTACTCGAACCCCAAAACAAAAAAGAAAGTTTGGGTGAACAAATTTGATGTATATTGGAAGCAAAAAAAAATCCAAATAAGTTTTGATGAGGAAATCTGATTTGTACTGCCATGTTGTATATACTTCAGTTCACAACAACCGCAATACAATTTGGTACTTCGACAGTGGTTGTTCAAGGCATATGACAGGAACAAAAGATGTGCTTTCTAAGTAAACTGAAAATAGAAGTGGACATATGACGTTTAGAGATGGCGGTAAAGGGAGAATCATGGATAAAAGATTACTCATTGCAGATGGACAATCACAACTGGAAGATATCTACTTTATGGAAGGACTGAAAGCAAATCTTACCAGCATCAGCCAACTGTATGGCAATGGTTGTCAAGTATAGTTTTTTTCGAGAAAAAACTGTCATGTGTTTGATACTAATGAGAATTATTTTTGTGAGGAATAATTAACTGCTATTTTTAGAGTGGTGAAGAAAAATATTTTAAGGCATCAAAAAGTGAATTTGATATTTGGCATCAAAGATTAGGGCACATCAGCGCAAAAACTCTAGTCAAACTCTCAAAGCAAACATGAAATTATTCGAGGAGTAGCAAAACTTGATTTGGAAGAGTGTTTTACATGCAAGTTGTGTCATCAAGGAAAACAAGTATGAATTTATCACAAGAAGGTGAGTAACATAAACACAAACAAAGTGCTAAAACTTTTGTATATGAACCTTATGGAGCCAATGCAGACTGAAAGCATTGAAGGAAATAGGTAAGTTTATGTTTGTATTGATGATTATTATAAGTACACTTGAGTAAGATTCTTGCAAGAAAAATTGGACACTTTTGATACTTTCAAATATTTATTCTTGCATTTGATAAATTTAAAAGAAAGTATCATTAGAATAAGAAGTGATCATGGACGAGAATTCGAGAACAAACAATTCGATAAATTCTGCAAGACACATGGGATCCTACACGAGTTTTTTTCACCTAAAACTCCATAAAAAATGGAGTAGTAGAACCGAAAAATAGAACTTTGTAGGAAATGGCGAAAGTAGTGATGCATGCAAAAGGAGTTGCAATAAGATTTTGACTAAAGTTATAAATACAATATGTTACATTGTTAACAGAGTATAAGTAAGAACAAGTACTCTTAAAACACAATATGAATTATGGAAAGGTAAGACTCCAAATCTAGGATATCTTTATATTTTTTATGCAATTTTGATTCAAAATCCGATGATAAAATACTTTTTGTTATGGAAACAATTCAGTTGCATATAGAGTATACAATTTGCATACAAAATCTGTTATTGAGTTAGTGAATATTTTTTTAGGAAGATTTATTTACACTGAACTCCAAAGGAAAATGTACTTCAAAAGCAAAATATTGTACATACCAAGAATGCAGGTACAAGTAAATCAGAAGACAATGAGCAAAATGATACATATGATTCTGATGAGCCCATGTAAATTCATAGAAATCATTCCATTACTGATGCAATTGGAAATATAGTAAGAAGAACTCGAGACAAACCACATCACAATTATGAAGACATGATTCGTTATGTGAATTTTAATTCAAGCCAAAAAAATGTTGTGAAAGAAATTAACGATGAATTTTGAATTTAGGCAATACAGGATGAATTAGAACACTTCACAAGAAATGATGTGTGATAGCCAGTTCTAAGACCTGAAAAATAAAAATATCACTGGAACTAAATGGATTTTTAAGAATAAAATGGATGAGGAAGGAATTATAATGAGAAATAAGTAGCACAAGGGTTTACGCAAGTGGAAGTCATAGATTTTGATGAAACCTTTGCACTCGTTGCTCGTCTAGAATCCATTCGTTTGATACTTGGTATTGTTTGCTTTCTTGGGTTTAAGATTTTTCCGATGGAAAAAAAAAGTGATTTTTTAAATGGTGTTCTTCAAGAAGAAGTCTACGTGGAACAACCAAAGGGGTTCGAAGATCCACATCATACGAGACATGTGTACAAGCTTAAGAAAGGACTTTATGGATTAAAGCAAGCTTAAGAGCGTGGTATGAAAGGCTTACAAAATTTCTCCTTGATAACGGATACAAAAGAAGGGAAGTAGACAACTTTTTTATTCACAATGCCGATAAAAAACTTCTTGTGATTCAGATTTATGTTGATGACATTGTTTTTTGGGTCTATATCACATTAGAAAGTTCATTGGTTTGTTGAAACCATGACATAAGAGGTTGAAATGAGCGTGGTTGTAGAATTAAAAAATTTTCTTGGATTGCAGGTCAAGCTTATGGATGATGGCATTTTTATTTCACAAAGCAAATATGCAAAAGATCTGGTCTAAGATTTTGAATTGGACAACTGCAAACCTGCAAACATGCCAATCTCCACAACAATAAGACTCACCAAGAACGGAGATGATGAAGATGTTGATGTCAGGTTATATAAAAACATGATTGAAAGCCTACTATACTTAATAGTAAGTATCCCTGACTTATCCTTAAACGTAGGAATATGTGTGCGATATCATGCAAAACCAAAGTAGGTGCACTTAATAGTTGTTAAACGTATTATCAAATACATTAAAGGGATTGCTTAATATGGTATGCACTACAAAAAAACAGGCGATTTTCAATGGACATATCTATTGGAAATCTCCCAAAATCCATTGCAAAGAGCGATTCCCAATGAACAGTAATGGATTTGAGCCCGTTGGGAAACGCGCATTACAAATCGGGATCCGTTGCAATTCCCAACGGCTTTCCAACGGACAATATCCGTTGAAAAATTGTGACGGACGCCCAACGGATAGAACCATTGGAAAATTGTAACGGATGCCCATTGAAAAATATGTAACGGATGCCCGCTAAAAAACTGTAACGGACGCCCGTTACAAAATTATAACGGAAGCCCGTTACAATTTTGTAACGGGCGTCCGTTGCCACACCGTCGCGGAAAAAGAGCGGAAATTCAAATTTCCCAATGGGCATCCATTGCAAAATAGCAGGAAATGGCAATAGTCCGTTACCATTTGGCGGGAAAAATAGTACGTTACCATTTGGCGGGAAAAAAATTCCAACAGATGCCCGTTAGAATTTCTAACGGGCATCCGTTGGAATTTTTTTTAAAAATAAAAATAATAAAATTTTTTTTACGAAAATTAAATTTTTTTATTAAACTAATAAAAGTTCTTACAAAAATTTAAATCTAAATCTATTACAATTCATTTAAATCGGTTGGACCGATATCATCGCCGGGGTCACCAGCACCTCTGGAAGGCGTTGCATCCGAATCGATACCTGGTTCTTGTCGCGGAGTTGATCCCCTCACCTTGCCGAATAGCAATTCTATAACGTTCTCCATGTGCTGCACTTGTGATCGCGTTGCCTGCAGTTGGGTTTGGGAGGTACCGTCGCGGCGTCCTCGACCATATCTTTCTAATGTGCCCCGAGACCGTATAAACGCCCCTTATATGGTGTAACCGACTACAAAACAAACAAATTTAGAGTTAGAATTTTTTACACAATTTTTATTTATAATCGAAAGATAAAATACTAAATTTTTACCTCCAAATAAATTTTGTCCTTTTGTAAGGATTGAGGTCGTCGGGAGTTGAACCGAAACCTTGTGATTGCTATGTAATCTTCTCCATCACAGCTTTCACGTCTTTCCGCTTGAGGGTCGACGAGTTCGGGTTCGTCGCTCTCTTCCCCAACGATCGTCTTCTTCTTGGCGTGGGTTTCCACTACTAGCTCAAGAAGAGTCAGTTCTGTTTTCATTCGTTGCATGTGTGATATAAAATAAATTTTAATTAGATAAATATAGTAAAAAACTTAAAATTTAAATAATAATAAATTTACCAATTCTTGCTTCCTCTTCGGAAATAATTTTGATCCCGAAGTATGGCGATGCAGACCATCTTCGGGAACCTTCTCGCCGTACCGACATTGTTTCGCCTTCTCGCTCTTGACCTTGAAGTCTTCATACTCCCAATGTTGAATAAGTTGATTGAAGACCTCATCCGTTGCCAAATTCTGTTTGCGATTCTTGGTGTAGTAGTTGTGCTTGGCATTGTTCATCATCAAGCGCATCCGAGCCTGCATGTCGCAAATCCATGTCGTATAGATGCGCGTCGTATCCTTCTCCCCCCATCTGTATGCGTGCTGCAAAATAATTTATAATAAGTTAGTTTATAACATTTATAAATAATCATTTTAAATAAAATTTTAATTTGAAATACACTTCCGATAAAGGTGCATCACCATCGGCGGCGTATGACTTCTGGCGTAACTTTCCATGAATAATAAAGTTGGTCCTATAAGGACCCTTGGATGATTTTTTTGTTCGTATGGTTTAGAACATCATCCACGTCAAACCTACACATGAAAAATAAATAATTAGATACCATTTCTAAAGTAAAACAATATAAAAGTATAAAATATTAAAGTTACCATAGCATCCCGAGAGGACGTTCAGGATCGATAATTTGAAGGGTAGGACGCCCGATGAAATAATCGATTAAGGAACCGATATCCACCATATCGTTCTCTTCATCAAATATCGGCGGGGCCGGTTTTTATGTAGAGGGACAATTTGGCGGGGGAGGCGGGGGAGGGGCTCCCGCGGAACCAGCCAACGTACCTCCCACACCTATAAATCGTTTAGGCCTCATTTTCGTATTTATTGTTTGAAGGTGTGATTTTGTGTGTGTGAAGAAGTGTTTATGAGGATTTTGAAGTTTTGAATTATGTTGAAAATGAAACTTTTCAACGGTTTATATGCAGAAATTTCAACCGGGCATCCGTTGAATTTTCCAAGGGATGACCGTTGGAAAATACGTAAACTCAACGGACGCAGTTAATTGACACGACGTTCTGTTTCTCCAACAGGCATCCGTTGGAAATGTGTTTTCTTGAGGCAACGGACGGTGAAACGGCAGTTTGTCTCCCGTTGCAACGGGCATCCGTTACAATTTTCAACGGATGCCCGTTGGAAATTTCTGCAGTCTAGAGTAGGCATCATTACACTTGCAACGAGCGTTCGTTGCTAATTGTAACGGATACCCGTTAGAAATGATAACAGATGCTCGTTAAAAATTGTAACGGTCATCCGTTATCCATTCTTAATGGATGCCCGTTAGCACAATTGTAATTGACATCCGTTGCGAATTTCCAACGGATGCCCGTTACAATTGTGGAAAACATAGAAACTTTTTCTAAGTGTCGGAGGTGATTTCTTGTTCCAACGGGCATCCGTTAAGAAATTACAACAGATGCCCGTTGGTGTTAGATCATACGTAGAATTTTCGATTGAACATCATATATATTTGCCCGTTGCAACGGTTAAGAATTGAACATCATTTATATATGCTTCGATTGTATTTACATTTCGATTTTTCAATTACACATCATCTACATTACATTACTCATCTAAAAACATTGAACATCATTTACATTACACATTATTGTATTTACATTTTTTTTCTTCATTAGATTCATCGATTGGCGAGTCTTCCTTCGATTGTTCAATGAATTCATCGCCCTTTTCATCTTAAACATCTTCCGGTTCAACGTCTTCATAATCGCGTATGAATTCTCCGTCTATGTCAGTTCTTATGAGAATCTCCTCTCGATTGTGTGTATCAATTAAACGAATCGATTGCGGATGATCGGGTTGCAACGGATCTTCTTTATCATCTGAGCTTATGATCCCTCGTGGCTTGATCTTTACTACGGCCCTCCACTCCTCTCTTCAATGTTTCAATGTTGTTGGATATTGCACATAACATACTTGATCTGCTTGATCTATTGTGATGAATGGATCATACTTACCATATTGTCGTACCGGATTGATGTCAATTCCTCCCCATCGGTTTTTTCGTATTCCACGTCCTACGGTTGGGTCGAACCATTGAAATTTAAAAAGCATCACCTTCAACCCAACGAGACCGAGATATTCCACTTGTAGAATTTGGTGCACAATGCCGTAGAAGTTATCACCCTCTATTTCACTATTAACGCAAACTCCATAATTGTATGTGCTTCTATGTTTACTATGTTCGTACGTGTGGAACATATAGCCGAGAGTAAACCAGATAACATTTTGTGCAGGACCATTAGCAAAATTATTTAACCACGTTGGAAGTCTTTCATCAGAACATTTCACCTGTACGTGTAACATAAAAATGAATGAATAATTTATAATAAATGCAATTAATTTTAATAGATGTGTACACGAGTACTTACGTAATTTCTCAACCACGAGCCATAATGTTGAACTTTCATATTTGTGAGTTCATTTGCATTTAGATGAGGATATGTACCAAGTACTTCTTCATCACATATCCTATATAATGAAAATACGTTAATATTGTATATATATATATACATATATATTTAAAAGATTGAATAATATTGTTTTGTACCTTTCGAACGGTAATAATTATTGACAATTTAGTAATATATATGTGTGGACGTGATTATATTCTTTTGATGTTAACCAATATTCCTCGGATTTACCTCCTGTATGACCAATCGGTGTAAACATCTCACAAAGTGTGCCAAATTGCTGATTATATTGATACAGATAGTCTGTGTGATCATCCACGACACGTCGTTCTTTCGTATGAATATGCGACTCGAAATAAAATATGCTGATTTATGTGATTTTTTCCAGCAAGTATTGTTTGACAATAGATCATTTGATCGATGCTTTGTTTTTTTATTTTTTCTTTAAATGAAAGAAAAACCTTTCGAAAGGATACATCCATCTAAATTGAACTGGCCCACCGAGTATTGCCTCATCTGGTAAATGTATTGGCAAATGCTCCATGACATCGAAGAATGAATGCAGAAAAACTTTTTCCAATGCACATAATACTTCAGAGATATTGTTTTTTATTAATTCCAAATCATCCTTTTTTAAATTTCTTGAACATATATCTCTGAAAAATATGTTGATTCTGCATAGCACATCGTGAACATTCCGTGGTAAGAGCTCCGCAAATGCAATTGGAATGAGTCGCTGCATGAAAACGTGACAATCGTGATTTTTCAACCCGATCAACCTCGAACCAACAATATCCACACACCGAGCAATGTTTGATGTATATCCATCTGGAAACTTAACGTCTTCTTTTAACCACTTTAATAATGTCATTTTTGTCGGACCAGACAATCTGAATACTAGGACAGGTGACCTTCCATCTCTTAATTCCAACTCAGGTCATCGGCATATTGTCTTCAAATCTTTTCTTGATTGTATATTATCCTTAGTTTTACCCGCCACATTCAAAACAGTATTGATGATGTTATCAAAAAAGTTTTCTTCGATATGCATAACATCGAAATCATGACGTAATATCAATGATTTCCAGTATGCTAGTTCCCAAAAGATACTACATTTATACCACTTATGCCATTCACCTTGGCCTTTTGGTTTACGATGCCCACGATCTCCACCGCATTCTACCGATTCTTGTAAATCGCTCATTGTGTTCAATCTTTCATAAAGGATTTGTGTTCCGGTTTGCATACATAGTGCCTCTTCTTTTTGTACCACGTTCTTTCGAAAATGTTTTTTTATCTTTCCGGAAAGCATGTCCACGAGGAAGAAATCTTCTATGACAATCAAACCAACATGGTTTCGTACCATGTACTAGTTGAAATGAATCTGTATCCTCCATATAATATGGATATGCCAATCTTCCGTGCGTGCTCCATCTAGATAACATTTAATAGGCATGAAAGTCACTAATTGTCCACAACAAGACCACTTTCAATGTGAAATTTTACTTCTTACTGACATCATAAGCAAGAATTACTTCGTTCCATAAATATCTTAATTCATGAATTAAGGGCTGCAAAAAGACATCGGAACTTTTCTTCGGATGTTCTGGTCCTAGAAATCAGCAACATCGGAAACATTACCTCTCTTTTCAAATACATCTAGGGAGGCAAATTATATGGAGACAAAATCACCGGCCACAGAGAATATTCACTTCCAGATTGTCCATATGGACTAAAACCATCAGTGCACAGGCAAAGATAAACAGTTCTTGTTTCATACGAGAACTCGGGAAATACTTCATTGAAATCTTTCCAAGCCTTACCATCCGATGGATGCTGCATTATACCTACGGTCGTCAAGTGTTCTGCGTTCCATCTCATTGTCGCAACGGTTTTTTTCGACTCAAATAACCTTCTCAACCTATTTGCTACAAGCATATAGAATATTTTCTTATATGGTACATATTTACGTGAAGATGGTTTTTAGGCTGAAATCTGCTTGCACCGCAAAACTTGCATTCCTACAAGTCTTTATCATTTCCCCAAAATAACATGCAACCGTTTCTACAAACATCAATTTTCTCATGTGGCATTCCCAAATCTTTTAACACATTCTTTTAACACATTCTTTGTTTCATAGTATGTCTTGGGAGCTTGAATATTTTTGGTAAATATTCACGCATGGTTTTGCAAAATGAATCCATGCAATTTTCAGCAACATTGTAGTCTGTTTTTATACTCATCAATCTTGAAGACAATGATAAGCGAGACTGACCTTCACGACAACCTTCATGTACAGGTTATTTTGTAGAATCCAATAGGTTGAAGAATCGGCGTGCATCGATGTTCGGCATCTCTTTACGCGTTTGTTCATTAACAACTCCAGGAAAAGCATATAACACCATTTCCACATATGGATTGGTCGTTTTTGCTTCATAAATAACTTCTTCATTTCTTTCTACTTGTGATTCTTGCACAATATCTCTAACACCGCAATTTTCACCGTGAAAAAACCAAATTTCATAATTCTCAACGAAACCCACCTTATAAAGATGTTTGCAAACAATTTCTTGACTTCGATACTTCATGTTTTTGCATATTTTACATGGACATAACATTGTCCCGCGTTCTTGACACAAAGGTTGCATCGATGCAAAACTCATAAATTGCTCCAATCCGTGTAAGAATTCTTGCGTAATCTCTTCAGTTATAGGATCTTTTCTTCTATACATCCACTCTCTCGACTTATATATATCTCGATTTGAAGAAGACGAAATTTTGTTGAAAATATATCTCCTGTTGATGGTTTGATGTTAAAACCTTGATTGTTATCATTATATAGTTTAAATTGCAACGGACATCCGTTGGAAACCTCAACGGATGACCGTTGCAAGCTCACGTTGCAAGCTCTGTTGGAAGATTTTTCTGGTTTTCTAACGGGTTTCCAACGGAAGATATCCGTTAACATCCTGTTAAAAGTTGCAACGGATTGCAACGGAAGTGGCAACGGACGATATCCATTACACTTCCGTTGAAGTTTATAACGGATTGCAACAGATATGTGCCCATTGGAAATTCTCATAAATCTGTTGCAATACGTTGCAATTTATCATCAACGGACGGATCTGTTGTACCGTTCATTGGAAACGAGATGTTTTTTTGTAGTGATATACTATTCAAAGGATACAAACTGCAATCTTTGCAGGATTTTGTGATGTAGGTTAAGGAGAAAACACAAATTATAGAAAGAGTACTACGAGTGGATGATTCTTTTTGGAAGCAACTTGATTCCATGGCACAACAAGAAACAAAATGCGGCATCTCTATCCATAGCCACAACATAGTACATAGCACTTGGAAGTTATTGTACACAACTTATGTGGATGAAAAAAATGTTGGACGATTACGGATTAATTACAGGTACTTTTGTTGCTCATTGTGACAATACTAGTGCAATAAATTTGTCAGAGAATCTTATACAACACTCTAGAACCAAACACATCAAAATCAGGTATCACTTTCTTATGAACAAGTAGAGAGGAAACAATTGGTAAACTATGTACCTACAGAGCATCAACTAGCAGGCATACTTACTAAACCACTGGATATAAACATATATGTTTAAGAAAATCTCTAGCGGTATTGTGAACTATTAGCTCTATACTTTTAAAAAAAATCTAAAAGAGAATGGCAAGTTAACATGACTACTGAAAAGAAAAAATATACTGAGTAAACTTCGAATTTTCAAGTATGTTTAAATCACTTTAAGTTTAGATCATAGTTTCTGAACTACAGTTGAAAGTGCTTAAGATGAAAAACAAAAAAAGGAAGCTATCAAAAAATAATAAGCATTTTTGCACTCCATGTCAACCTAGAAATGAACGTCTTGAATTTACATTTTGTTGATATGAGTGCATACTCGGGTCTAAATGGTGAGACAGTGCATCAACTTCGACGTCCAAAAGATACATGAAATTAACATGTTTACTCCTCTATGATATGCATCATATGAGTATACCCAATGAGGTAACTTTGTTCTAAGTGGTGAGATGTTTACTCCTAGACATATGGAATACTAGAAAAACAAAATAATAAAAAAGAAGAGTGTTGACATTTAAAGAACGTGTACAGATTCACTTAATAAATGAGCAATTTTACTATCGAGAGGTAGAAGTACACTTGAATATTTAATGGGATCTCTAGACATATTCAATCAAGTACAGGTGAAGTAATGATCTTTGTTCTGCGGAAACAAATTTTTCTGGTAATAGTTAAGCTCATAGATTAAAATAAATATTGAAATCTGATTAAAAATTATCAGTTGTGTATAAGTCTTCTCTTGTTCGGTTTAATCTATTTGATCTTAAAGGAAATGACTAGGTTAAGGTGGCAATTTGGCAATTCTTTAGAACAAAGGATCCTATTTAAAGAGGAAAAGAGTAAAATTGGAAAGAGGATCTTATTTCTACTATCTATAACTGTTTTCCAAGAGAAGATAACCACTTCTACTTTCTTTTAAACTTCAGTTGCACGATGAAGAGGAAGATGCAAGCACATCGAAAGGAGACTCAACTTTCGAAGAAAAAGGCAGTTCAATCGAAGTAGAAAGAGACTATTGAACCAGAACCAGAGCAAATTCTAGAGGAACAACAATCTGAAATCTTTGAAAGAACACTAAGAAAAACACAAGGTAAAAGAATCAAAGGCAACTAAACAAAAGAAAGAAAAGAAAAAGGTATGCTTTTGAGAACCAGCTACTCTAGAATTCGTTATTGAAAAAGTAGCAAAGGAACCAACTACTCTTGAATCTGTTGTAGCGGAGGAACCGAAAAGTTTAGAACTTGTTGTAGTAGAGGAACCAACTACTCTAGAACCTGTTGTTGAAGAAGTAGAGATGTCACCAGATCCAAAGGAGGCACATGAAATTTTAATTGAAGCTGTTATGAAATCAAAGGATGATGTCCTACTTGTGGAGTTACAAAAATGCTTCAAATCGGCTGAAAGTAGTAAACAAAAAGAGCAAGAAATACAAGACTTGCCTCTAGAGAGTCCTATTGATGGATCTCAAGGTAACTCTGAGCCTATGTTTGAATGTGTATTCAACACATAATTCTTTTCCATAGAAAATAAAGAAAGGTTCAAGCAGATTAGGTAGAGAGGATCAATTGTAGAATGAGAACTGAATTGATATATAGATCTTCAAGAAGTATAGTTTTTAGGAATTTTTTCAAGAGAGGTAGCTTATTCGTACATTCACTCATGTATGTCCTTGTAGTCCAGATTTAGTACATGAGTTTTATTCTAATTTCAGTCCGGATATAGAGAAAAAGGATAGTTCTTCATTCTACCGCAAAGTATATATATTAGAAAGACACTGATGCGTTAATAATCAACAAGTATTTTGGAACCCCAAATTTTCCCATAGTTCGAGCCAATGAACTTTAAATTGATGTTGATTTGGATGAAGTTGCTAAAGAATTGACAGGAGAAACAGATGCTGAGTGGACAGAGGAGATTTCACCAACAAGGTTGACATTTGAATATTCAATCTTGAATGAGATTTCAAAGACAAATTGGGTGTCAAATCAGAAATCCGCCTCCTAAATCAAGATCTTGTCGTTCTACTTTATTGCACCAAAATGAGAAGAAGATTAACTTTGGAAAGTTGATCTTTGATTAGATCAAGACGCACGCTTTATAAAACTATGTGTGCCATTCATTGATTCTTCCGTGTCTCATTCATGGAACAATCATGAAACAAATGAAAATTATTGATCATGAAGAACACCTAAAGCCAATTCCTCGTTGGATCACAATTGAAAGTCGATGTCTAAAGAAGAATATGAGGAAAATTGACTCGAACATTCATGAGAAAGATGATCTCGAGGCAACCATTCTCAAGGTTAACAAGAAGGTGGATGCATTCAAAGAAGAGCTCAACAAACTGCAAGAGCAGTTGAAAGTGCATATTAAGATCTTCCATCATAATGTGTTCACTTCACTCTCCTATTTTGATGAACTTTATGCATTAATGTTCTAATATTTTATTTTATGCTCAACAAAACAGGGGAAGAAAAGGACAAAAGGAAATGTAATTAATGGCGGTTGGGTCTTCATCTGGAATGGCAATAATTTCTGAAGAAAAATCTGAATAGAAGAAGACTTGACATGCTTTGAATTAGAGTTCAAAATTGTTCTGTTGACTTGTTATGTGGTGACTTGTTTGTTTGATTTTGAACTTTTTATGCTCGTGGTTTTTAAGATTAAAATGAATGCTTATAGTCGCTTTGAATGTTGTGTTTGAACATAAAGGCAAAAAGAAGGAGATTGTTAGAACGCAAAGATTAAGTTAGCAATCACAAGGAATCACAATGATTAACAAGAACCTTGAACAAGTCAACAACATAGCAACCTTGACATTTTGTCTAGTAAGTCAAAGAGCAACCTCCAAGAGAATAGGTCACTCATCAAATAAGGAAACAAACAACAACATAGATATGTTGTAATGTCTATATAAAGGAGATGAACACAACATCAAGATATACAACTCGGGAGAGCAAGAAAGCAAAATGCATTCACACGCATAAAGCAAACGGGTTGAGCCTAACAAATGTTCATAATTTCGAAACAATAAAGTGTGTTGGATTGGTGAGTGAGAGACTCATTTGTAAGGTTCATACACGTATAGTGTATTGAACTAATGACAAGTGAACTGTGAGGTTTATGGTTGAGTACATTCTGAAAATAACTCATGGTAATGAGATATATTTCGGACGTGTTCAAGTGTATTTGGGTGATAAGTAGTTGTATTTAAAGATGCAACAACGTATAAAACAGTTTTACTTTGTGCGGTGGTTAAAATTTTGGTGTTCAATTGAGTTTATACAAAATTCTCATATACAATTAATTTGATATATTGAAATTAATTTGATATGTATTGAAATATATATATATATATAGATATATATATTTCTTCAGTTTCACAAATAACTATTTTTTAATATTAGTTTTGGTAATTTTGACTACGCCGCCTAAAATCTAATAGAAGTCATATAAACACATTGTCCAAATGTTATTTGACCAGACAAAAATATGTTTGTTTGTCGAATCAAATTTACATATATCGCTTATTACGGAAGTTAACGCGTTATAAAATCTTATTTCCTAACTAATATATTCTTTAACTATTAATAATAAGAACCAAACAAAGAAGATAACGAAGAATATTAATAAAAGTAACTTCCTCGTTAATTAAGTTGTTATATTATCCAATTTATTTATATTACTAATTACTATTTCTATTATTTGAAGTTCATAGGAATATTATATCTAAGCTAATCTTTTTCTATAATGCTGTCAATTAGACTTTTTTATATGGAAAGCATCAAAATAGCTTGGGGAATAGAAATATATCTTTATTTTGTGTGTTATATTTAATTCATGCGTCAGTGTATATACATTACACGCATGTTGGTTTTTTATTTATCTTCTAAAGTAAATATATAATAATTTTACATCAAATCATTGTAAGAAATTATTTTCAGGTATAAACAATGTAATTATTTTGGTTTACATATATACAAAGATATGACACATCCAAATTTGATATGCTAATTGATCCTATTAATTTACACCTAATTATTCCACCACTTGAGTTGGAAATCAAATACACAATACACTGACGCAAGTATATAATATATGTACACATAAATAAATAAATGTTTATATTATACATACACGTATTAAAGTATACGTTTTATTTCACTACGACAAAGATTCCCACTCGGAATGTTTTGATAGTCTTATATTATGCAATTTGGTATCTCTCTCTATATATCTCTCTCTATCTCTCTCTCTCTTCTCTCTCTCTCTTCTCTCTCTCTCTCTCAACCCAATAAAGCAAATGTGATCAGAGGAACATACGAACAACTTCCACACACTCACAAGAAGATCTCTCAAGACGCGAAATTGCCTTCTATCTTCACCAAAGAGACTAAAAAATCAAGGGAAGAAAAAGAGAAAAATCATAAGTTTCTAATCCAAAGAGAAACAGAAAGAGAAGTGAAGATCAGTTGAGTTTCTTTCTGATCTGAGAAAGTTTCATCCATGGATACTGCTCGATGGCCACAGGTATATATATGTATATATATATATATCATCTACATATATATGTGATTTGGGATCACTCGATCTTTGGAATTAATAGTTCTGCTAATCGTTCTTGTTTTGTATGTATTTTTCTTTTTTCCTTTTCTTGGTTCCAAAGTTGATTATGATTTTTGGATTTTCTTCTCTTTATTTTTTCTGATCTTTTATATTTTTATAATTTTTCCCTTTTGCGCTTTACCTTTTTTTTTCTTCCAATCTCTTGCTTCCTCTTTTTGTTTCAGTTTTTCATAATACTTTTGTGTTGGTTAAGACAATGTTTGCACATGTACATATATGTAATGCTTTGTGTTCGTTGTATGATGCTCTTTGGTTTGTTTCTGGAATTATATCTTCTTCAACAATTTTATTATTCTGAAATTATATCTGTATAAATCATTTTTCATCTTAATGCCTAGATGTACAAATATATCATATCTGTGTAAAAGTGTCTATGTGTGTGCACACGGTGTTCGGATATATAATCATTTTGATGTTATAATTTGTGTGTTTTTTTTGGACCTTTTTTTTTTGAAGTATTTTTTGGATCTGAATATAGGAAATCGTGGTGAAACCCTTGGAGGAGATAGTGACAAACACATGCCCGCAGCCTCCGCGTCTGCAACCGCCGCCGCCGCCGCAGCAGCGGCCATCGACTGCTGTGGGGGCAGCAGCTGCCGCAGTTGGGGGAGGAGGAGAAAGAAAAGTGAAGCCAGTAAAGGACCAAGCTTTGAACTGTCCAAGGTGCAACTCAACAAACACGAAGTTTTGTTACTATAACAATTACAGTCTCACACAACCAAGGTACTTCTGTAAGACTTGTAGAAGGTATTGGACTGAAGGTGGATCTCTGAGGAACATCCCTGTTGGTGGTGGCTCAAGGAGGAACAAGAGATCCAATTCTTCTCATCATTCATCAAGTACCAGTAACAATAGCATTAACATTCCCTCTAATTCTGCGGAATCACCAGCTCCAAAGAAGCATCTTTCTGAGCACCACCTGATGCACATCACCCAACATGGTTTGACCGGTCAAAACCCTAACTTTCATGAGACCCAAGATCTCAATCTGTGTTTCTCACATGGGTTCAGAAGCAATTTCACTGAACTCATCCAGAACATTGGGAACGACACCAACAGCAAGAACAGCAACAGTAACCAAGTGCTTGTGCCTTCATCTTCTGCCACGTCAGCAGCTATGACAACTTCTTTGGATCTCCTGAGCAGCAACGATGGGAGTTCAAATTCATGGATGGGGTTGCCATCTAATCATCATCATCATCAAGATCATTACAAGCCATGCACACCAACAACAACACTATTAGGGTTTTCACTTGATCATGGGTTTCATCAAGAAGAAAACACTGTGAATGGAGGGAGACTATTGTTCCCATTTGAAGATTTGAAATTACCAGTGTCTTCATCATTAGCATCAACAACACCTAATCATACAATAATTAGTGAGATTAATGATCAGAAGCAAGATGCTGATGCTGCAGCTGCTTCTGCGGGGTATTGGACTGGGATGTTAAGTGGAGGATCATGGTAAAATATTCTCAGGCATTGACGATATACTATAATGATTAATTACTTGGTATTTATTTAATTAATTCTCATCCCCTTGTTTTTTAATCGTGAGTCTTTCATTTTTCTTTCTTTTTCTCTTTTTTTTTTTGGGTTTTGCTTTGGGGTCAATTTGATTTCAAAGGTGGGATGCATGCATGAATTAATGATTTATCTTCATTTATTTTTCTTACTAACACAGATTATAAAGGGTGTGTCATGTTGACAGATTTATCTGAATGAAAATTCCTATAAAATAAACTAAATAATTAGTAATAATATCTTAGAGAGTGTTTATATATATATATATAAGTGCATATACACTTATAATTATATATATATATATATACTTCAAACGCATTGAAGGCTTACTTGCAAAGATAACAAAAAGGGAAACAGAAAAAATGAAGAGAAAAAGGACAGGTAAGCTCTGATCTGATCACATTTTCATATGATGCTCACTGTAATATATATATATTTACATATATTATTAATTGAGGGATATTGTTAAAGGCATACCGTCCACCATTAGAGCCTGCTCTACACCTCATTAATTTTCCCTCTTTAAATGGAATTATATGGTTCGTTCATGTATTAATTTCGCCCATGTGTATAGCATTTTGCTGACTTTTTAAAAAGTTTTATTTAACGTTAATTACAGTTGAATTTATTATCTATTTCATGAAATATAACAATAATGGTATGATATATCATTTTTTTTCAGTTAAATTCGGCATATGTCCTGAATTTGGTCTTGAAGCCTAATTACAAAATGTTTATTTATTTTTGCAGTTTAAAAATATTATATGAAATGGAGAGGAATAATATAAGAAAGGGACCCACAGAAACATTCTCCTCGAAATCTGTGTCCAGGAAATAATACATCCCACTATGGTTTCATCAATCCAGATCTTGACCCTTTGATTTGCTCTACCTCCTTTATTTATTATATTTGTTCAAAATATATTTTTCTTGTCATAGGAAACGTACTTTTAATATTATAACAATTCTGCATTTTCCTCTTTTGTTTTAATCAAATTGAATGTTTTAATAATTTTGAAATCTACAATATACATGTGATCCTTATTACAAAATACCCTCAATATAATTCGTGTACGACTTTGATTAATTACAAAACTACCCTCAATATAATTAATATAATATGAATTCTATATAAAAGTACTCTCAACATAATCTATATAATTACTTTCTTTTGAAATCAACATAATCTAAATCAACATAATTAACATAATTACTTTTGAAATCTACATAATTAACATAATCTACAAAAGTACTCTCAACATAATCTACAAAAATACTTTTGAAATCTACAAAAATACCCTCAACATAATTCGTGTACGATTTTGGTTAATTACAAAAGTACCCTCAACATAATTAACATAATATGAATTCGTGTATCTTATTAGGTCTAAAGCCACAGTTTAAATAAAGATTACAAACCCTCGTACAAAATAATCTACATAATCATAATCTACATAATGTTGATTATGTTTAAAGCCACAGTTTAAATAAGTAATCAACATAATCTTATTAGGTCTAAAGCCTAATTATCTTATTAGGTCTAAAGCCACAGTTTAAATAAGTAATCTACATAATCTACAAAATAAACCCTAATTAGGTAATCAACCCTAATTATCTTATTAAGTAATCTACAAAGTAATCTACATAATCTTATTAAATAAGTAATCAACCCTAATTATCTTATTAGGTCTAAAGCCACAGTTTAAATAAGTAATCTACATAATTTACAAAATAAACATAATCAACATAATCTACAAAAGTACCCTCAACATAATCTACAAAAGTACTTTTGAAATCTACAAAAGTACCCTCAACATAATTCGTGTACGACTTTGGTTAATTACAAAAGTACCTTCAACATAATTAACATAATATGAATTCATGTATCTTATTAAGTCTAAAGCCACAATTTAAATAAAGATTACAAACCCTAATACGACTTTTGGTTAATTAAAAAAGTACCCTCACTCGTAAGATGTGCCATAGATCGATAGCCTTCCTCGTAGCCGTCAAACGTGTGGATTTTTTTCCGACCGCCGCCACTTTCTAGTCGCCGCCGTCGTTTTATTCATCCGACCACCGCTGCCCAGCCACTGTCCAGCCGACCGTCCAACAGCCGACTGTTGCCCAGCCGCCGCATGTCGTCTCGACCGTCCGTGCAACTTGTAATTTTGGATCTCTCTATTACTTGCATCCGTCGGAGGGGCCGGGAACTGTGATAACATTGGTTCAACTTCGTGGTGATTCTAACTACGAAGAATGGGCCAAACACATCAGACATGCCTTTCGCACGAAAAGGAAGTTCGGGTTTCTCGACGGTACAATTGTTGCGCCGTTGCCTGATTCTCCTGATCGTGAAGAATGGGATCTTGTCAACTCGATGTTGATCGAGTGGTTGTTCAATACTATTGATCCGCAATTGCGTACCAATATCTCCATTGTTGATGATGTGCAGACGCTTTGGGAGGATCTGCGACAAAAGTTCTCCGCCGGGAATACTGCACGAGTTCATCAGATACGTGCGGAGCTTGCTCGTTGTTCGCAGCAAAATCAAAGTGTTCAAGTTTTCTTTGGTAAGTTGAAGAAACTTTGGGAGGAATTGGATACATACCAACCTATTCGTACATGTGGATGTGGTACGTCACATGTTGTTGTTCTTAATGCCGAGCTCATTCGCGATCGTGAAGAGGAGAAGATTCATCAATTTCTCATGGGACTTGATGATGCTGTTTTCGGAACCGTTAGGTCGCAAGTTATTAGATCCGACCCACTTCCGAGCCTCAATCAAGTTTATTACAAAGTTTTGCATGAAGAACGTCACCGATTGATTGCCCGCGGCCGCGATGATCATGGATCGGTTGTAGAGTTCTCTGCAATGTCCTCTTTGCAGGTTCCCTCTCCCGCCCCTTCGGTTGCAGTACGTGACAAGAACATCGTTTGTTCTCATTGTCACAAATCTGGTCATGATGTCTCCACTTGCTACCTTATCATCGGATTTCTAGACCGCACTAGGAGGAATGCTCGATCCCGGCAACCCGAGCGTTCTCACCGTGGTAGATGTCCTCCTCCTGTACGCGCAAATGCAGCTCGTGTCGTGGACGCAGCCCCTGATTCAAAGTCCAACCATGATATTGAATGTGGTGCTATGCCAGGTTTCAATGTTGAGGAGTGGTCTACTTTGCTGTCATTGCTCAAGCTGAAACCACACGGGTCTGATGACACTCAATCCGGTAAGACAGATTACACTGAATATATTTTGGATTCAGGCGCATCTCACCATTTGATGGGAAATTTACATTCTTTAGTCAATGTTTCACCAATCAGTCCGTGTCGTATTGGTTTGCCTAATGGTGGTTGCACTATGGCTACGCATACGGGTGATTTGTTGTTGGGAAGCTCGTTTTTTCTTCATCATGAGCTTTATGTGCCATCACTTACATGCAACTTGATCTCCATATCGCGTTTGCTGCAAAGTAATAATTGCATTGTGACGTTTACTAATCGCTTTTGTGTGATTCATAACCGTATCGCGAGGATCCTGATTGGAGCGGGTGAAGAATGTGATGGGGTTTACAAGCTTCGGGGAACAGTTGGACCTACAGCCTTCCATACTAGCTCACTGGTTTCTCGAGATTTGTGGCATCATCGGCTTGGACATCCATCTGATAAGGTTTTAGATTTTTTGCCTACGGCTTTTGGCATTTCAAAACAGAATAAGAATAAGACTCCTTGCTATATTTGTTTTCGAGCCAAACAAACTCGTGCTATGTTTTCTTCTAGTGAGTCAATGCTACACTTTGTTTTGATTTGATTTATTCCGATATTTGGGGACCATATAATGTGCATGCTACAACTGGTGCTGTTTATTTTCTCACATTAATGGACGATCATTCTCGAGCTGTTTGGGTTTATTTGATGAGTTCTAAGTCTGAAGTCAAGGATCTTATTCCTAATTTTTGTGAAATGGTGAAACGTCAATTTGATAGTTGTGTTAAGGTTGTTCGGACAGACAATGGGGCCGAATTCATTGGTCTCAGACGGTACTTCCAAACGCATGGCATACTTCACCAAACCTCGTGCATGTACACTCCTCAACAGAATGGTCGTGTTGAGCGCAAACATCGCCACATCCTTAATGTTGCCCGCGCCATTATGTTTCAAGCTCATATGCCTGCGACTTTTTGGGGAGAATGTATTTTGGCCGCATCATACTTGATAAATCGGACTCCGTCTACATTGCTTCATGGGAAGACTCCGTATGAGGGTTTGTATGGATCTCCACCGTCTTATGATCGTCTTCGCACCTTTGGATGTCTCTGTTATGCACATAGAAGGAAGAAAGAGACAGATAAGTTCGCTTCTCGTGGCCACAAGTGTATCTTGATTGGATTTCCGTTTGGACAGAAAGGATGGAAGGTGTTTGACATTGAGACTCGTGAGTTCTTTATCTCTCGTGACGTGGTATTTTTTTAGCATATTTTTCCATATGCGGATGGTTCTACAGGCTCATCTTCGCCAGAATCATCTCCCACACATCCGACTCTTCATTCTTCGGTTTTTTATGATTCACCGGATATGTTCCATCTCCCACAGATATCAGGTTTTTCTGACAGGGGGCGGTCTGATTTTGCCACCGATGGTTTGCTACATGGTGATCCTCTACCTGAGGAATCATCGCCTGAGCCCTCTTCATCGCATGATGATTCTACATCTGGTTCTCCTCCAAATGATGGTTCAGGGTTATCTACCGTTGAAGTACTTGGTCGTGGTCATCGTACAAGTTTTCTTCAGTTAAGCTTCGGGATTATGTCATGTACTCTGCTCGTTGTCTTGAAGACCCCATTCGCATTTCTTCTCCGCCCTCTTCATTGTCTTCAGGTACTGTCTCGTTCCCATAGTGAATTACATTACTAATACTAACTTTACTTCACGACATCGAGCTTTCCTTGCAGCTATTGACATTGGAACCGAGCCTCGTTCTTACTCCGAGGCTGCCGCGACTCCTTATTGGAACGAGGCTATGCAACAGGAACTTAGTGCTTTGGCGCACAATGACACTTGGAGTTTGACTACTTTGTCACCGGGGAAGAAAGCCATTGGATGCCGATGGGTTTACAAGATCAAGTACAAATCCGATGGGAGTATTGAACATTACAAAGCTCGACTAGTTGTTCTTGGCAATCGGCAAACTGAAGGCGTTGATTTCGAGGAGACTTTTGCTCCCGTTGTGAAGATGACGACCGTTCGCACATTCTTGGCCATTGCTTCCGCAAAACAATGGGCGATTCATCAAATGGATGTTCACAACGCCTTTTTACATGGTGACCTACATGAAGATATCTACATGAAGGTTCCTCCTGGTCTATCATGTGACGACCCGACTCTTGTTTGCAAACTGAAGAAGTCTCTCTATGGTTTGCGACAAGCTCCTCGTTGTTGGTTTGACAAGCTTGCTACCGCACTTCTTGCATACGGTTTCCTTCAATCCCGGTGCGACTCATCCTTGTTTTCATTGGTTCCAGGTATGCGACATCTTCATGTTCTTGTTTATGTTGATGATCTTTTGATCGGTGGGAATGACGTTGACATGATGGAGGTTTTCAAGACATATCTTCGGCACTGTTTTCATATGAAGGACCTTGGGGTTCTCAAGTATTTTTTGGGAATTAAGGTTGCAAGAACCTCCGATGGGATTTACTTGTCGCAGCATAAGTATGCGACTGACATTGTTTCCGAGTGTGGTCTTCTTGCATGTCGTCCTGTTACCTTCCCTCTCGAGCAGAACCATCGCTTGTCCGATGCTTCTGGGACACTTCACTCGGATCCTGAGCAGTATCGTCGCCTTGTGGGGCGTCTTCTCTATCTGACGACCACACGTCCTGATATCAGCTTTGCGGTTCATACTCTTTCTCTGTTCATGCAGCAACCACGTGAGGCGCATTGGCTTGCTGCATTGCGAGTGGTTCGTTACTTGAAAGGTTCTCTTGGGCAAGGTATTTGGTTACGCTCCGATTGCGATCTTCTTCTCTCAGGTTTTTGTGACTCTGATTGGGCATCTTGTCGGCTTACTCGACGATCGGTTGGAGGATATATTGTGTTTCTTGGTCATTCTCCTATTGCGTGGAAAACCAAGAAACAAGGCTGAGGCAGAATATCGATCTATGGCACATCTTACGAGTGAGCTCATATGGTTGAGAGCTCTACTTCGGGATTTTGGCATTCTTCCTTCGGCTCCTATACGACTTTTCTGTGACAATCAGGCTGCTTTGCACATTGCTGCAAATTCTGTGTTTCATGAGCGTACGAAACACATCGAGATAGACTGTCATTTCATTCGAGACGCAGTTCAAGACGATACCATTCAGACATCTCATGTTCGTTCGTCAGAACAGATTGCCGATATCTTCACCAAGGCATTGGGATAGAACTCCTTTCTTTATTTGCGTTCCAAGTTGGGCATTCGAGATCTTCATGCTCCAACTTGAGGGGGCGTATTAGGGTTAATTATGTTGAGGGTACTTTTGTAATTTACCAAAGTCGTATTAGGATTTGTAATCTTTATTTAAACTATAACTTTAGACCTAATAAGATACACGAATTCATATTATTTTGGCAATACCTTCTTTTGCCTATTGAACAAGTCTCAATCGAAGACATTTTAAATATTGAAGAAATTATAATTTTATAATACGTATGTCTGTGCATTAATTAAGAATTTATCTTTGTTTATTTTTCTAAACACCAATTATACAAAGTTTTCATGACAAAATCCTATAATATAAGGTATTTTTATATAAAATAAGCAATAGAACCATCTTGGATTTCAAGTCTAATTTTGTATAAGTTTGAAAAAAATGCATTGGAATGTTGACAAATGGGTTTTTGCATTACCTAAATTTAACAATAATTTAAATTTTTAGAGTTATTTTAACATATATTTAAATCAACATAGTTCTATCTTACATCATTGCAGCATAACATTTCCATGAGTAACAAACATGATAAATTTAAATATAGTATAATAAATTGGCGGAATATCAGAAATATCTTATAGGGCTAAACCACTTCAAAAATACCCTTCCCCAAACTAATTATTAAATCCGAAAAAAAACTGAAGAAAAGACAAATTTACCCTTAATGTTCGAACGTGGAAAAATGGAAGTTCAGTAGTTTTTCGACGTGAAAAACTGCTGAAAACGAGAAAGCCGAACAGTTTTTCGCCGTGAAACCTGTTTAAAAGTTGATAGCAAGAAAGAAATAAGTGATGTCGAACTTGAGAGGGATCGATTTGAAGTTGGCGAGAAGGAAAATGGCTAGAATCAGCAGCATCACTGGCAAAGAGAGCACGAGTCAATCTTCAATGGCGTCAATAAGTGTAAGTAGTTCGATTTCTAGGGTTTTGCAAGCTTTCGAGTCACAAAATGGTTTATTGATTTGAAATGGGTGAGTGTCAGTGTCAGTGAGTCGGTTAGGTCGCAAGGGTCGCAGGAGTTGCATGAACATCTTCGACTCCGTGAGTCGGTTGAGTAGCAAGGGTCGCAGTAGTTTCATGACCATCTTCGACTCAGTTTATTGATTTGAAATGGGTGAGTGTCAGTGTCAGTGAGTCGGTTATGTCACAATGGTCGTTTGAGGGGCGTGGGTCGGTTGAGAGTCGCAGAGTGTCTGAGGGTCGTTTGAGTCGCATGGGTCGCACGCGTCGGTTGAGGGTCGCACGGGTCGGTTGAGTCGCATGGGTCGGTTGAGTCACATGGGTCGCTTAGGTCGGTAGAAGTATAATGTATTCGTAATTGGTCATTTTGCAAGAAAAATGGACTAAGAGGAAGGAGTGCGTGAGTGATGCTGATGCTGATGCTGATGCTGCAGTCCCTCTGACACTGGAGAAGAAATTAATAGGGGAAATAAGGAAGTCGGAGAAGAGAATCATCAACGCCATAAGAGACCTTCTAAGGGATGTCGGGATTCATGTGCCTAATCCAAAATAAAAGGCTGCCGAGAAAGTTGCGATCACCGAAACCCAATCTTCCGACACTGTTGGTGATTTTGCTTTTGAATTCCTTCGACGTCCAAATCCAGTGTCAAGAAACCTTGCTCCTGATGGAGTTCCACCAAGTAAGTAATATTTAGTGAAAAGGTCATTTGAGTGTCAATTTCCATCGAGACATATAAGTCGTAGGGTCGCATAAGCCGTAGGGTCGTTAGAGTCGTAGGGTCGCATAAGCCGCAGGGTCGTTAGAGTCGCATGGGTTTCATATGTCGCATGTGTCACTGGGTCGCTAAAGTCGAATGGGTCGCATGGGTCGCATAGGTCGCATAGGTCGCATTGGTCCCATTGGTCGCATAGGTCGCATTGGTCCCATTGGTCGCATAGGTCGCATTGGTCCCATTGGTCGCATAGGTCGCATTGGTCCCATTGGTCGCATAGGTCACATTGGTCCCATTGGTCGCATAGGTCGCATTGGTCCCATTGGTCGCATAGGTCGCATAGGTCGCATTGGTCCCATTGGTCGCATAGGTCGAATTGGTCCCATTGGTCGCCATATGTTTAATGAGATAAATTTTATGCAGGTGCTGGACCTTTATCGAAGGAGTCTGCGCCATATGTTGAACCTCCGCCGGCAAAAAGAGCAAGAACAATGCGAGGGAGAGGGCGAAAGAAAATTGTTCAAGAACCCGAAAAAACGGTAGTTCAAGAACCTGAGGAGTTTGTGTGGAATCCCAGTGGATTAGTAAAGGACTTGATAACCCGATTTCCTACGTTCACTGATGCTAGCGGTGAAAAGTTGACTAAGCTATATTGGTTCCTGAAGGCACCTCGACATGATCGGTGGTGGAAATCTGAGCTAAATATTCCCCGGGAGCCAACGTTTTGGGAGATTATATTAAAGGCCAACGCATGGCTTGAAGATGAAGTAAGTTTTTTTAAACCCTTAGTCTCACGGAGTTTTGTGTCATATGCATTCCTGTGTGTTAATTTTTTTTTGCAGCAATTGGATGAGGCGTTGATGGAGCTGTCTTCTCGCTTGGCATCGGATCCCAGCGCGTATCAGAATTATTACGTTTGTCCTGTTGCTTTCATGCAGACGCTCTCGATGTGGACGTACGAGGATATGGAAACTTTGCCGGAAAAGATTAGTCAGTTTTTGAACTCCAAGCCACCATCGTTAGAGTCGTAGGGTCGCATAAGCCGCAGGGTCGTTAGAGTTGCATGGGTTTCATATGTCGCATGTGTCACTGGGTCGCTAAAGTCGAATGGGTCGCATGGGTCGCATTGGTCCCATTGGTCGCATGGGGAGAATAGGTCGCATGGGTCGCATGGGTCGTATTGGTCGCCATATTCTTAATGAGGTAAATTTTATGCAGGTGTTGGACCTTTATCGAAGGAGTCTGCGCCATATGTTGAACCTCCGCCGGCGAAAAGAGCAAGAACAATGCGAGGGAGAGGGCGAAAGATAGATGCTGGTGGAGTCCAAGAACCCGAAAAGAAGGTTATTCAAGAACCCGAAAAAACGATGGTTCAAGAACCTGAGGAGTTTATGTGGAATCCAAGTGGATTAGTAAAGGACTTGATAAACCGATTTCCTTCCTTCATTGAGGCTAGCGGTGAAAAGTTGACTAATCTATATTGGTTCACCTCGACATGAGCGGTGGTGGATATCTGAGCTAGATATTCCCCGGGGGCCAAAGTTTTGGGAGATTATATTAAGGGCCAACACATGGCTTGAAGATGAAGTAAGTTTTTTTAAACCCTTAGTCTCACATAGTTTTGTGTCATATGTATTCCTTGGTGTTAATTTTTTTTGCAGCAATTGGATGAGGCGTTGATGGAGCTGTCTTCTCGCTTGGCATTGCATCCCAGCGCGAATCAGAATTATTACGTTTGTCATGTTGCTTTCATGCAGACGCTCTCGATGTGGATGTACGAGGATGTGGAAACTTTGCCGGAAAAGCTTAGTGAGTTTTTGAACGCAAGGCACCAATTAGTGATTATGAAGGTTTTGTCTCGGTTCTAAACATTCCAACGGACAAAAATCGATGGGTAGGATGTCATTGGGTAGCCATCAAAGCGGATTTCAAAACCCGATGCATCACGGTATACAACTGCCAGATGAAGCTTAAGGAAACGCATATCGATGCGGTAATTGAGAAGATAAGAAAAGTTGTCCCCAAGAAGCTCATTCTCGGAGAGTTTCCTTCTTTAGCTTCTGGAGAAGATGAATGGAGGTATGTGTATTATGAAGGTCTGCCACAGAACCAAAGCGGGAATGACTGTGGTGTTTTCTCCTTTAAATTCGTAGAAGTCGCGTTATTAAATGATAGGAATCTGTTTCGCTTTATTTGCGACGACAAGGTTACTTCCATGCGTGAGAAGATGGCGG
>CM071866.1:38267914-38280818 GCA_036759665.1 Gynandropsis gynandra
TGGTCGAAACAGTAGATCTAGGGTTTGTAGGGGAGGAGACCGGCGATGGAGTAGCAACGGAGCGCGGTGCGGGACAAGATACAAGTGGCGACCCGGGACGCGGTGAGATCGGGCCGGTAGGAGGTGTGGAGGACGACGGCCAGAAATTTAGGGTTTTGGTGCTTTTTCTGTTTTGGCAAGGGTCGTACGTGATGGTACGACGGCTGGGGAGGGAGGAGAGGGATGAACGACCGGAGGATAGGGAGAGGGTGATCGGCGGCCGCAAGAAAGAGTGGCGGCGGCGGTGGTTGGAGAGGGGAGGAGAGGCCGCCAGATTTTTAGGAGAGTTTGTTGCGTCGTTAGACATTGTGCTCTGATACCATGATAATTTGAAATCAGATCAATTGATTCAAATGAGTCAAAACGGCTAAATATACAAAAGTTCAAAAGTTAGACCTAATTACAAAAAGACTTATATACCCCTATACATGTATCCTTTACAACATGTAGATATAGATGTAGGTTAAATGTAAGTGTAACTTTTACGGTTACGGTATCTCACTAACTTGACACCTATTTTCCCGTTGTGCTTTTCAAAATTATGATATATCTTCTCCGAAGATAATCACCCACCTGATGACAATAAAATAAGAAATAAATTGAGTTTAGTAACAAAAATGATCTAATCAAAATTAGGTTCCATCATTTTTTTGCTCCACATGCTCTTCAGCTCACCACATAAGGATTTGGGAACCCAAACAGATGCGATAATACCAGAGCTATCAAAGCGAAAGGTAGCTCCAAACAAAATCAAATGGCATGCATTCCCCCATTGATACCACAATCAAAATTGGTTATCTATAAGAAAGCTCATGAATCAAAACCACAATCAAAAGTGAAAGAGAGCAAAACCTTAGGAACCAAAATCAAAAGTAAAAAAAGAAAAAATTTCAGAAACAAAATTAAAACCGAATTAATTGAAACGCCACACGTGTTTTCCCTTCATCCTCTTTTGAAAAGCTGAAGATTCTGTGGTTTTTTTATATTGAGGAACACAAGAGAATTTATTTTCGCCATACCTCTTCCTCCGCAAAAATACCATTATTTTATGGTTAAAGACAACCAAAGTTGCAAATCCACACGGAGTTTGCTGAAATGATCGAAATCAAAATGGAACCGAGCTTAACACTAAAATTCATCACAAAACATTACCTCAATGGCGTGATTGGCTCCAAAACAACCATATATAGTGGAAATGGATATAATGATTCATGGAGTTGCATTTTTTATTCCGTCAAACTACCATTGGGAGGAGATTGTTCACTGGAATTAGACGAAGGGTTGATTACAGTCAATTGTTTGTCATGACCGAGTCCTCATCGTCTTCAACAATACTTAGATCATTGAAGTTTCCCAAAAACCTTCATTCAGTTTTTTCTCCACCTCTTTCATCATCAACTTCCCATATCCTTGGTTCTCTAGCAACAGTTCTTCCTGATCCGACATTTCCATCGCATCGATGGAATGGAAAATCCAAGCAGATGAGATGAGGTCTGATAGAGCTCAGGTCCCCTCACTGACGTCGTTTTCTCTTCCTTGCTATCAAGCAATTAATGTCATCGCTTCTGGTTTAACCAACATCGATGTTCCTTGCTTTATAGATCTTCGTTGCTTCTTACTCGTCGAGTATCCGTCGCTTCTTATCTCCTCTAGCTCTCTCCTCATCTCTTTCTGTTGTAAAAGTTGTCGCAGGAACGATGGGGTTTGCAGCGATGGGTGAGGATCAAACGAAAGTCTAAAAGAGAGGAATTTACAGGAATATACCTAAACGATGGTGGCGGAAGCTCCGTCTCGTAGGGATGTGAAAGGCTCGGATGTCGCATGCCCTTACTTGTTCTTCACCTTACCTCACACTCAAATCTCCGTCGCCGCTTCCATTTGTAAATATCTATGGTCTGATGTGGTGGGTGAGAGAACTTAAATGAATAAGGCAAAAAGGAGACATGGACTTCTCTGATATCTCTTCTTCATTCATTCTTCACACAGTAACCTTGCATTCTATTTTATCATGGTTTTTTTCTCAATTCCTTATTTTTTGATCTCATCCCTTGGGTTTCTACGGCTCTAAAAGTGAAATGTTTTTCTTTTTGATATGGATCAACTTTCTTGTCGATCGGTGTGTGATTTTTAGATTTTCTAGGAATTGGAATTCAAAACTGGGCTTGGATACATCTAAGAAATTTCAAATAAATTTCATAAGTGCCCTTTTGAAATTTTTACAATTGCATGGTCGAAAATTAATTTAAGTTAAAAGTCTTTTCATTTAAAAAAAAGGTTTTTTCTCTCTCTACTAACATGGCAACACTAGAGGAGAAAAAAAAATCTCTCTTTTATATATATGAATCTACGACTCTAAAAAGGAACGTTTTCTTTTTTTATATGAATCAGCTTCCTAGAAACCCTAAAAAATTCAAATCCCTCCGTCTCGTAGGGATGTGAAGGCTCGAATGTCGCATGCCCTTGCTGGTTCTTCATCTTACCTCACAGTCAAATCTCCTATGTCGCTTCCATTTGTAAATATCTATGGTCTAATGTGGTGGGTGAGAGAACTTAAACGAATAAGGCAAAAGGAGACATGAACTTCTATGATATCTCTTCTTTATTCATTCTTCACACAGTAACATTGCATTCGATTTTATCATGATTTTTTCTCAATTCCTTGATTTTTTTATCTCATCCTTTGGGTTTCTACGGCTCTAAAATGAAATGTTTTTTTTTATATGGATCAACTTTCTTGTCCATCGGTGTGTGTTTTTTAGATTTTCTAGGAATGTGAATTCAAAACTGGGCTTGGATAAATCTAATGAATTTCATGTGGATTTGGATACATCTAATGAATTTCATAAGTGACCTTTAAATTTTTTACAAATGCATGATCGAAAATTAATTTAAGTTAAAAATTTTTCATTTTAAAAAAGAGGGTTTTTTCTCTCTCTACTGACGTGGCAACACTAGAGAAGAGAAAAAAACTTATCTTTTATATATATGAATCTACGACTCTAAAATGGAAGGTTTTATTGTTTTATATTAATCATTTTTCCTGTTGATCGGTGTGCGTTTTTAGGGTTTTTAGGAATTTGAATTCAAAATTTGGTTTGGATACATCTAATAAAATTTCATTTGGATTTGGATACATGTAAAGAATTTTATAAGTGACCCTTTGAATTTTTTTACAAATGCATGATAAAAAAAATTAATTTAAGTTAATATTTTTTCATTTAAAAAGAGAGGGTTTTTTCTCTCTCTGCTGACGTGACAGTATAAGAAGAAAGGAAAAAATCTCCTTTGAATTTTTTACAAATGCATGATAGAAAATTAATTTAAATTAATATTTTTCATTTAAAAAGAGAAGGTTTTTCTCTCTCTGCTGATGTGGCAACATAGAGGAAAAAACCTCTCATGTGGATTTGGATACATCTAATGAATTTCATAAGTGATCCTTTGAATTTTTTACAAATGCATGATCGAAAATTAATTTAAGTTAAAAAAATTTTCATTTTAAAAAGATGATTTTTTTCTCTTTCTACTGACGTGGCAACACTAGAGAAGAGAAAAAAACTTCTCTTTTATATATATGAATCTACGACTCTAAAATGGAAGGTTTTTATTTTTATATATGAATCATTTTTCCTCTCGAATAGTGTGCGATTTTTAGGATTTTCAGGATTTTTAGAAATTTGAATTCAAAACTTGGTTTGGATACGTCTAATAAAATTTCGTTTGGATTTGGATACATTTAAAGAATTTTATAAATGATCCTTTGAATTTTTTAAGAATACATGATAAAAAATTAATTTAAGTTAATATTTTTTTCATTTAAAAAGAGAGAGTTTTTTCTCCCTCAGCTGACGTGGTAGCATAAAAAAAAAGAAAACCATCTTTTGAATTTTTTACAAACACGATGGAAAATTAATTTAAATTAATATTTTTTATTTTAAAAGAAAGGGTTTTTTATCTCTCTATAAGTATAAAATAGAGGAAAATAATCTCTCTTTTTTATATATATACTATATATAGATTTCCCCCGTACCAATAAATTCCAATATTCACAGATTCAAAATCAAATTAATGAATATTTTGGATTTCAAATATTAAAATAAATTTTGATTTAATTTCTTAATTTTCGGTTTAATATTTAGATATTATAATAAATTTATATTTTAGATAAATTAATGTAAAAAGATGTGTAAAAAGAAATTTGTGTTGGTCGGTTCGTTGTGTAAGTTTGATACATTTAATAAGATTATCAAAATTATATCCACATAATTTAAGTAAAAATTCTTGAAATTTAAAAATTGTTTCACCTTTCATACTTTTTCACGTGTTGTTCATGAAGTTAATCTGGAATTTATTTGTTGCAACTTCGATTGTTCCTTTTTTTCCAATAAATATTAAAAAGTAATCTTATACAATCGAATTAATATTAAATTTATTATAATTTTTTAATTTGTTATATTAAAAAATAATTAATGATATTATTAAAAATATAAATAATCAATAAATGTTTTTAAAATGTTGCATTTTTTATTTTATATTTTAATTATTTTTAATTTAATTACATTACCTACGATATCAAAAATATAACACATCTCCCATCATAATAAGATTGCGTTATATGCCCAGTAACCATTTTTAATTTTTTTTAGTAAATATTAAAATTAACATTAACTATTATTATTATTATTACTAGTATTAGTAGTATTATTATTATTTTAATTAGTCTTTTTTACTATATTTCATCCGTTTCTTTTTTATTTTTATTTTGTTATATTTGAATTAAATTTGATTATCAATGATATAAATTCATTCTTATTTTCTTTTTAACATCAAATTTCAATTGATAAAATTAAAAAAGGCAATATATATTTTGTAAATTATTAAATTCTTGTAATATATATATACATTTGAATTTTTTGTATTAAAAAGATTTGTGTTATATTAAATCTAAATGGTAAAGATTTTCAAAATTTGTAAAGAAGAAATAAGAGAAACAATGATGAACCAGAAAACTCCATTAATGGAGAGAATTAAGCTTGAATTTTCATTCTCAAATTTGACATCTCGTACATGGTTTATATAGCCTTACAATTGCTGAAACAAAATACGATTCTACCCTCAACTGAATAACAAATTCCAGCTAACTTGTCAGTACATGAAATTGGTTATGAACAACTACATTTGCAGAGAAGTTTTTCTCTGCTTCAAGTGCACTTGTGCTTTGTGTAGACGTCGAACCTGCTGTAGACATTTGCAGAGAAGCTTATGTATTTCCCACGTTTGCTTGTGTACTCTGAGTATTCTTCATACCCCTTCGCAAACTGGTGATCGAAGGAGAAGAGATCCCCAGTTTGGCACGAAGTCTGCTGAAGTTTGCAGAAGATAGAGACTTGGTAAATACATCTGCAACTTGTAGTTCAGATGGAATATGTTTGGTCAAAATGGACCCCAACGCAACCTTTTCCCGTATGAAATGGTAGTCAATCTTAATGTGTTTAGAGCGACCATGAAAAACTGGATTAGTTGTAAGATGAGTTGTTGACAGGCTGTCACAATATAATAGAAAAGGCCATGTTTGTTGAACTCCAATGTCTCGTAAAATAAACGAAATCCAAGTAAGTTTCGCTGCCGTGGATGCTTATGATCTATACTCTGCCTCAGTGGACGAACGAGAAACTGTTGGTTGCCTCTTGGCAGACCAAGAAATCAGATTTGCACCAAGAAAGACACAAAAACCACCAGTGGAATGACGAGTTTCTGGACAGCATGCCCAGTAACTATCACTAAAACCACAAACATTGAGATGACTTTGTTGTTTCATAAACAAACCAAGAGTAGTTGTACCTTAGATATATCTTAAGATGTGCTTCAATAAATTGAAATCATCCACTGTTGGTTGATGCATTCTTCTGCAGACCAGATTAACTGAATAAGTAATGTCAGGCCTTGTTAATGTCAAATATTGAAGTGCGCCAGCAAGTCTTCTAAAACCAGTAGGATCAGAATAAGCTTCTGAAAATGAACCAGTTTGATTGATCTTTTGTGGAAGAGGAGTTGGTAAGCTCTTACAGTCAGTCATTCCTGCACCAGCCAGCAAATCAGACGCATACTTAGATTGGCTCAAGAATAAACCAGATGAAGTGAATGTTGCCAGAATGCCAAGAAAATAGTGTAGTTGTCCCAAATCCTTCATTGAAAACTTTTGACTTAATGCAGCAATTAACTCCTGAAGTAAAATAGAATTACTCCCTGTGAGAATCATATCATCCACATATAATAACAATAACAGAGTGTCTTCTTCATGATGATATATGAAATTGAATAACAAATTCTTCATGATGATATATGATATAACAATAACTGAATAACAAATTCCAGCTAACTTGTCAGTACATGAAATTGGTTATAGACAGCTACATTTGCAGAGAAGTTTTCATTTGCTTCAAGTGCACTTGTGCTTTGTGTAGACATCGAACCTGCTGTAGACATTTGCAAAGAAGCTTCTGTATTTCTCACGTTTGCTTGTGTACTCTGAGTATTCTTCATAAATAAAATATATATAAAAGAATATAATTCAAAAAAATTATCGAGCTATAATGATAATTAATAAAAAAATATAATTAAATAAAAAACTATAGTTTCGAAATATACAAATATATTTAAGAGATTATCAATATATTTAAATGTTTTTATATTTTATTTATATTGTAATTATATTTTATTTAGTTATAACCTCCAATAAAAATATCTTCTGTATTTTGTCATTGATAATACACACTGCAATCATATACAAATGTTTATATATTAGTTTGAAAGTAATAATGATAGTTAATATGTATTATTTTGAAGTTAAAAATTAAATATAATTTTAATAGCTTCAAATTTATATATGATGATGATGATGAACAACTCGGACACATAAATATTATAGAGAGAGAGAGTCTATATCTCAAGCAATGAAAAAAGTCCAAATGGTTAATGGACACATATAACTCACATCACAGTTTGAGAAGAGTAGCGTGGAAGTGAAGTATTTCCAAACGAAACCTTGAAGGACAAGGAACCCTTATTATCGTCTTATCTATTGTATATTGTAATCATCTATACAAAGTGTCAATTTAATTAAGGTATATCCAAATATTTTATTTATGTTAATTTTTCTTAGTGTTTTCTCAGTAAGAAACTCCCTAATCGTATCTAATGGCTCATATTTTTTATTTATTTATATTCCAAATATTATAATTCAAATTATGGTTAAGAAAATTTGGATTTTACTAAATGATTTGACAAACAAAAAAACTGTTAGAATTGTCTGCCAAACGTGCAATATTTCGATTAATGTTGTTATTTTTGTAAATAGTTAATATAGAAATAATATTTGTTTTAGATAATTTGAATCAGATATAAAATTTTTTAAAACAATATCTTATAAATACTGGTAAATCGAATAATTGGGTAGCAATGATAAATGATAAATTATTATTCTATATCTTGAAAATAATAGAAGTTCGAAAAAAATAATTTATTCAATTCGATTATCTCATAGTCATTTATGAGAATTTTATATACATATATAATATTGAAAAGACATAATCTACAATAAAAGGTAGGTTTACATATAACGAAAATGAAACATAGAAGAATATTCAATGAAGATTTGCGGAGTAATCCAAGGGATTTCTCCTCCAATACCTCTCAAATTGGAACGTATAAATTATGAACGTCCAATTTGGAAGAAAACATCAAACTCATTTCCCATTATGCTTTGAGGAAGATCTTAGCTAATTGAGCCGGAGTAATTGAGTGTTGACGCCGTCGAAGAGTTGGATTAATAGGAGGGTTCATCGTACAAGACAATACACAACAATAACTCAATGGTTTTGTCTCTATCGGTTGGAGTTGGAGTTGTGAGTTAATAGAACCTAGTGCGAGGAACTATGAGATCAAAGCTTCATCATAACTCTCCCGCACTTCACAATTTAGAAAATAATTATGTATTCAATCGTCAGAATCATCGACTATAAACTCATTAGTGAATCATCTTGGTTCAATATATCCAGACGTAAGATTATTAACGAATCAATTAGGGATCAGCTTACACCTATATATCCAAGTGTGGGGTGATCGATAACTCAATCGATATATGGTCTGGTTGAATCTGGTTTAGATATGGCTTTGTGGTGTTTGGGGTAAGTTTTTGGTTTGGTTGAAGCCTGATGTCATGTAAAATGGTAGCTTGGTTCGTCAACGTCGGTTTCAGAGGATTCAGGGTCGAATGTTTAGTAAGGTGCTATCTAGACGAGGATTTGGGGTTGGATTCGATGTGGTACTGTTTGGGTGACCAACAATGATAAGATATTTGTCAATCGAGAAACAAATTCCAGATTTTGATAAAAAGAAAGAATCTTGATTTTTGTATTAAAAAGAATCAGATATTTGATAGAAATTCTGATACATATCATAACAAATCCGAGATATATCTTTAAAATAAAAGAAACTTGAAAAAAATAATTTATTAAATTCAATTATCTCATTAAATACATAGAACAATCTCACGTAGCTAATATTTCATAAATAAAAAAACATAATTTACTGAGTAATGTAAACGTACACATAAAAAAATATTGCGAAGAATATTCAATCAAAATTTGTGGGAACACTATGAATGCATTAAAAAATGGTGGCGTTTGGGAGGAGAGTGGCTTGCCAAACTGAAATTACAAAATGTGAGAAACATAGCCATGAATGGAAATATACCAAAACAAAGAGTGAAACCACAAGTGTTGGGTTTTATCCACTATTCCAAATTAACGATCAAACAAAGACAGAAAACAAGGTACCCACTTTGCTTTGGAAGTATTTGGAGGCCATTCGAAATGGAAACTTTTCCAAAGAATATGACGTCATCTTATTGAATTTCATATTGAAAACATAATAGGTAGTGAGATTACGAGAGATGGAAATTGAATATCGAAAGATCGCATTTCCTTACCATGTCATTTTCTGTTTTCACTACTTGATTTCAACCATTAGAAATTGGTGGATTGGTTTTAAAACATTTTGATACTAAAAGTAAAGACTTATGGATTAGATTAAAACTTTTGGCCATCTGTATGGATTAGAAAAACTTTTAATATAATTATCATTTTAAAAAAGATAATCCTATATCTTATATTTTTTTCTAAATTTGAAAATTACTTTATATCGTTTGAATATTTAACAATATTTATTTTATCTTTAGAGCTATAATTTTTTTTGAAAGCATTGTTAAATTTCGGAACTTCATCCGATAAATCTACAAATTCTTAAAAATATTGGACTTTTTGAAGTGATTGTAAAGAACAAAAGGATGCAGATCATAAATGGGAAAGGTTCAAACTTGCAAGTCTATCACATCTTTCCAATAACCTTCTCTTTGATGACTTAGTTCTGTAACACCAAACCTCAAATGCTTCACTCAGATCTGGAAATTTAACTCGATCCGACTCAATCCCTCGCATCCATTCCCCTAAAACCTCCGCCTGATCCTTCGAAGGAAGCGTCAAAACCAACGATACCATCGATCCTTCTATACATTCGCACAGATCTTCGTCCATTTTGAATCGACATTGAGAACCCTCTGTGTCAAGCTTATGCTTCAGTCTCCTTATGAAAGGCAACCATGTCTTCATAAGACAAACCCGGTTTACACGAGGAAGAATCACGGTTCCATAGCCGACTGCTTCTAGAACCTTCCCTGTAACTTCAACCAACTTCACTTTCACACCCCATAACCCAGAATCAAATTTGCAGTTCTCTGCTATTGCCAGAATCTTGCCTGAGATATCGGCCCATTTGGAAACAAGATCTTTCATCAACTCCATTTTGGGTAGTACTTTACACAGCCATTCAATATCAGAGAGTGTCTGAAGAACACCGTTCTCAGACAACTCCGAAATCAGATCAGCCGTGGGAAGTAGGGACGAAAATCCATCCAATAACGTCCATAGAACTTCTGAGATGCCTGATTTGACGACTGATCGAACTTCTTCATCATAAATCATTAACAGGGCTTCTTTGTCTTCAGCTAGCATGAATTCGACTTGCTCTTGAGCAGAGGTTTTGAGCTCATGAGCGAACCCCAACGGGTTAGTGAGCGTTTCAACAGACATGGCAAAGCGAAGAGCTGAAGTCAAGACGTTCTTGGTACCGAGGGACTGATCATTAGCAGCTTCATGCATTTGGAAGATCTGAACAACATTCGCACATAAGAGTAATTAAGATCGAAGAATTGTTATCTTATTTAAAAGTGAATAGTTCATCTAGTTCATGTGATCATCTTTGCTTTCCCATTGTCACAATGACGGCAAAACAAATGTAGACAATCGATCAAACTTGTTGATTAGGACATGAATTTCAACATAACTGATTAATGCTAATAATATTTAGTAACTTTCGTCAAAGAAACAGTGAAAAAGGAAAAAAGAGAGATGCTTAAAAGAAAAATAATGTAACCCAAAAACTCAAATTTCAAAAACCAATCTGATCAAAACAAAACGGATAACTCCAATAATCACATGATTATCACACTTCACAAACAGATCAAGAAAAGGCCTCAATTTGAAACAATCCTAAACCGAGCAATAAGGTAATAAAGACGTGGTCTTTATCTAAGCAATTGCTCTATACGCGTATTACAAAGACAACAAAACCTAAGAAGTATAAAGGACAAATATGTAATTAGGACATAGCCGAGGTGACATGAATTCGGCGTGCCCGGCGGCGCTTGAAACTCACGCGCTCACTAAAACTAGGGTATCAGAGCTCAGTCCCAGTCATTCCCCTACAATCCCAACCAGAATACCTCCCGCCGGCGAACCACACATACGCATCGGTCGGGCAACGAAGAGAAGAGAGACTCACCGAAGGCGGCGAACCCTAGCCGGAGTTCGCAGGAGCAAGACGATCTGAATGGATGGGGACAGAGAAGGGAAGTGTCGCCTGAGAATCAATTCGTCTCTATATAACGTACGTTGATGATAAATAAACTTTAGGAAGAGAAAATTGGAGGAAGGGATCTAGGCTGAGTTTATATACAGGCCGCGTCTGCGTTGATCTCAAGTCCCTCTAGCGTTCCTTTGACGCCCCTTAGAGTCACCTTTATTATATATTTACTAGATATTACCAGTGTATAGTACAGATTTTAAAATTATTAAAATTAAAAATAATGAGTATATTCAACGTTTGATTGAAATAAAAATTAAAAATAATTAATCAAATCTCGAGGTCAACGGACTAAGTACCACAGATTTCGAGAGATTCATATAAGGTCTTATGTATCTTTAATAATTAAAGTTATACTTGCTTGTATCTCTTTCTTGGAGTCTTGAATATGATTTCTTCTGCATGTCCATGAAGTTTTGAAAAATCCAAACATTTTATGAAAATATATAATGATATATATAATTAATGGATAATAGAAATAATAATATTTGAGAATTTAGAATAAATTTGTGTACCTGAAAAAATGAAAAAAAAACATTTATTTGTTCTTAATGATACTAATAATAATAACAAATAATAGAATTTATGAGCTACAAACATTAAAATAATATATATATATATGTGATAATATCCGATATATATATATGACATATATCATATATAACAAATAATCATATATTAAGATGTTTAAGTAAAATGGAAAATTTATGTAGGAGTAAAATAAATTTTAATTTATTATAGTAAATATATAATTTCTGAGTATAAAACTTAATATTGTAATTATTATTAAATAAATAAACTAAATGTGGGATTAGTTATAAACATGGAAGTTGTTATCAATAGCTATAAATATGGAATTTATTTTTTTGAAACCTTCTCACTCTAAAATTTAAATGAGAAGTTATAATTTAACTATAACAATTAAAAAATTGTTTTTATAAAATGTATAATGTAAAATAAATAGAAATAATTAATATATATATATATTAAAACAAAGTGACGTTGATATCAATTCAATTAATTAAAATTAGATAACCTTTTTTGTTAATTTTACGTCAAAATTAATTATATAATTATAATTCTAAATTTTTAAAATTAACATATGAATTATTTATTACATAATTAATTCAATTCAATATTTTTATAATAAAATATTTTTAAAACGTTTTTTAATAATAAATATAGCACATATAAAAAAATAAATAAATTAATTTATATATATATTTAAATTTTCAACCCAATGAGTTTTTTACATGATTTATTTGATTCTATGCTTGAATTCATCAATTTTCAAAAAATAATAATTGAAGATATTGGATTAGTTCACTGATTTACGTAATACAATATCTTTAATTGTTTATAAATTCTTTAAAATTAATTTCTAACTATAATTTTTTTAGCTTTTGCAAATGATTTATTTTACATCGTATATAAATATTTTAAAAATTAATATGTACAAAAATATTTTAAAAAATTATAACAAAAATATGAATTATAAAGAATCATTGAAATTAATTTTTTAATAGTCTTATAATTTAATATTACCAAAAAAGTGAAAATAAAAATAAAAAAAGAATAAGTAAATTAATATGCATTGAAGATATATGTAATTGAATTATAATAAATTAGAAACAACAAAAGAATGAGTAGATTAATAAAATAGCTAATATGTATCTTTGACTGATTAACATAATTAGTTTGATTTTAATTTAAGGGGCGAGTTTTCAAGTATTTTACCTATCCTTAGGATTTTTTTTAACATTGTTTACAAGGTGATCCAAACATGTACAGGCCAAAATATAAGCCAAACTGATGGCTCGATTTCCAATGAGGCTAAAAAGTTCAAGCACGAGCCGATTCTAAATGGACAAACTTAAGATCAGGC
>CM071866.1:38282237-38328916 GCA_036759665.1 Gynandropsis gynandra
TACCCCCTGAAGTTACAAAGGTTCTACTACCCGAGTCTCTCGGGTTCGGGAAGGAAAATGCCTACCCGTCCGGGTTCGGGTTCCAACCTACAAAAAAATCCGGGTACCCGACCCGTGCCCAGCCCTACTCACGGGAGTCAGGCCTGCTCTTTGATTTTACAATTTGTTCTGTGTAATCCAATATCTTTGATAGGTGACACTTGCAGAATTTACACACCAAGAATACCACAAATTTATTTTTTTTATCGTAAATTTATGAGAGAATGAATATATATAAAAGAATAATGAATAGAACTTTTATAGTGTTTTACGGGGGAAATTAAATTTTTAAACTAAAAGTGAGAAATTATTGGTATTCATGTAGGTTATACTAAATTAATAATTGAATTATAAATTTATTGTTAGGTTTTAAACTTTATTATTCAGATTTACAAATTATAATATTGAATTAGCATATGAATTATTTATTACAAATTAAAATTTCTTAAAATTCTAAATTTGATTTTACAAATTTTTCTGTGTATTCCAATATGTTTGATTGGTGACACCTGAAGAATCATTGTTTCAATTATAAAATAAAAAACAATTAGTTAAAAATATATCAATGAAAAAAATAGAATTCATAATTATTAAAATACTTACTTTAAATCTGCAGAATTTACACACCAAGAATATCTTCAAAAGGAAAATAATTTTTTAAACTAAAAGTGGGCAGTTATTAGTATTCGTGGAAGTTATACTAAATTAATAATTAAATTATAAATTTATTGTTTAGTTTTAAACTTTATTCAGTTTTAAATTTATATTCTTAAACAATTTATAATAATAAAATAATTTTTTGATAGGTGACACTTGAAGAACCATTGCTTGAATTCCAAAATAAAAACAACAATTAATTAAAAATATAAATGAAATAAAAAATAGAATTAATAATTAATTAAATACTTACTTTAAATTTGCAGAATCTACACACACCAAGAGAATACCACAGATTTGTTTACTATCGTTGAAGTAAATTTATGAAAGTATTGAAATATATAAAAGAATAATAAATAGAAGTTATAGTACTTTTACGGTAAAATTAATTTTTAAAACTAAATGGGGAAGTTATTGGTATTCGTGGAAGTTATATTAATTAATAATTGAATTATAAATTAATTGTTAGTTTAAATGGTTTTAAATTTATATTCTTAAATTTTTATAATAATAAACTAATTAACAATTATTTTCTAAAGTGAAAGTTAAACTAATTAACAATTAAATTATTTATTTAATATTACGGATATGTATTTAAAAGTAAAAAGTTCTAATAATAATTTAAAGAATATCTAAAAATAAATAAAATGATTTTAAATCTTAAATAATTTATAATAATAAAATTTAAATTAAAATAAAGCATAAAAAACTAAACATAATTACAAATAAAATTTATAATTTTCATTTGTAATTTTTATATTTAATTATATTATTATTGGGAAATAAAAATTATATTAAATTTTAGAAATAATTATTCAATATAAGTTAATTATTAAAAATAATTTTAGAAATAATTATTTAATTATTTAAAAAATATTAGAAGAATTGTAGATAAAAATGATTTATAGCTATGAAAATGTAAATGATTTCAATTTTGTGTAAATAATTTTCTAAATAACATTAAATGATTTTAAAATTATATTCTTAAATATTTTATAATAAAAAAATAAAATTAAAGTAAAATAAAATATGAAATACGATTATATTATTCAAATTAATTATTATTATTGGATAATCAAAAATTATATTAAATTTTTGAAATAATTATTTCAAAATAAATTTAATATTAATTATTTTATATTTGGATGCAATAAAATATCATATTAAAAATATATTTTGATTTTATTTATATTTTAAATTATACGTTGTTTAGAGAAAATATAGTTATATTTGTTAAATAATATTTAAATTAAATGATTCTAAATAAATTATTTTAAAAATCTCTCTGATTTTTGTTTTAGTAATATTAAGATTTACTTAATTCCTCTCTTTTCTTTTACACAAAAATTATTATAATGATTATGAATAATTTTTATTTCAATTTATTAATTGTCTTAACGATGAATTTGTATAAATTTTCATAAATTTGTTTTATATAGGGCTTAATTGGTGGAAACGTTGCATTTGTGTTTGCGATCGGCGGCATTTGTTTCATTTTATCTGAATGATGGAATCGATACGTTTGGTAACGATTGCGATTAGAAGCGAATGGCGCTGCCACCGTCACATCATAGAGACTCGCCTCTCACTTCTCATACATGCCTCCATTCCCGTCACATATTGGTCTTATGCCTTCCCGACTACGGTTTATCTTATCAATCATATGCCAACCCATATTATTTCCATATCCTCGCCTTTCGAGTCCCTTTTTTAGACACCACCAAATTTCGAAAGACTCAATGTTTTTGGATGCTGGTGCTACTTGTGGCTTCGTCCTTCACAAACTTGGCTCTCGTTTCACTCCATGTGTTTTTCTTGGATACTCATCATCTCAAAGTGCTTACATATGTCTCGATCCTTCTAAACATCGAATCTATATCTCTAGACATGTAATATTCCATGAGTCCATCTTTCAATTCACTTCGCTATCCAAATTTTTATATCTTATCACCGATAGGTCCGACTCTCCTCCTTTTACCATTTCACCCATATATCATGTTCACTCCTTTCAACCGCCACACAGTGACTCGTCTTCTCAACCACCCTCAAGTACATCTTTCACCAGTCGAGATCGAGAATGTGGATCCTACCTTGCCCAGAGATCATATGCCTATCTCCATTGGCTCTCCATAAAATGATATAACTCGGATTCATAATAATAACAATCACAATACACACAAGAGAATTAGGTTTAGACTAATTATATCCTAATTATATATTTGTCCTTTATACGCCCCCTCAAGACATATTACCTAGGTGATTTCGATCTTGGAATAAAGTAGCTCAAACTAGGGACGAGAGAGGGATTTAGTGAGTAAATCCACGAGTTGATATTTGGAGCGGACATGTGTTGGGCATGTGACTCCAAGTTCTGTGAGAAGGTTTACAATCCAGTAGAGCTTGGTCGATGTGTTGGTAACAAAGCGATATTCAACTTCCATAGACGATCGAGACTGACTCGTTTGCTTCTTGGAGGACTACGAAATGGGATGTTGGCCAAGATAGACAATATATGCTCCAGTAGATTTGAAGTCCGAAGAATCGCATGCCCAGTCTGTCTACACCACTAATGGCATGGAGTGTGAGGGTATTACAGGCAACCATAAAGATGCCTTTGTTCCGAGTACCCGCTAAGTATATGAGTACACATTTTGCACATACCAGTGTTTATCCATCAGTTGATACATGAATTGTGAGAGCTTGTTCACTACAAAGCTGATGTTAGGCCGAGTAAGGGAGAGATACTGAAGACTTCTAATAACTTGACGAAAGGGGCTCGGATTCGGAAGAGGAGTTCTGGTGGTGAGTGTGAGTCGTGATGTAGTTGCCATTGGCGTTGAAACTAGTTTGGCATCGTGTATATTCACCCGTTGGAGAAGGTTTGTTATGTACTTGCATTGAGATAGGTGGAGGCCATGTGAGGTACGTACCGCCTCAACGCCAAGAAAGAACGATAGTGCACCCATGTCCTTAAGAGAGAATCGTGATGTCGAGGTCTTAACAAAGGATTAAATCTGATATGAAGAAGACCCCGTAATAATCAGATCGTCGACGTAGATGAGTACAAATAGTTGTGTACAAGAAGACCGTAGCATAAACAATGATGCATCCACCAATGAATTCTTGAAACCGGGCCCAAGGAGAAATGCCCTGAGTTCCGAGTACCATGCCCCAGGAGCCTGTTTGAGTCCATAGACTGCTTTGTTAAGCTTGCATACACAATTAGGACGATTTGTATCGATGAAACCCGGAGGTTGAGCCATATATACATCCTCATGTAGACCTTGTAGCAAAGCATTATTGACGTCCATCTGGCGAATATCCCAACCATGGGAGGTAGGAAGGCTCGGGACAAGGCGCATCGTTGTAGGTTTAACGATCGGATTGAACATCTCATGAAAATTTACTCTAGGGCGTTGATGAAAACCTTTAGCTACCAAACGAGCTTTATACCGATCAATAGAGCCATTAGGTCTCTTCTTGATTCTAAATACCCACTTGCGGCCAACTATTTTTGAAATAGTATTGGGAGATACTAGGTTCCATGTTTCATTTCGAATGAGGGCATTGAACTCTTTGCTCATGGCTTGATGCCACACCGGGCTTTTGAGAGCTTGAGCTGTTGTGGAAGGTTCAGTGATGTGGTTAATCTCAAGTAATAACTACCTAGACTAACGCTTCCGCAAGAATACGGATCGTGTAGTACCAAGATCGAACACAAGAGAATCAATGCAACTCTAAAGCTAGTAAACTAATGTATAGGACGATAAAAATCAATAAGAGTTTGGAATGCAAATAAAGAAACATTAACTAATTAACGAATTAAATTCAGTTAACTAAATACTACAGGTTTCGAGAGATGCACGATAATGTAATGAAGTGCTAACAAGATCATTGGTCTTAGATATTATCACGAGTTCAGGGAATTCCAGCTCTAATATTGGAACTGACTCGCGTAGACTTATCCACTACCTAGCGTGTGTACTACCAGTCTCCCAACTGCGTAATCTCACCCACTAGATGCATTAAGACCGCTATCCTATCCTAATCCCTAGATTCAATCGACTGACCTGGTGTAGATTCTAAACCGATTAAATCCTAAATCATTGGTAAGTTCCAGAGTCTAATCCCCTGCTGTAGATTCATCAGACTTCTACAATCAATCATTCAAGTTGCGTGCAAGAATGAAAGCATTAAGAACAATCAGTCATTCTAAAAACGATCAAATACCATAATCATTCATTCAGGTTGTGTATAAGAATAAAAGCATTAAGAACCACCAAGCATTAAGCACAAGACTTCATTACATATCGTATTGATAAACAGCACGTGACTGATAATGCTGAGTTTGGGGTTGCGTCCTTGATTGAAAGTTCTGGTTCCTTTGCATCACTCGTGGCTCAAATTTTCCCGATCGATGTTGTGCATTCAACGCACCACCGGAATTCCTATACGAGAAGTTTGGATGATCTCTCCATCCGGGGTTGTATGTCTTCCCTAGAGGCTGATTGTTTCCCACACGTAGTTCACTTCCTCGTACCCTCAAACTTCTTGTTCCCATATCTGCTCCGAGTAATGTGGACGAAATGCAATTCCGACAAAAGATTGTAAATTCCCGCGATTTGAACCTTTACTTCGGCTAAACCGGTGTATAGAGCATGTGAGTCGTTCACATGAGCTACTCTTGCTAGAGTGTTGCGACTATATTCTCTAGCCGCGTTGTTGCCTTCGTCAGCCATACGATCGATCAATTCCTCGATTAGTGGGAATGTGAGGTTACTCAAAGAACCTCCAGCTGCGACTATGATCAGAATCCTCGTGTTATCCATGGGTCCTTGTAGAAAAATGTGTATGAGATAACTCTGATCCATATCGTGATGTGGGCAAAGGCGTTGATAACCTTCGAAACGTTCCCACGCATCATATAAACTCTCAGCTGCTCCTTGGACGAATGTGTTAATCTGATTCTTAGCGAGCTGAACTTTACTTTGAGGGCAGAACCGCGTCATGAATTTCTCCTCTAGCTTTACCCATGATCGTATAGAATTCACCGGTTGGGAATACAACTAGTCTTATGCTTTATCATTCACTGAGAATGCGAAGGCAGCGAACATGACGTCCTCATCCAAGACTCCTTCTCCCGCTCTAGTATTTTGGCTAAGCATCTTGAAATCGGTAAGATGTTGATGTAAATCCTCAATGGGTCTCCCTCTGAACGTTGCATTGCAGAGCATTTGAATGAATACTGGTTGTAATTCAACGCGAGCGTCCCTTCCAACGATGCAAGATAAGAGTTGTGTATGCCTAAGAACCGTGTATATTCTATAGGTTAACGCGATTGGAATTTATGGCGCAACAAGACGTGGTGCATTAGGATCGATACGTTTTGCCATCTGTTCTTCTTCGCTCTCGCACAATAAAGTACCTCACATAATAAAAACACAAGAATCAGTTAGGCTCCGAGAGGTAAATAAAAAAATTGATTCAAGAAAAGGAAAACATAACAAAAACACGAAAAAACAAATAAGACTCCATAAAGGACCATGTCTAATCCAAAAGTATCCTAACTCTAGATCCGTAAGCAATTTCCCGGCAACGGCATTAAAAACTTAATGAGGTTAATCTTAAGTAATAATTACCTAGACTAACGTTTCCATAAGAATACGGACCGTGTAGTACTAGGGTCGAACACAAGGGAATCGATGCAACTCTAAAGCTAGTAAACAAATGTATAGGATGATAAAATTCAATAAGAGTTTGGAATGCAAATAAATCTAAACTAACTAATTTACGAATTAAATTCAATTAATTAAACACTACAGGTTTCGAGAGATGCATGATAATGTGATGAAGTGCTAAAAAGAGCATCGGTCTTAGATATTATCACGAGTTCATGGAATTCAAGCTCTAATATTGGAACTGACTCGCGTAGACTTGTCCACTACCTAGCGTGCGTACTACCAGTCTCCCAACTGTGTAATCTCACCCATTAGATGCATTAAGACCGCTATCATAATCCATAGATTCAATCGACCGACCTGGCGTAGATTCTAAACAGATTAAATCCTAAATCATGAATAAGTTCCAAAGTCTAATCCTCTGGCATAGATTCATTAGAATTCTACAATCAATCATTCAAGTTGCGTGCAAGATCGAAAGCATTAAGAACAGCCAATCATTCTGAAAATGATCAAATACCATAATCATTCATTCAGGTTGCGTACAAAAATAAAAGCATTAAGAACAACCTAGCATTAAGCATAAGACTTCATTACATATCGGTAAAGCTCTCTAACCCTTAGCTATTAAACTATTCGGACATGGACTTAGAAAACAAAACACGAAAGAAAACTATATTCGACATGGATAAAGAACGAGATCCCTCCTTATTCTATCACCAATGTATTCAATAGCTCTTCCGCTCTCCGAGTTTGTTGGCCCGTTTCTATCCTCATATGTGTTATGCTCTCTCTCTACTCTCTCTCTACGTTTGTTGTATGAGTATGTTTCTGTCCGAATTCTCTTTGCCCATTTTCTTCTTCTTTCCTTTTTCTTTTCTCCTTTTTTACTCTTTGGCCATGATTTTCTATTCCTGCAATTGAGTTTGCATTTGTGTTTAATCGGCCGAAAGTTTCCTTTTTTTGTTGCAGGTGTGTGTGTGTGTGTCCTTCATGCCAGTCTCTATGATGTGACGGTGGCGACGCTCAAAAATACCATTGTGTTCAAGTGTATTGAGTGGAGTAGCGTTATGGGAGATGTCGTTAGACGATAGAAAGGAGGTGAGAGCAACATACTCGCCTCCATTTTCTATGTAGAGATTTATGATTTTAGTGTTAAATTTGGCTTCAACAAGAGCTTTGAAGGCAATGAATGTGTTTCAAACTTGGGACTTTTGTTTGAGTGGGTAGAACCAAGAGTATCGTGTGAAATGATCAACAAAGAGAACATAATACCTGAAACTATCAACTAAAACAATGGGGGATGTCCAAAAATCTGAAAAAATGAATTCCAACGGACGAGAGAAAACAATGGAAGAGGAATAAAAAGGAAATTTATGACTTTTGTTGCTAAGACAGGAATTGCAAGGAAAATACATAGAAGTGTGAGACACCGAAAGCTTAAATTTGGATAAAGTGTGTTTGAGGATGGGAAGAGAAGGGTGATCTAGTCGGGAGTGCTAGGTAGAGAGGGTCGACTTTAGACATAAGAATGCAACATATGTGGAAAGCGTATTTGAAGGACTGGGCCACACATAGACACTGTCGTTAATGTTGCCTTGAAGTACTAGTGCCCCCGTGAGTAGATATTTCACCTGAAACATATGAGGGAAGAATTCCATAGAAACTCTATTAGTTTTGCATACCGATGAAAAGAAACAAGGTTTTGATGCATAGAACATCAAAGGGAACTCGTGTGTTATTGGTTGTCCGGATCCATCACCAATAATCACTTCTGCTCCTCGGTACGGACTATGAAGCGTATGATTCTGTAGGTTCAAAATAATATGATGCGAGGCACCAATATCAAGGAGTCAATTGGATGTTACATCAGAGGAGTGGTTGGCACTATGAATCCAATGTCGAGGACCTGATTCCACCGAGACACGGATTGATAGGGGTAGTCAAGATTCGAGGATGCTGATACAATGCAAAATTGATGGCATTGCTTTGCATTATGGACAAGGTTTCCGCAAGCTTGGCAGCGAACTCTATAACCACATGATTGGCCATGATTATGTCGAATCCAATGTGTAGCTGAGGAATGGGGTGCAATATTACGGACCAATGAAGTTTCCGAAGATATCGACATAACTATGAACTTGAACGATAAAGTTTCTCCTAATCCCCCCGCATTCTTCTTTTTTTTTTTGTATTTTTAACTTCTCATTCTCTCTCCCGTGAGACTTTTTCTTCTTTCTTCTCACGTTCTCTTCTTATTTCTTCTTTTCTTCATCGAATCTTTCACCTGTTTCGTGATGAGGACGCAAATCGGGTGATAAGGACGTAGATCTGGTGTAGTAAATGAAGCTCTGAGGCGATAGCTCCAATGTGACTGCTCGTCGTGGACGACATCGGGTTCAAGCTTGACTGAACTAGACGAAGCTCCGACAGAGCTTGTTGCGAATGATGATGACCGTTGCGAGAGGCTCGAGGCTCCGATGTGGTGGCTGGAATCAAGGCTGTGGTGTGAGGGCGAACAACAGCTCAGGCTTGGTGGAGATTTAGTGTAGCGAAAGAGAAGGAGCTTAGGTCGAAAATTGAGCTTTGCCTGGATGGCGGAAGAGAAGGAGATTGGGTCGAAGATGGAGCTTCAGCTTGATGGAAAAAGAGAAGGAGCTCGGGTAAAAAATGGAGCTTCAACTGGAGACCTAGACTAAGGTCGAACTGGCGACGAAGGAACTCGGGTTTAGGCCAGCGATAACGGGGCTCAAGTTTGGTGGTGCAAATCTCGTTGAGTTGAGATATGGGTGGTTGGTGTAAAGGGCAATTATGTCATTTCATTATTTTCCCTAGGGTTTTGTAATCACTTCTATAAGTACTCTTGTAATCTCTCTCGTTAATGGTAATTCCTATTGTTATTCAAAAATTCAACATGGTATCAAGAGCTTAAGAAAGTCAAACGACAACCCTAAAAATTTTAATCTTTTCGGCCGCCCACCCTTATTTTCTTCCAGCCGCCGCCTCCTTCTTTCTCCACCATGGCCGGCCAATCCAACCCCTCCATCGCTCGTCTCTCCGATACGGCCACAACCTTTGATACCCAACACCCTCACAACACTCTTCTTACGGTGAATATGACCAACATTATCAAACTCACCCCTGCCAATTTCCTCACATGGAGCGTTCAAGTACGCACTCTCCTTGAAGACCACAACCTACAGTGTTTCATTGAGGACAATTCTGTTGTTCCTCCCGCCAAAATCTCCCGTGATGGTGTTTCTGTTGACAATCTCAATTTCCAGCCATGGAAACAACAAGATCGCCTCCTCTTTTCGGCTCTCTTTGGAGCCATCTTGGTTTCCCTTCAACCGCTCATTCCCCGCGCCCCGTCTACCTTTGAGGCGTGGAAAGCCCTTGCCAACACCTACGGCAAAGCATCTCAGGGTCATCTTCTCCAACTCCACGATAAAATCAAACGATGCTCCAAGGAATTACAACCGATCGATGACTATTTGCGGGCAATCACTTCCACCGCCTAGTTGAATCGAAGACTCTTCGGGTCACCCATGTTCGGGTCGCTGATCAGCTTGCAGATGTTCTCACAAAACCTCTCCCACGGCTTCCCTTCGAGCTACTGTGTTCCAAGATTGGACTCACCTCGGGTGCTCCATCTTGCGGGGTGTGTAAAGGGAAATTCTATCATTTCATTATTTACCCTAGGATTTTATAATCTCTTCTATAAGTACTCTTGTAATCTCTCTCGTTAATGTTAATTCCTATTGTTATTCAAATTCAACCGTTGGGACGGCACGACTGGAGCGGTCTATTTAAGAGGGTGAGCATAGATTCGATGAAGGAGTTTGGCGTGTTTTGACCAGTGACGGTGGCTGCTAGGGTTTACACGAGCGACGGTGGCACCAAGGTTTAAAGGTAAACCTGCTCAATTTAAAATAATCCTAAACCGAGCAATAATGTAATAAAGATGTGGTCTTTATCTAGGCAATTGATCTATATGCCTATTACAAATACAATAAAACCTAAGAAGATCTTCCCCAACGTCTAAACCAAACAAAAAACCTTACGAGTACATTAAGAGCCCATCATCAATTGTGTCAGTTTCTGACATTTCACTGAACAAATGAAAACGCTAGAACACACGAGATTATTGCTCTAAAAGGTGAGTAAATTAGTGGGAGAAAAACTAACCTTTTTTCGGGAATATTTCCCAGATTCAACAGCAAAGATAGAAAACCAGAAGAGAAAAAAGGTCAAAGCTTTGTGATATGTCTACGGAGGTTGAGAGAGAGAAAGAACACTAATGAGACGGACATCTTCTGATCCAACTTTGTCGTTTAAAGCTACCTTCTAACAACGAAAATGACATTTTCGTGAATTTGTGAATTGTTATGAAAATTACGTTTTTTACTTTATCCAGACACACATCCGATATGTGTTCCAACCCGAGCCTCAGTACTCTTTGTCTGTCAGGTCTGTCAGGCGACAACCTTTGATGGGCCATTGGATTTTGGCCCAATATGTCATTTGCGAAATTATGATTTTGTTAGATTCAAGCTTAAATGTTTTTTATATAAAAATGTAGCTATGATTATGTTAAAAAGTTTATTAATAAATTGGAGTTACGGTTTTGTAAAAGAAAATTGACAGATAAAATTTCACTTGAAAAATAATGTTAAGATTTAATCATAAGGCATTAAGAGATTAGAGAAATTCTTCTAGAGCCACTAAATTACATGTATTTTTCAATTTATTATAAACTAATATATTTAAATGTGGTATGTACTAAAATATTGTAATTCACAATATAACAAATTTACATTTCACCGAAAAAATTATCCATCATTCAATTATTTTAAAAAATGATTGTGAATCTCTTAAATACATTTTTTCTTTTAATTTTTTAATATTTAAAATTATCAAACAACATACATACTAATAGACTATCAAACAAAAATATAAATGTTTTAAAAGTTATCCAAAGTAACTACCACATCAACATAAAAATATGAAAAATAAGGTACGAGAAAATTTTATTTGAAATTTATATTGGATAATAATTGTTACTTCTATATATTTAGTATTTTAAAAGTTAGTTAAAAAAAAGATATCATATGAATGAAGGAAGAAAATATGTTGTCCATGTAAAGTAGGGTTGTCCACGATGTAGTTTATAACCTTTTGATTGTTCAACTTCTCCCTTCCAAAATTAATAAATCAAAATTTATTATTAGATTTATTTGTATAGTCTATATTCAATTCTAATATATATATATATATTTTTTCTTTTCCACATCACTACCACTTCACACTCACTATATAAAACAAATTTATAAAAATTTATCCAGGACTCATCGTTAAGACAATGAATAAATTGAAATTTATTATAACTATAATAAATTATAATTATATAAAATTGTGAATGTTTAATACTTTAATAAATGGTCATATTGAGTTTATGATTCTTTTATAAAAGGATCATAATGAATTTATGATTTTTTTTAAAACTCAAGAGTCATATTTATTTTTCTATAAATAGGCAATATAACCATTCATTTCAATACACAACTTACAAACTATAAAACTCTTCTTATTCTCTCATACTCTATTCATTCTATCATATTCAAGTTGTAGGTAAATTTTTTATTTGTTTCTCTATTAGATATATCATATATAAATATATTTGTAATATGATACTATATATACTATTAGAATTTGAGTGTTTAAGAAGAGAATAAGATGTTTGTAGAACTAAGAGAATAGAAAGAAGAATTAGGAAAAAACTTGAATTCATTCCATGAGTTTAAGCATTACATAAGTGGTTCTATATATAGAGACCATGAGCTGAATTTAAACTACAAGTACAGCATAATTAATGAATTTGTCCTCATCTTTCACGGTTATAGAGGAGAAAGGGACAGCTCCTTGTTGTTTGGTTTCTTGAGTTGCACATGTGATTCTAATTACTAAAAAATAGCAACATCCCTTTCCTTCCTTCCAACGGCCACTTTGACTACCAACTATAGTTGTGTGTGTTTTATTTAATCCTTAGGAGGTTATTAAGAACTAATCTATCCATATATTATTAATCTCATATATGTAGAATTAATTCTTAACACTCCCCTCAAGCTTAACTATAGTGTACTACTATTGATAAGCTTGACCCATGGCTCCTTGCCTCATTAAAACCTAAGTGGGAAAATCCAATGGGACAAAACCACACTTAGGAAAAAGAGTACAATTCATTGCCATGTTAGACATATCATGTCCGAATGTTTGTAAGTCCAAGCCGAGGGAATATGGACTCACAAATTTTCTTGGTTGTAGCCTTGGTGAAACTGTCGGCCAATTGATCTTCACTTCTTGTATAGCACGGTAGAATTACTCCTTGTTCAATCATTTGTCTAACCTTGTGACAATCCACTTCAATGTGCTTTGTCCTCTCATGAAACACCGAATTGGACGCAATGTGGATGGCGGCTTGGTTATCACAATGCATTGTAATGGGAGATGATGTCTCAATGCCCAAGTCCGTGAGAACATTTCTAATCCATACTAACTCATTGGTTAACTTCCTCATTGCTCGGTACTCGGCTTCCGCACTTAAACATGAAACCACCTTTTGCTTCTTGCTCTTCCAAGTAACTAGATGGCCTCCTATAAATGTGCAATAGCCCGTGGTCGACTTCCTATCCACTCGGTCTCCGGCCCAATCCGCATCACAATATCCTACAATCTCCGTGTTCTTGTTGCATCCCATCCATACTCCTTGATCCTTTGTTCCACTTAAATAGCTTAGGATTCGTTCAACCATCTTCCAATGATAAGTTGTTGGATCTTGCATATATTGGCTCACTTGGTTCACCGCAAAACAAATGTCCGGCCTTGTTATGGTGAGATAGATCAATTTCCCAACCATTCTCCTATAGAGTTTAGGGTCTTCAAACGGCTCATCATCTATCTCCCCCTTACGCATCACTTTGTATCCATCTTCTAGTGGAGTTTTTGCTATTCTTCCTTCCATTGTACCTAGCTCATTCAACATATCAAGGGTGTACTTTCTTTGGGATAGAAATAGTCCTTCCTTAGAACGACATATTTCTATTCCTAGAAAGTACTTTAGTTCTCCTAAATCCTTAATATCAAACATAGTTTTAAGATATACCTTAGTGGCTTCCACGCCTTCTATGTCACTTCCCGTGATGATTATATCATCAACATAGACAAGCACCACCACGATTCCCTTTGAGCTTGGCAATGTGAATAGAGTATGATCGGCCTCGGATCTTCTAAAGCCACGTCCATTTAGTGTTGTGCTAAGCTTGTGGTACCACGTCCTAGGGGATTGTTTAAGACCATAGATCGCCTTTCTAAGTCTTAAAACATTTCCCGGTTTCACTATGTGTTCTAGCCCCGGAGGTGGATACATGTAGACCTCATCTTCTAATTCCCCTTGTAGAAATGCATTTTTGACATCTATTTGCCAAAGATTCCACTCAAGGTTCACGGCAAAGGAGAGTATGATCCGAATAGTATGGAGCTTTGCAACGGGAGCAAATGCATCTACATAGTCTTCTCCATACACTTGTGTGAATCCTCTTACCACGAGTCTTGCTTTGTGCCTTTCTATGGACCCATCACTATTGTATTTGATCGTGAACACCCATTTGCTTGAGACGGCTTTCTTTCCCTTAGGTAATTCCGACTCAAACCAAGTGCCATTTATCTCCATTGCTTTGTGCTCATTCCCCACGGCATCTCTCCACACTTTATGCTCTTTGGCTTCTTCATATGTCTTCGGGATGTACTCCTCATCCAAGTTGGCCATGAAGACTTGATGTTCATGAGGGTACACGGCTAGAGAGCATGTTGCTTGAATTGGATGAGCTACCGCTTCACAATTGTAATACACTCTTTTTACCTTCCTTAGCCTTGCGCTTCTTCTCAATCCTTGTACCACTTCTTGTGTTTCAACCCTCGGCTCCTCTTGTACCTCGGCCTCATTTACATCTTGTACTTCTTGTACCTCGGCAATTCCTTGATCATGAGCTTGATGTTCTTCCTCTTGAAAGTTCATCTCATCCATGGCATCTATATCAGCCTCGGACTGTCCATTTTCATTCCCCCCTTCATGATCAACGGTATTGCCTTCTTGTGATCTTTCTTCCTCAAGTCCGACACTTCTTGGTGTTAGATGGATGGTTGCGTTCCTTCTTGGTAGTTCAACGGTTCCTAACCCAAGTGTCTCCAAAATTTTCTTGAGGTTGTTAGCTCGGTCCGAAGGTGAACTAGCCAAGTCCTTTATACTTTCCCAATTTTTCTCATCATAGAACCCTTTGTCTTCCATGAACTTGACATCTTTGGATACTAGAACTCGCCGTGTAGAGGGATCATAACACTTATACCCCTTTTGGGTAGTAGAATATCCAATGAACATAGCCTTTGTGCTTCTCGCCTCTAGTTTGTTGCTCTGTTCCCCGGGTACTAATACAAAACATACACAACCAAAAACTCGTAAGTGGTTAATAAGAGGTTTAGTTTTGTTTAATACCTCAAATGGGGAGAGATCTTGTAGGACTTTTGTAGGGGTTCGGTTTATAAGATAGCATGCGGTTAAAACCGCATCTCCCCAAAACCTTTTTGGTACACTTGTATGGAACATCATAGACCTTGCCACCTCCATTAGATGTCTATTTTTCCTCTCGGCTACACCATTTTGTTGGGGAGTATATGGACAGCTTGATTGGTGGATTATGCCATGCTTAGATAGATGTAATTTGAAGGTTGTGCTCATATATTCTCCACCATTATCCGATCTAAAAATTTTAATCTTGGCATTAAAATGGTTAGTAACATAGTTTTGAAAATTTATAAATGCTTCTAGCACCCTATCCTTAGATTGTAACAAAGTAATCCATGTATACTTTGATTTTTCATCTATAAAAGTGACAAAATATTTATGGTTTTCTCTAGATAGGCATGGGGCTGTCCACACATCCGAATGCACAAGATCAAAACAATTTTCATAGTTTGTGAGAGATTTAGAAAAAACAGTTCGACAATGTTTTCCTAGAATACAAGCCTCACATTCATCCGATTTAAAAGAAACATTAGGCAACATTAAGCTTAAGGCACGAACATGTGGATGTCCTAATCTAGCATGCCAAATAACATCATCATAAGAGACTGAAAAAGTTTTGAAAATATTAGAAGCATTAGAAACATCCGAAATTTTAAAAACATCCGAAAAAGACTTGGTGTCTTCAAGCATGTATAAATCATCCTTGGTGACTCCTTTGCCAAATATTTTCCTTGTCTTAATATCCTGAAAAGAAACCTCATTAGGACTAAAAATCACATTACAATTTAAATCATTTGTGGTTCTTTTAACCGATAACAAATTTGATGTAAACTTAGGCAAGTATAATGCTTTTGTATCTTTTTCAAATAAATTAAGAATTCCTTCACCTTCTATTGGAACCTTGTAACCATTTGCTACTATGACACTACCTAAGGCCGGTTTAATATTTCTTAAGAGATTAGCATCACTAATCATATGATGAGAAGCTCCGGAATCAATTAATAACGGTTTAGTATTTTTAGATGCAAGAAAACCTTTACCCTCTTTATTACCGGAATTCTCCTTCAAGGCTTTGATGAGTGCTTCAATGTCGGACTTCTTGACCATCTCAGCTTGAGCATTCATCATGTAGGCGGCCATAGTCTTGAATTCATCCCCATGATTTTGAGAAGAAGATGCACCGGTCGGCTCTCCTTGTGTTTTGTTGGAAAAGTGAGCTCTTTGGTTCTTGAAATTATTGTTCCTTGGTGGCTTGAGGTGGGGATGAAGGATCCAACATTCCTCTTTAGTGTGTCCTTCCTTTTTGCAATACACACATTTTTTGAATCCTTGTTTGCCGCCAAAGCCGCCAAAGCCTCCTTGTTGAAAATGTCCCTTGTTTGCTAGTTGAATCATCTCGCCTTTGCCTCCAAATAAACCAAGTGACCCTTCTTCTTTTTGAATTTGAGCACACACATCCTCTAGGCTTGGTAGAGTGTCGGACCTAAGGATGTGCTTGATAACATCATTATAGGCGGGACTTAGGGTGAAGAGGAGACTAAAGACTTTATCTTGTTCTTTCCTCTCATTGAGAACTTTTGGATCAATGGAGCTCGGCCTTAAGATGTCTAGCTCCGCCCATAAGGACCTAAACCTCCCAAAATGTTTGTTGAAGGTCATCCCTTCTTGTGTGAGATTGTTGATGTCTCTTTTCACTTCATAAATCCGGCTTATATTGGAGATGTTGCCGAAAACCTTCTTGAGGATGTCCCATAATTCCTTTGCACTTTCACAATAGGAATAGGCTTCAAGGATTGATGGCTCAAGTGAGTTTTGAAGGAAAGATACGACAGCTTGATCTTCTTGTGTCCACTTTTCCAAGTCCATGGTGATAATTTCTTTTCCATCTTCACCGTGAGATGTTACCTTTGGAGCTTCATTTTCTTCAATATGCTTCCAAAGTCCTTTGCCTCCTAGGGCTGATTTGATTAATCTTGACCATAATAGGTAGTTTGGACCTTTGAGGATTATGGGAACAACCATTTTTGTGCCTTCCATATCCATTTTGCTTGTAAAGAGATTTTAGTGATATGAAGAAGAAGAAGAGAGATCGAGAGTTTGAGCTTAGAAACACAAGAGAATGATGAGAGAATAAATTAAAACCGCTCTGATACCATGTTAGAATTTGAGTGTTTAAGAAGAGAACAAGATGTTTGTAGAACTAAGAGAATAGAAAGAAGAATTAGGAATAAACTTGAATTCATTCCATGAGTTTAAGCATTACATAAGTGGTTCTATATATAGAGACCATGAGCTGAATTTAAACTACAAGTACAACATAATTAATGAATTTGTCCTCATCTTTCACGGTTATAGAGGAGAAAGGGACAACTCCTTGTTGCTTGGTTTCTTGAGTTGCACATGTGATTCTAATTACTCAAAAATAGTCTAATTACTAAAAATAGCAATATTCCTTTCCTTCCTTCCAACGGCCACTTTGACTACCAAATATAGTTGTGTGTGTTTTATTTAATCCTTAGGAGATTATTAAGAACTAATCTATCCATATATGATTAATCTCATATATGTAGAATTAATTCTTAACATATACCATATATTATGTATATACATATCATATATCATGTTATTAACATCTATATACAATATCTTACATATACAAACATATTTACATGAATATATCTATATCATATATCCATATATGTATAGATATATATTTACGATCATAATATTATTAATTAATTTTTAACATGTTATCAGCACGAAGGCTTTTTAACAAACTAAAAATAAAAATCATATATTTCACACTGTAAAAAAATTAACCATAAAAAATTCTTTAAATTTATTTATTTTATTTTCAACCAATTTTAGTTTTCATTTTGGACTCGATTTAGAAAGTATATATATGAACATCATGGACCAAATACCGGACATATTAGACTGAATACCATGGACTGAATATCGAACATTATGGACTGAATACCAGACATCATGGACTGAATATCAGATATAATGGACTGAAATCCGGATATCATGGACTAAAATTCGGACATCATGGACTAAATACAATACATCATGAACTAAATATCAAATATTATATACTAAATAACAAACATAAAATACATATTTGATATTATATAATTTTATAAACTCAGCTACCAAGTTCATCAATATATTTATTGGATCAAAGTAACATAAAAATGTTATGATCAAATATCAACTATGGAGATATATGTCTAGCGTATTGTGCTACAACGTACACAATATTGAAAGATAAAAAATATTTATCCAATATGAGAATACATGAATCCAGTGTCAATACGATATTTGGAAGTGCAAAAATAATTGAGGGATGTAGAGAAGCAAAATTTATAATGTCCGAGGGATAAAGTTTATTATACCAGATACATTATTCTCTCCACAATCCCAAAAAAAAAACTTATTAAGTTTCAAAAATATTCATCAAAATGGATATCATGTTGAAACAATGAATGATGAAAATCGTGAATATCTTTATATCACGACAATGGTTTTTAAAAAGAAACTATTATGGAAAAATTACCAGTTTTATCCTCTGAATTATATTTCACAAGGATAAAAATGGTTGAATCATATGCTACCTTTAATTCAAAGTATAAAGATGTGTTTAAAATTTAGCATGACCGACTAGGGCACCCTGGTCCAATAATGATGCGGAGAATCATTGAAAATTCAAATGGTCATCCATTAAAAAATGAGAAGATACTTCAATCTTATGAGACCATATGTACTATTTTTTCTAAAAAAAATTGATAATAAGATCATCATCAGACAAAGTTGGAGATATATGTGGACCATTCATCCACAAAATGGACCATTTCGATACTTTATGGTATTGATCGATGTTTCAAGCAGATGGTCACACGTTTCTCTATTATCAACCCGCAATGTTGCATTTGCGAGGTTACTTGCTCAAATAAAAAAATTATGAGCTCAATTCCTAGATTACCTCATTAAGAAAGTGAGGCTTGATAACGCTGGTGAATTCATCTCCCAAGCTTTCAATGATTATTGTACATCGATTGGAATTGAGATTGAACATCTCATACGACATGTTCATACACAAAATGGTATGGATGAGTTGTTAATTAAACGTCTCAACTCATTGCTCGACCATTACTAATGAGAACGAAACTCCCAGTTTCTGCTTGGGGACATGTTATTTTACATGTTGCAGCACTAATTCAAATAAGGCCAAGTGCTTATCATAAATATTCTTCATTGCAATTAGCAAATGGTCAAGATCAAATATATCTCATCTTCGAGTATTTGGTTGTGCGGTATATGTTCCAATTGCTCATCCGCAACAAACAAAAATGGGCCCGCAAAGAAGATTGGGAATTTATGTTGGATATATGTTCACCATCCATCATTAGATATCTTGAACCACAAACAAGTGATATGTTCACAGCTTGTTTTGTTGATTGTCATTTTAATGAGAATGAATTTCCAGCGTTAGAAGGAGGAATAAAACAAGCCTCACAAGATTTAACATGGAAAACACAATCATTGTTATATCTTGATCCTCCTACAAACAATGCAATAGTGCAAAATATCATACATTAGCAAAATATTGCAAATCAACTTCCAGATGTGTTCAATGATACAACATGGGTTACAAAATCATATATACCGCCTGCAAATGCATCTGCTCGTACAGAAATACCAAAAGGTCATGCAGGTGAAAAAATTCAAATGAGTCTACAACACGGTTAAAGCGTGGAAGACCACTTGGTTCTAAAGATAAAAATCTTCGAAAAAGAAAGACGTTTGATGAAGATGTTAGTTTTCAAATCATAGATGACATTCCGAAAGGAACGAATGAGGAAGATGATCTTCATAATGAAAGTGATGAAAATAATCATGAGCATATAGAGAATAATGAGATTTCCATTAACTATATCTATGATGAAAAAATCATAAGAATAGATGAAATAAATGATAATGATGGAATATTCTCATTCTTTATATCCAAGGATATTGAAAATTATAATTAAGATCCAGAACTGATGTCAGTGTCAAAATGTCAAAAGAGACATAGTTGGATAAAATGGAAATAATCCATGCAAATAGAATTAGACTCATTGAATTAAAGAAAAGTATTTGGAACCATCGTTCAACTCCTAATGGTGTTAAACCAGTTGAATCCAAATGAGTTTTTGTGCGAAAGAGAAATGAAAACAATGAGGTCACAGTATATAAGACACGTCTTATCGTACAAGGGTTTTCTTAAAGACCTGATATTGATTATGAGGAAACATATTCACATGTTATGGATGCAATTACATTTAGATATTTGATGAGTTTAACAACATCCAACAACTTAAATATATACCTTATGGATATGATTTCTGCATATCTATATGGATCTTTGAATAATGATATACATGAAAATCCCTAAAAGATTAAGAATGCTGAATACATTAAACTCAAAACCTAAAGAAATGTGTGCAATCAAATTGCAACGATCTTTACATGGATTGAAACAATCTGGATGTATGTGGTACAATCATCTAAGTGAATATCTATTAAAGATGATTTGTAAATAACCCTATTTGTCCTTGTGTATTTATTTAGAAAACAACAAGTGAATTTGTGATTATAGTTGTTTATGTTGATCATCTAAATATAATTGGAATCTCAAAAGATATTGAAAATGCTCGAAATTATCTGACAGAGGAATTTGAAATTAACGACCTTGGACAAACAAAATTTTGTCTTGGTTTACATATAGAGCATTTGAAGAATAGTATATTCATACATCAATCGAATTATACAAAGAGAGTATTAAAATGCTTTAACATGGATAAAGCCAATCCATTAAGCACTTCAATGGTATGTGGAACTTTAAATGTTGAAAATGATTCATTTCGTCCTTGTGAAGAAAATGAAGATATACTTGTATCAGAAGTACCATATATGAGTGCAATAGGGGCTCTTTTATATCTAGCAAATGCTCTCGTCCTGATATAGCATTTGCTACTAATATCTTGTCACGATATAGTTTTTCCCCTACACATCGTCATTGGACGGGATTAAACATATCTTTCGATATTTACAAAGGATGATTGATCTAGGATTATTTTATCCTAGAGATTCAAAACATGAGTTGCTCGGTTTTGCAGATGCAAACTATTTATCAGATCCTCATTAAGCCAGATCACAATCTAGATATGTTTTCACAATTGGAGGTACATCGATATCATGGCGCTCTCAGAAGCAAACATTAGTTACAACATCTTCAAATCATGCCGAAATCATTTCACTCCATGAAGAAACTAGCGAATATGTGTGGTTCAGGGCTATAACCCGATATATATAAGAAACATGTGGATTATCGCCTAATATCGATCCAACAATATGATATGAAGATAATGCATCATGTGTCGCCCAAACAAAAGAAGGATACATCAAAAGCAATAGGACGAAACATATCCCTCCTAAATTTTTCTCATATACCCGAGAGCTTGAGAAGAAGAAAGAAATTGATGTTCGTTACAGATCAAACGAAAATATAGTGGATCTATTCACAAAGGCACTCCCCACTTCAATACTGAGAAAACACATTCATAACATTGGAATGCGTCACCTTCGAAGCTTATGAACAAACAAAGGGTTGACAAATCGAGGAGGAGTTTTTATGGCTGCACTCTTTTTTTTCATCATGGTTTTTATCCCAATGGATTTTTTTGTGATAAGGTTTCAACGAGGTAGTCGATCGACATTCAATGAGGAGTATTATAATTATAATAAATTATAATTATATAAAATTGTGAATGTCTAATACTTTTATGAATGGTCGTATTGAATTTATGATTCTTTTATAAAAGTATCATAATGCATTTATGATTTTTTAAATTGAAGAGTCATATTTATTTTCCTATAAATAGACAATATAATCATTCATTTCGATCCATAATTTATAAACTCCAAAACTCTTCTTATTCTCTCATATTCAAATTCTAGGAAAATTTTCCATCTTTTTCTCTATTAGATATATCATATATAAATATATTTATGATATACATTATAAATATATCATATATTATGCATTTCAAATATTATATATATATTAACATCTATATATAGTATCTTATATATGTAAACATATTTACATAAATATATCTATATCATATATCCATATATATATATTTACAATCATATTATTATTATTATTAGTAATTAATGTTTAACAAAATCCAAATTATTCATAATTATTATAATAATTTTTGTGTAAAAGAAAAGAGAGGAATTAAGTAAATAAATATATAATAAGGGTGACTCTAAGGGGCGTCAAAGGAACGCTAGAGGGACTTGAGATCAACGCAAACGCGGCCTGTATATAAACTCAGCCTAGATCCCTTCCTCCAATTTTCTCTTCCTAAAGTTTATTTATCATCAACATACGTTATATAGAGACGAATTGATTCTCAGGCGACACTTCCCTTCTCTGTCCCCATCCATTCAGATCGTCTTGCTCCTGCGAACTCCGGCTAGGGTTCGCCGCCTTCGGTGAGTCTCTCTTCTCTTCGTTGCCCGACCGATGCGTATGTGTGGGGTGGTTCGCCGGCGGGAGGTATTCTGGTTGGGATTGTAGGGGAATGACTGGGACTGGAGCTCTAATCCCTAGTTTTAGTGAGCGCGTGAGTTTCAAGCGCCGCCGGATACGCCGAATTCATGTCACCTCGGCTATTCCATTTGTCCCGCCATTCTCGAAAGTGGAAACCCTAATCTCATCCGTTATTCTCATTTGCTTCTTCTTCCCCCTCCTGTGTGTTTAGGTAGAAAGCCGTGTGACCTCGTTGCGTCTTATTCCTCGAAGGTTTGAGTTTATGTTTCTGTAAATCTTACGGCTTTTGCCTTACCATTTTCTGATGTCTTCGTGCGAAACAAAATTAATGTTTGCTCCGAAACGATTGTATGTTTCGATTTTCCGTATTCCATGCCCAAATTGAATGCAAGAATATCTGAAGTTTAGGTGTTTTGGTCCATCTGCCCCGGTTCGTAATCTTAAGCGTTGATGTTATTGTGTCGTTTGCTTTCATTTAAAAAACTTTTCTGTTCTCATCCTTTTTTTTGGTTCTGCTTTTCCTCATTCCTAATGATTTTTCCTGTTCTTGTGTACCAGTGCGAACCTCCAACTGTTTTGGCTGTTTCAAGGACTGAAATATCGTAGAAGATGTTTGGTTCCACGAACCGTAAGATTTAATGTCTTCTTCAAGTTCTCATTATTCTGCTTCTCAATCATTTTATCCACTCAGCTCCCAGTTTCTGCCTTTGTTTCTTATGTTTTATAATTTAGTGTGGTTATTTATTTCTCTTCTAATACCTTACTTTGAAAGCAAACTGATCAGAGTTATAATGTTTAACAGCTTTTGGGCAGTCATCTAGTAGCCCATTTGGGTCCCAGTCGGTGTTTGGCCAGACCAGTAATGCAAGTAATAATCCCTTCGCTCCAAAGCCCTTTGGTACCTCTACCCCTTTTGGTGCGCAGACCGGGGGTTCTATATTTGGAGGTACTTCAACTGGTGTGTTTGGAACCCCTCAATCTTCTTCTCCTTTTTCTTCCACCACACCTTTTGGAGCATCTTCATCCCCTGCATTTGGGAGCTCGACTCCTGCCTTTGGAGCATCTTCATCACCTGCATTTGGCAGTTCATCCTCACCTTTTGGCGGTGAGTACTTTATTACATAGTTAGAGTTATCCGTTGAAACCATGCATCTGATAGAGAGCGGAATTGCTTCCTGTGTTCAAGATTTATCTCATTTGACATTATTTAAGATTAAGTAATAACTAAAAAAAGTTTTTAATTTTGGTCTCTTTATGCTTGTGGTATGCTCTTAGATAATGTAATAAATAAATAGACTCTTGTTTTCTTTGTTGTTCGCTTGTCTTCCTTTCTTAAGTTCCAATTTCTCATGTACTTGTGTATTTTTCTTTTTAATGTTTTCCTTTTTCCTTAGTTACAGCTCGCAGATGATGACCGACATTAATGCCCTTTTTACCTCTTTCAGGGTCATCTGTTTTTGGCCAGAAGCCCGCTTTTGGCTTTTCAACGCCTCAATCGAGTCCTTTTGGAAGTACCCCTCCACAATCACAACCTGGATTTGGTAGTGGTATATTTGGTTCATCTACACCCTTCGGTGCCACTAGCACGCCGGCTTTCGGTGCCACTAGCACACCGGCTTTCGGTGCCACTAGCACGCTCGCCTTCGGTGCCACGAGTACACCTGCCTTCGGTGCCACGAGCACTCCAGCCTTTGGTGCATCAAGCACCCCAGCCTTTGGTGCCACAAGCTCACCGGCCTTTGGTGCATCAAGCATGCCCGCCTTTGGTGCTACAAGCACACCTGCTTTTGGTGGAACTACATTTGGTGGCACTGCTTTTGGTTCAAGCACTCCTTCCTTTGGTGCATCAAGCACTCCAGCCTTTGGTGCTTCAAGCACTCCTGCTTTTGGGGCGTCCAGTACGCCTGCCTTTGGGGCATCAAGTACTCCTGCTTTTGGTGCATCGAGTACTCCATCCTTTAGTTTCGGATCTGCCCCAGCTTTTGGTCAGTCTACTTCTGCCTTTGGTAGTAACCCATTTGGTTCCACACAATCTCCTTTTGGAGCCCCAAGTTCTCCCTTTGGTAAGTCCAGCTTATGTCATAGCTTATGTCTTTTGTAAACTATGTACAATGCTAATTCTGGTTGCATCCATTTGAATAAAGGCGACAAAATTTGTACATGTTATTAATTTTGCAGGTGCGCAGGCTTCAACTCCAACATTTGGAGGTTCTGGTTTTGGTCAATCAGCTTTCGGGGGTCAACAAGGGGGTAGTAGGATTGCTCCTTATACGCCTACAACTGAGGCTGAAGCTGGCAGTGGTACTCAACCTGCTGGAAAGCTAGAGTCTATTTGTGCCATGCCAGTATATAGAGAGAAAAGCCACGAGGAGCTGAGATGGGAAGATTACCAGCGAGGAGATAAAGGTTCTTTAGCCTAAAATCCTTATAATGTGTTTCTTTGATGGTAGACCTTTGTGTTTTATTTACAAATATTTGTTTCCTTTACTCATTTCATTACTCAGGTGGACCATTGCCATCTGGTCAGTCTCCTGGAGGTACCGGATTTGGTGTGACAACTTCTCAGGCTAATCCTTTTGCTCCTTCACCAGCATTTGGACAGACGTCGGCAAACACTTTTTCCAGCACAACATCTGCTAACCCTTTTGGCCCCAAAACTCCAACATTTGGCAGTTCAGGTTTTGGAATGACTACCTCAACTTTGGGTTCCTCTCCTTTTGCTGTAACATCATCGTCCAATCTTTTTGGATCAACCTCTACAACTACCACATCCCTTTTCGGATCATCCTCTGCTTTTGGAGCCAGTACATCATTGCCATTATTTGGTTCATCAAGCACACCTGGATTTGGTTCTTCTCCATCAATATTTGGTTCAGCTCCTGCTCAGGGGACAACTTCAGCATTTGGTAACCTAAATTTTGCTTCGAGTCAGGCGCCTTCTATGTTCAGCTCAACCCCTTTGGGTGGACAGAATGGCTCTGCTTTCGGACAGACTGGTTCTGCTTTTGGGACATTTGGACAGGGCAGCACTCCTGCATTTGGCCAAGCTAACCTTTTCAGTACACCTTCTACTGGGTTTGGTGGTTTATTTTCAAGCTCTGCATCCTTAACTACATCTACCAGCTCTCCCTTTGGAACAGGGGTAATTTTCTCTCCTTACAATGCATCTGGATATTTTTTCCCTTTTGAGGAGCGGCATATTTTTATCATAGTTTTTCTTCTTTATTTCTCTGTATTCCGCTTCTTTTGTCTCCATAGGCATTCATACATGGACTTTTTACCCTGCATTTTGGAGTTCTAATTGTTACTTTATGATTTTGTAGCCTTCCGCTGTAACGCCCTTTCAACCTGCTCAGCCAACTCAGGCATCTGGTGGTTTTCCATTTGGGAACTTTGGTCAAACTCAACCTGGTACGTTGGTCATTTGAATTGTTTAAATTATATGTCATGATCCATCTTAAGCACTATATGCTTACTCTTGAATGTATGTTCTAAATGCAGCTGGAGTTGGTGGTGGATCAAGCATTTTTGGTCAAGGCAACTTCGGGCAACCGTATGGTCTCTCTGATATTTAGAATTCTCTTTCTCTATCTTTGTTCATTATAAAGTTGTCATACATCTGCGTAGAGTTGTGTGCGGGTAAATGCACAAACAATGAAATTGTACATGTTGGTAGACACACATCTGCACTTGCAGATATTCCTCTAGGCAATAAGGTCTTTACTATGGAAGGTGCAGCGGCAGAGCTTCATTGGTTTTTTTCTTTTTGTTATCAGGTCTGCCTCACAGAGCCCTGTTGTTTTGCAAGCAATCCCTGTCACAAATCCTTTTGGGACACTTCCTGCTATGCCGCAAATATCAATAGCTCAAGGTGGAACTGCACCTACGATTCAATATGGAATCTCCAACATGCCTGTAAGCTTTTTCTTCCCATCATCAACACTATTTCCTCCTCCTCTCAATACATGTGTTTTACATTCATTTATATTGTGTTAAGACAAATGTTGCTTATAAAAACCACATAATCGTTATAAATTTTTTAAGTCATCCATTATAAACAATGTTGCTGGGCATCCACCTTGGAACATCTTCTGTAGGGCATTTTTGTGCTTAAGGTATTAAGTTTGATGCGTTTCGATGATGCTGTTTGGATTCTGAACTGCGTTCTGGTGGTTATTGTTTCAATGGAAAAAAATGTATAGTTTCCTAGGACTTGATTTTGGTATATGGCGAAATTTTTGGATTTTGTTCTGTGGTCTTTTATTTTTTTCTTCTTTGTATCATAAGGGGAAAGTCCCCCACCAGATGAGATTTTGATGGTTTCTTTCTTCCACTTGAAGCTCATACTAACCCTCATGTTTCCTTTTTATTTTTCCTCAGGTGGTTGACAAACCTGCTCCTGTTAGGATATCATCGCTCCTGACTTCTCGACATCTTTTACAAAGGAGGGTTAAGTTGCCAGCAAGGAAGTACCGTCCTGGAGATGATGGCCCAAAGGCACGTGTTTTTCTTAGATTTACTTTCAACGTGACTGCCGTTGCTGAGATGCTTTCTACCTTTCTGTCTTTGAAATGCTCTTTGCAGGTTCCATTTTTCAGTGATGACGATGAGACATCCAATACACCTAAGGCTGATGCTCTTTTTGTTCCAAGGGAAAATCCGAGAGCTCTAGTTATACGACCAGTTGAACAATGGTCTTCTAGAGAAAAATTAGCTCCTCCAAAGGACAGTCCTAATGCAGTACACGAGAACGGTAAGTTTGTTTGCATTCCTTTCAGATATTCAAACTTGGACTCTTTGATCCACCCATGACTGTCAAGTTACTGCATGTCTTAAATTTTTTCAGTTGCTGGATTGATCTATTCTGACCCTTTTATTATTTTAAATCACATCTACACTTCAGGTAAGAGTTCTGAAGGAGTTGCCAATGTGGGAAGTCATGAGAGTATGTACATAAACATATTATAACTTCCAATTGTTGCTTCTGCAGCATGAGATCAAGTTGTGACTATGATACGATATGTTTTGCAGATGATGTTGAGGAAAATGGCAGTGCTGGAGAAGGAGCTCATCCAGTGAAAGCAAATCAAAAGCTGAATGGCACACATGTGGATCATGCTGTGCAGAAAGACGGTGCATACAGAAATGTAAGCGGACACAGGGCTGGGGAGGCAGCGATAGTTTACGAGCATGGGGCAGATATAGAGGCGTTGATGCCAAAGCTGAGGCGATCTGATTATTACACTGAACCCCGTACCCAAGAGCTGGCTGCAAAGGAAAGGGCGGAACCAGGGTATTGCAAGCGTGTCAAGGACTTTGTGGTGGGGCGTCACGGCTATGGAAGCATCAAGTTCCTGGGGGAAACAGATGTGCGAAGGCTAGATTTGGAGTCGGTGGTGCAATTTAACAACAGAGAGGTGATTGTTTACATGGACGAAAGCAAGAAACCACCAGTGGGGCAAGGTTTGAATAAACCCGCAGAGGTAACATTGTTGAACATCAAATGTTTCGACAAGAAGGCGGGGAAACAGTTCACGGAAGGGGCGAAGGTGGAGAGGTACAAGGAGATGCTGAAGCGGAAAGCGGAGGAACAAGGAGCAGAATTTGTGTCATACGATCCGGTGAAAGGGGAATGGAAGTTCAGGGTCAATCACTTCAGTTCCTACAAGCTCGAAGAAGATTGTTTCTTCTGCTGACCATGTACCATGTCTGCAAAATTCTCAGGGCTTTTTTTGTTGTCTTCTTTGTTCCCTTTTGTGTCTGTCTTCTTTTCAAGTTTTAGCACACTTGGAATTGTGCAGTTTTAGTGTCGTTACTCGCTCTATTGTCGCTTGCATGTTTTTTGTCTTCTTATGGTACTTTTTTTTGGTCCGTTTGTATTTTACCTGTTACTATTAGTTAATGATGTTCATTTGTATTATTATCACAATCACCCTCTAGTTAACCTTGATTTTGGTCAGTAATGAAAGTTTTCCAATAAGTACGGAAACAGCTGCATATTTATTTACCAAAATTCCCATTAAAAACGCGTCTAGAACTCTGTAAGATATGGAAAACACACAAGTTCACTTTAAAACACAGGATTGTTTGGTTTTCGTCAACAGTGAAAAGATTATAATATTATAATCGGGGAAGTTTGATATAAAGTTTGATCCATGCCGATTTATAAGATATCCAAAAGATATCATGAAATGTTATTTTTATCATTAATTGGAATATAAAGTTGCAAATATATGCGTAATATTTACAATTATATGCCTAATAAAAGTGTTTATAACAAGTTGTACAATCTTTTTAGTAAGAGATTTCCTTACAAATTAACAGTGATGAGAAAATTGTTATTGATAAGATTCAAAAATCTATAGAACAACACACGTTAATAAGCATGGAATGTCCCATGAGTGTTTTGAAGTTGGAAAATTTTGTCTTCATAGGTGATTGACAAATTATTTTCAAGAACACAATTAACAACAAAATTTGGTTGCGGAAATATCTTTATGTACAAGTTTCTCTTAGAAACCATGTTCAATAAATCGTCCTAGATGTCTATGTATTATATGCAGATTATAAAGAATATTTGAATGTTTTGTTTGATAAAATGGTAATTTTTCATTTATCATTTGATGATTTTAAAATATATAAAAGAACTTATGTTAATGTGGGTGTATTGCATATGTGATATGTAATAGTTATGAGTGATATTATTCAAAATATGTTCTTAATCATAGGATAACTAATCAGATATTAGTTACCTGGATATATCAACGTATATGTGACGATTTCTATCAGATAAAAAGTAATATATATCTTTTACTAAGTGACATATATGTGTGATGGATATAGGGATGTGATCACTAAACTATACTAAAGTGAGAATTTGTAATGGTTAAGTTACCATTGATTCGTTAATAGAATTTTCACAAGGATCTTAATGTAAGATTTTCCTTAGAACTGAAATCAACATAGTAAATGAAAACTTATTTATCATTATTTGAGTCCAGACACCTCGTGCTCTAAAGCGCTTATTGAAAAGATATTAAGAGTTATCAAATGCTTATACAATGGATGTTTGATCAATGAGCTCTGATAACTCTCGGTAAGAGTGCTAGCTCTATATTGTCAATGATCGTAACAACGAAATAAGAAGAAGAGAAATAATGTATTATCCTTACCTGACTTCTAAGAATAAAATACATTAATTCATAATGTGATCGATAAAGTGTGTTGCTAGACATCAATCTCGATTAGTTTATTAGTTGCACTTATCGATTATTGACTTAGTGTTGAACTTGCGATTTCATACGCATACAAGTATTTATGTATTCACAAATGATTGTTTGACAATCTATGTTGTAATCGATCATATTTTTCACGAGTACAGAAGATATGATTCATATAAGAATTAATCCATTGAGAATGGATGTATTTGAAGTTCACATATGAGATATACATGATGATGTGCATATAGAGATGCATATATTCACTACAAGAAATTTAACAATTCCAGACTGCCGAATCCATCCCTAAACAGGTTGGGGGACGGATTAGGGACGGTCAGCACCCGTCCGCAAACGAGCGTTGCCAAAACATATCTGTCCGCAAATACATATGGAAAATTTAGTGCGCAAACCGTCCGCAATTTTGGACGACCGGGTAGTCCGGAAATCGACGCGAAATCGGACCCCGAGTAAGGACGCGACCCGTCCTCTAAATTTCCGGACAGGAAATGTGCTATCCGAAAATTAAAAAAAAATAAAATTTTAAAAATAAAATTCAAATTAATTAATTAGTGTTTATACATTATTAAAATTATGTATTTACAAACTAGTTGGTGGTAATTGGGAATTATCATCGTCATCGTCATTGTTTTCGACCGTATCCCAATTGATATTGGGCATGTGTTCCTTCATCATCCTAAGCCATTGTTCATGTTCCCTTCTTGAGCGTTGAACTTCCCTTTGCAAAGCGTTGAACTCTGAACTTTGTTGTTCTAATTTTTCTTGCATCTTCGAGATTGTGTTTCGAAATTCTTCGGTCGCGACTTTTTCGTTGCCTTTGGAGGAACTCGCATGTTTTGATGTCATTCCTCCAAGACCAAATAAACGACCTTTGTATGGTGTTACGTGCTACAAAAATATTGAAATATAATTTAAATTTAAATTATCAATAAAAATTTTATTATAAAATTATAATAAATTTACCTCGAAATACATCTCGTTGTATTCTTCTTGAGTAAGAGTGGGTTGCGTCCCATCTTCTCTTGGCGGGATTCGGGACACTCGATTTGATGTCATGTTCACAACATCGTTGTGAATTTGTTTTGCCCTCGCATCTACCCACGAACCGTCAGATTTTTTCTTGTGTGTACGTTCCAACAATTCCACGTACGACGGTTCACATCCATTCTCTTTCGCCTAAAACAAATATAAAAGTCATGTTTTACCTATTAAGAAAATGTCATTCATAATAAAACTTTAAAAAATTTTAAACCTTACCAGCAGTATGCGCACTTATCCCATATCCCTTCCTATCGGAACGACGAGATCGACTAGCGCACTGGTTTCTCTCCTTAACGACAGGATCATTCCAATAGACACCCATCTGTTCCCAGACATTATCTGACAGCCAAAGAGGTTTGACACCTTTTCTCTCCCGGTCTTTTTTCACGTCGCTTACATGAGATTTCAGTCATATTCCCACATGCTTTTGAAATTCGGACTTTACTAGTCCTGTTATTGCAGGATCCCAATAAATTTTTTGCTGAAAATAATGAAATAATTATTTATTGAACTATTTTGAATTTTAAAATTTAGAGTGGAATCAATATTAAAAAAAACGTATCACGAAAGCTTTCCACCACCGTTCCTTTATTTCGTGATCGGTTCGCGTCTAGTTATAACATGGACGATATTAATTAGCTTTTATCGTTTTTGTTATATGACGATTAAGTTGTTTAGTACCAAACCTATTAAAACAAAATTAAAAGATTAAGACTTGATTAATTAATTAGTTACAAATTAAATTTAAATTTAGTTTATACCAAAGTGCGTCAGATGAAGAATCCGGATCTATGCGAGGAAATTTACGTCTTTCCTCATCTATGTTAACAACGATCGTAACAACGGAATAAGAAGAAAAGAAATAATGTATTATCCTTACCTGACTTCTAAGAATAAAATACATTAATTCATATATGTGATCGATATGTTGCTAGACATCAACCTCGATTAGTTTGTTAGTTGCACTAGTCGATTATTGACTTAGTGTTGAACTTGCGGTTTCATACACCTACAAATGTTTATGTATTCACAAATGATTGTTTGACAATCTATATTGTAATCGATCATATTTTTCACTAGTACCGAAGATATGATTCATATAAGAATTAATCCATTGAGAATGGATGTATTTGAAGTTCACATATTAGATATACATGATGATGTGCATATAGAGATGCATATATTATAAGATATGTTATCACTTAGGCAAAAGATTGCTGAAATAATAATTAAATGCATTAAATATAATTATCTAATAATAGTCGATGATTTGATATAAAGTAAAAGTTAATTTAAAGAACTATAATTAACCTTAAACCAAAACACAAGATAGTGAATTTGTAAAACCACCAAAATTTATAGCTTTTTGTAGAATATAGAGAGTAAAAAATCGAGAAAGAGCTCTCTTGAATTTTTTATCATGTCAAACGTTTGGTGTGGATTGTTCGTGAGCTATCATTTAAATCATCTCAAATACTCAAAAAGTTAATGTATTCAAATTCACACTTGGTTGTTTTAGGAAATATACTAAAATTATTCAAATTGGATTGTATTACAATAACATGTAAGAAAAATATATATGTTAGATACTCTCGTACCATATAATGGGTTGTAGACTACTCTGAAAGAAAAGAAAGATACGAGATATTTTCATCATCAATCCTTCAAAAAAAATATATTTAAAAATGTTTAAACTTTTTAATCTATCCAGTTTTAAAAATCATTTAAATTTCATTAGAAATCGATCTGAATTATATTATAAATTGTTTGTATGATTTTTTTGTTTTAAATAAAAAAATGTTTTTCGAAGAACAAAGATACAATTTTTTTACGGGATTTGCATAAGGGAGAAAAGTAGGATTCTGGACGATAAGTGATTTGGGAGTTGTTTTTCCGCATATTTATTTTTCCTTATCATTTTTTCCTTTTTTGTTTTAGGTTTGTAGTTATTTATTTATAAATAGTTTGAATATAATATCTAAGATGTATAACTTTTAAGTATTATGATAGTTGTAGTGATTAATTATTTAGTTTATCGTAATTATATATTAACATTTAAATATATTCAATAAATAATGAGTATTTATTTTTTATAATTAAATATAATAAAAAATATTTTATAAAATATGTAATATAAAATAAATAGAAATAATTAATATAAATATAAATATATATATTATGAATTATTTATTACACACTTCGATTTAATATTTTTACGATAAAATATTTTTAAAGCTTTTTTGAAAAATAAATATAACACACAATCAAAATAAATAACAATTTATATATATATATTTAAATTTTTATATAAAGTTTATTTGATTCTATATTTTTACAAAAGACAATTTTATTTAAGATTTTGTATTAATTAATATATATAATATACCACAATAAAAAAATAAATTTAACTGTTATTATTTTTTATAAAATTACAATAATATATATAAAATAATGTATACGTGTATATATATTTTGTTTCAATAATAAGTTATTATAGTATTCTGAATTAATATTAACTAACAATTATAATAATTATACATATATAATATTTATTTTTAAAATTTGAATTTTTTAATTTCTAACTTTAATAAATTTAAATACATTAAAATTCAAAAATTATAATAAAAAAATTATCTGAATAAATGAAAATAAAATATTATTATATTGTAATAATTGATTTAATATATAAATAATTAAAATTCTTTAGAAAATGTATAATTTAAAATTTATTCATTTTTTTCTAACATTTAATGTTAGTTTTAAATAAAATTAGATAACATTTTAAGAAAAAAATATACAATAAATTGTATATATTTCTAATGTATAATATATAAGCTAAAATTTTAAATTAGTAATAATTCATTGAATATTTATAAAATATAATAATAATAAAATAATCTAAACAAAAATAATATTATCAAAATATGAATTTGGAATTGTTATATATTTACTACTAAAAATATTATATATACTTTTTAACATTACCATCTTATCAAATTTTTTATATAATTATTATATTTTAAAATAAATTTTGTTTCAAATATAAAAAAATTATTAAAAAATATTTTAGTTTTTCTATTTAATCATTATTTTTAAAACTTTGAAAATCATACATAAAATAAATCCTTTTGCTTTCTAAAACAAATCTATTAAAAAATTATATTTCTATCCACTTAAATCGGATAAGTGGTTATATAATTTTAATATAAAAAATTTTAAATCAATATTTTAATTATTTATATTTGGTTCTATATTTTTATAATAAATTTTTATAATAAATATTTTATAATTATTGTTTTAATAGAAGTTAAACTAGTTAACAGTTAATCTTAATTTAAAGAATATTTAAAATAAAATCAAATGATTTTAAAATTATAATCTTAAAGATTTTATAATAATAAAATTAAATTAAACTAAATCATAATAATTCTTGTTAAATATAATTATAAATAAATCAAATAATTTTATTTTAATTTTTTTAATCAAATAATTTTTATTATATTTGTTAAATAATATTTAAATTTAACTGATTTTAAAATAAAACATTAAATTTAAATTTAACGATTTTAAAATAAAACATTAAATTTAAATTTAACGATTTTAAAATTTTTTCATTCTATTTTATTTTTATAATATTAAGATGGATTACACTTGACGTGGTGATAACATTTCTCGTATACTTGCTGGCGAATTATGATTAAAAATTTATCTTTAATCATTTATTATCTTTTAATGTGAAAACGTAATCAGTCGAATTCCCGAGTTTTGCACATCTATTGGGTCCTTGGAACCTGCGCGATTTTAATCAATGCCATTGGAACATTAAAACGACCGCGTTTGCTTCAGCTGAAGAGGCACTCGCGTTAATCCGCTTCAGGTCAGGGGCACTTTCGGGATTGTATGTATCGTCATAAGCAGATCAACCAGTTTCAATAGCTTTCCAGTTTCCAGAGGGATAAGAGAGAGAGAGAGAGAGAGAGAGAGAGAGAGAGAGAGAGAGAGAGAGAGAGAGAGAGAGAGAGAGAGAGAGAGAGAGAGAGAGAGAGAGAAGTTTTGGCCTTGATTGGGTTATCTTCGGCGATAATGGTTGATGTGGCCGACAAATTGGCTTACTTCCAAGCGATCACAGGCCTTGAAGATCCCGATTTGTGCACCGAGATTCTCCAGGCTCATGGCTGGGACCTTGAACTCGCGATCTCGTCCTTCACTTCCTCCGGTCCGAACAACGACGCTTCCTCTTCCGCTGCCGCCGACGGAAATCGCCCAACCCGCACTGCGGGTGGAGGTAGCGGCCGCGAAATGAACGATTCTTCTTTAAGCGATACCCTCGACCATAGGGAACTCGTAGGTGGTAACGGAGGAGAAGGTCGCGGCGGCGGACCTCCGGGAGTGGCGTGGAGGATCATTACTTTACCCATATCAATCGTGTCTGGTAGTCTAGGGTTAGTTTCTGGTGCGATCGGGTTGGGGTTGTGGGCTGCTGGTGGAGTCCTTTCGTATTCGCTTGGTATGTTGGGTCTTGGATCACGTAGGAATTCTGAGTCCTCCGCGCGGCTTGTGTCGGTTTCTGCGGCGGCTGCGGAGGCGATGGACTTTGTGGCTGCGTTTGAGAGAGAGTACGGGAGCGAGTTCAGACCTAACTTTGTGACAGAAGGTTTCATGGATGCACTTCAACGGTCGAGGAGCGCGTTCAAGCTTTTGTTCGTTTACTTGCACTCTCCGGATCATCCTGACACGCCTGCGTTCTGCGAGAGGACGCTCTGCAACGAAGCCTTCGCTGCGTTTGTCAACGAGAACTTTGTCTCCTGGGGTGGTAGTATTCGAGCTAGTGAGGGCTTCAAGATGAGTAACAGCTTGAAGGCATCAAGATTCCCCTTTTGCGCTGTGGTCATGCCGGCTGCTAATCAGAGAATTGCTCTTCTTCAGCAAGTAAGAATCAATTTTGTAGTCTGTCGGATCAGAGTTTTCCTTATCATGGTTTGGGTGTCTTTGTTAGCTTTATATCGAAAATGTGATCAAGGAGAAAATTTATGTAGGCTTCAAGTTATAAGTAATTCGGTTGTGAACTTGGCAATAGACTGATTAGTTCCCTTGGGATTACGTTCGTATGCCTATCATCAAAGAACTAATTGCTTGATATTTGATCGATTCCACTAGTGTGTTGAACTGGTAGAAAGTAACATGTACTCCTTGTGTAGTCACAGCAGCTTTATGCTTCTGCATTGCCGCAGGAATCTATTGTTCTTAGTTCTTAGTTTTGTTTTGTTGATGGTAGGTTGAGGGACCTAAAACTCCGGAAGAAATGCTTGCTATACTCCAGAGAGTGCTAGAGGACAGTTCACCTGTTCTTGTAGCTGCTAGGGTCGAGGCTGAGGAAAGAAGAAATAATATGCGTCTAAGAGAGGAGCAAGACGCGGCTTACAGGGCAGCACTTGAAGCTGATCAAGTAGGTTGCTTTTGCTAAGCTTACAGATAAAAAAGAATCTTTAGGTTTCAAGATACTACTATAGTCAAAGTTTCTCAATTCTTTCGTCTTCTTTTTCTGCCTTCAAGGCAAGGGAACGCCAAAGACGGGAAGAGCAAGAGCGTCTAGAGAGGGAAGCTGCAGAAGCAGAGAGGATACGCAAGGAGGAAGAAGAGGCACGTGAGAGGGCAGAACGAGAGGCTGCAGAGAGAGAAGCTGCTAGAGCTAGAATGAGACAAGAGAAAGCCCTGGCTCTTGGAGATGAACCTGAAAAAGGCCCAGATGTTACACAAGTGAGTATTGTCCTTCCTTGGCTTTTAAGTATTCTTTAAACACCCTTTTGAAAAGAAAGATAAAAGAAATGATTCTTGTGACGCTTTATCAATAGCTTCCAAATTGTTCTTTTATCATTAAGAAAGTTGTCCCCTGTATTACTTAATGGTTGATCTGTCCTCATCTGTCCCGGTGTTCTTTGTTTAGGTTTGGCAGCAAATCCCATAGATTTAATGTCTCATAAAATACTAAGACTACACATACGCTCTCATTCAGTGCGAACCAGTTCTTAGATTGGTTATAGTTTTTCCACATAGCCCATTGAAACAGACTCGAAAATATAAGATATCTAGAGCAGCTTTTGGAGTATATACAACATGCTGAGTTCTTCGGTTTCCCTGAATGGATTTTATTTTGTCTTTCCCGGGGGATGCAGGTACTGGTGCGATTTCCAAACGGAGAAAGAAGGGGTCGTAGGTTTCAAAGCAAGGCCACAATCGAGACTTTGTACGATTACGTTGATTCTCTGGGGGTATTAGAAACCGAAGATTACAGCTTAATATCAAACTTCCCCAGAACAGTGTATGGAAGAGACAAGCTCTCCATGTCTCTGAAAGAAGCAGGCTTGCATCCTCAGGCCAGCCTCTTCATAGAGATGAACTAAACTGAAGACAGAAAGGAAAAAAGAAAAGAAAAGAAGAGGGCACAATTTTAACTTTATCTTCTCTTCAGTGCTTCTCTTCTTTCCAGGATTTTTAATTCGACCCCAATATTTTGATATTTTACATCTTATGGAACAAACTGGTTGGTTCGGAGTTAGGTTTGGAATAAATTTAGATTTGGTTGGTCTCTCTACGCGGCTGACCAATCAGATAAACCAAAAAGCTGTCTGAAAGGGACGTCGGAGGTCTACAACTACACTCTACGTGGCAATATCTCATTGGCAGATGGCATTCTAAGATTCTTCCTCGGATTCCTTTTTTTTAATCTATCTGTTATTATGTCAAGATCCCATTTTCCCTGCATATTAAATCGAATCAAAATAAAAAATACCTAAGATTCAATCTTACCATTTTTTTAAAAAAAATCTTGATATTTTCAAATTATCTCGTGATTTGTGATCCGTGTGACCCAATAGAAATAGAAATCGTTTTTGTTATCTTTTCAATCTCTGTTACTCATACTATTCATACGATGTTCATACGATGTTCGAAATCGTTGGAAATCATTCGAAAATTGTTGAAAATCGTTGAAAATTAATCTCAATTTTGAAATCGTTTCACGTCCATTTCTTTCAATTTTGAATAGATTTCGTTTCGAAAAAATATCAAAATGTATGTGTTTTCACTAATAAAATATAAATAATATATATTTTTTTCTCTATTTTTTCATTACGTTTTTGATATTTTGCCGATTAAATCCTAAAAAAAATAAACTCATAATAATTTTCACATGTACATATTAAGTCGAAGGGAGTCCTTATACACATATTCATATGCCAGATTGATACCGAAGTCGTAAAAATAAAAAGGAAAAAAAGCCTCTAACCCCCCAACTATCATGCTTTACGCCAATTCCCCTTAAACTATCTAAGACAGTCAATCCCTCCTCATCTTACAAAATCCATCCGATTCCCCCCTCAACTATATCAATTCAGCCAATTCTTCTCTCCGTTATATAAACGGTATATTGGTGTTAACCGACCCGATTTAATCGAATTTAACCCGATTTTCACCCGAATCAATACTCAATTTTGACCCGTATTATGACCAATTTTAACCCGATTTCGACAATTTTTTAACCTACTTTCACTCAATTTTAATCCGATTTTACCCAATTTTAATCCAATTTCACCCAAATTAACCCGATTTCATTAAATTTAATCTGATTTTCACCCAAATTGAACCCGATTTTATCCAATTTTATCCAATTTCACTCAAATTAACCGGATTATCGCCCAAATTTAACCCAATTTTTACCCAATTTAACCGATTTACTCACTTTTAACCCGATTTAATCTTTTTAATCCGATTTAACCTGATTTTCGATTTACCTCAATTTCATCCAAAATAATATGATTCCAACCCGATTTCACCCAATTTAATATAATTTCAACCCAGTTTCACCCAAATTTTACTAGTTTTCACCGAATTTCAACCTGATTTTACCGATTTACTCACTTTTAACCCGATTTACTCACCCAATTTAAATTTATATAACCCGATTTACTCACTTTAAACCCGGGTTAAAAGTGAGTAAATCGGTTAAATCGGGTTGAAATTGGGTTAAAACTAGTAAAATTTGGGTGAAATCGGGTTGAAATTATATTCAATTGGGTGAAATCGGATTAGAATTATATCACTTTGGATGAAATTGAGGTAAATAAAAAATCGGGTTAAATCGGTTTAATCAAGTTTAAAGTGAGTAAATCGGGTTAAAAATGAGTAATTTGGTTAATTCGGGTTAAAATTCGGTGAAAACTAATAAAATTTGGGTGAAATCGGGTTGGAATTATATTACTTTGGATGAAATTGAGGAAAATCGAAAATTGGGTTAAATCGAATTAAAAAAGAGTATATCGGGTTAAAAGTGAGTAAATCGATTAAATTGGGTGAAATTGGGTTAAATTTGGGCGATAATCGGGTTAATTTGGGTGAAATCGGATTAAAATTGGATAAAATCGGGTTAAATTTGGGTGGAAATCGGATTAAATTTGATGAAATCGGGTTAATTTGGGTGAAATTGGGTAAAATCGGGTTAAAATTGAGTGAAATTGGGTTAAAAAATTGTAGAAATCGGGTTAAAAATCGGTTATAATACGGGTCAAAATTGGGTATTTGATTTGGGTTAAATTCGGGTCAAAATTAGGTCAAAATCAGGTCAAAATCGGGTTAAATTCAGTTAAATCGGGTCGGTTAACACCAATATACTTTTATATAACGGAGGGGGGAATTGGCTGAATTGATATAATTGAGGGGGGAATCAGATAGATTTTGTAAGATGATGTGAGAATTGACTGTCTCAGATAATTCATGGGAAATTGGCGTAAAACATGATAGTTGGGGGGTGATAGGCTTTTTTCCAAATAAAAATAAAGAATGTATTAAAAAGCTGATAAATATTTTTAAAAAAATGTTTCGGGACAAGCTAAATTAACCGACGCAACTTCAAAAATATCCTCGTAGGATTAAAGTACCTCAAAAATACTCTTCCCGAAAAAAAAAATAACTTAAAAAATATCCTTATAAATATTGATATTCCCAAAATACCCCTGCGACCCCAAAAACCCAGTTCAACCTTGCAACCCAACGACCCAGTTCGACCATACGACTCAACGACCCAGTGCAATTCTGCGATCCTTCGACCCAGCGACCCAGCGACCCAATTCGACCCTGTGACCCTACGACACAGTGCGACCCAGAATCGTCAGAAATCGCTCGAAAATCGTCGGAAATCGCCAGAAATCACTAGAAATTGCTCGAAATCACTAAAAAAACGCTGGAAATAACCGAAAATGGCTAAAACATCGTTGGAAATCGCTCGAAAATTGCTAAAAACGCTCAAAATTGCTGGAAATAGCTCGAAAATAGAAAGAAATCGTTCGAAAATGGAAGAAAATCGCTTTCACCTTTGTTTCTATCCTCTGAAATTTGTCATTCCCTCCTCTCAAATTTGTCTTTTCCTCCCCCGTTTGTGTTTTTCATTAATAAAATATAAAGACATATATGTCTTTTCTCCAATTTTTTCTATTAGATTTACGAGAATATTTTGAAGTATTTTAGCCCTATATTCCTCCAAATTAACCATTTACATAAAAAAAATATCAACCAATGAAAATATATTTATGAATCTATGATAAACCATTTCATTTTTTTATAAAATAAAGGTTTTTTATTAAGTCAAGGAATCTGAGACTCGTTCCAAAATTATTGGGTTGACCAACTCTGGGATAATCAGATCAAGGTTAATAATACTAATGAATATGTATACATATAACCAATTTATTTGTTATAAATAAGTTTGTCGTTATTATCTAAAAAAATGACGAATAATTTTTCCAAATTTGTAAGGAAATAAGGTGAGATTCAAATCTCACAACCCCAACGAAAACGAGGAAAGAAGAACGAGTTGAAGTTAAAGACGACAGAATGGAAGAACAAGTTCCTCTGCGTAATTGCAATCCTCTCTACTCCTTTTTCTTTGTTTTTGTTTTGTGAATTTATGATTGTTTCATTGTTTCATGATCATCCACAGTAACAAAACTCCAAGATGGGACCAATCCATCGTCTTCATCGTCTTCATCATGCGAATCCAGAAAAACAGAGGACATATGTTTCGCCGGCGAAGAAGAGAACTCTCCAATCCGACAAGTGGCTCTCACTGTTCCGACAACAGACGACCCATCATTACCAGTTCTGACATTCAGGATGTGGGTCTTGGGAACCATGTCTTGCATAGTGTTGTCGTTCCTTAATCAGTTCTTCTGGTACAGAACAGAGCCTCTCACCATCTCCGCCATCTCCGCTCAGATCGCCGTCGTTCCTCTCGGCCGTCTCATGGCCGCGAAACTCCCCGACAGGGTTTTCCTCAGAGGCTCCAAATGGGAATTCTCTCTCAATCCAGGTAACGATTTGAATCTAGGGCTTCTCCTTTTAAGAATGGTCGCTAAGTCAGTGGAATTCTCGATATTGTTATCTTTTTTCTTTTTGGGTTTACTCCAGGTCCGTTCAATGTGAAAGAACATGTGTTGATCACCATTTTTGCCAACGCTGGAGCTGGATCTGTCTACGCCATCCACGTCGTTACGGTCGTGAAGGCGTTTTACAAGAAAAACATAACCTTTTTCGTCTCATTGATCGTCATCATTACCACACAGGTCGGAATTTAAGGTTTCTTGTCCGGAAATTTTTCATCTTTTCCCGCGAACTTATATTGATTCATGATGTTGTGTTAAATGTTAGGTTTTAGGGTTTGGTTGGGCGGGAATATTCCGGAGGTACCTGGTTGAACCGGCGGCGATGTGGTGGCCGTCGAATCTCGTTCAAGTCTCATTATTCAGGTATATGTATATGTATATGTCTATATCATTATAATTCAAAGTTGGATATTTTAATTCTTCAGCATGAGATATTTTGTTTCCAATATATCGCGTGCTAAAAAAGTTAAAAACATTTTATAGCCACAAATGAAAAAGCGAAAATAATAATGTCGGGGAAAAAACAAAGCAAAATTAATGATAATACAAAATGCCATAAAAGAATGGGTCCATTTTCGTGTATGAATTGAACAAGTAGGTGTTTGGCCTGGCTCATGTAATAGTGTCAAATAAATGTTACTTTTATTAAATGTGATGATTTACATAACCAGTGACACTCTCTTAATGAATAATCAAAGTTAGTTTATGTTCCATTACACTTCCTCAATGTTACTTCTGTTAATCATAAGAGAGAAAATTTTATTTTATGTACAAAATAAGCTCGAAACAAATAAAATTGATGACGTTTGATGAACACATCGAAAGCTGACCGCATTGCTAAAAGCCGTTGACCCGTGGTATTAGATGGCCACCACGACTCAAGTATGATTGTGGTTAATGTATATATATATATATATCATGTTTTAAATAATTTAAAATTGATGTTAATTTATTCATTGAAAAACATCTTTTAACAATAATTCGACTGATAAGAGAGATGAAAAACATAAATTTTATATATAAACTAATTGTTTCGAATGGAAGGTGAGAAATTCAACTAAGTTTCTTCCTATCCTAGAGAAATATTGTGAGTTCTAAAGTATAAGAATTCTACCGTAAAAAAATGTGTTTGTATATATATTTGAATGTGTATAATATTAGATAAAAAAACACATGTTATAAAAAACATCTCTCATGGAACAGTTAGTTCAAGATTAAGTAGTATAATATGTAATGTAACATGCACATGCATCAGATTATGTAAAATACAAAATTCTGTAATTAAGTGAAATATGGTTACCGTGACAGGGCATTACATGAGAAGGAGGAACGTTCGAAAGGGGGAGTGACACGTACGCAGTTTTTTCTGATATCGCTTGCTTGCAGCTTCGCGTACTACGTGTTCCCAGGCTACTTGTTCCAGATGCTGACGTCACTGTCGTGGTTGTGTTGGGCCTTTCCGGGCTCTGTTTTGGCCCAACAAATTGGTTCGGGCTTACATGGGCTTGGTGTCGGTGCCATCGGAGTGGATTGGTCCTCTATCTCCTCCTACCTCGGCAGCCCTCTCGCTAGTCCATGGTCAGTCTCATCTCATTCATTCTAATATAATCTTATATAAATTATTTATATCATTTTTATTATTCGGATGCCAATAATAAAAAATAAAACAGTGGGGTTTTGAGATATGTACAGGTTTGCCACGGCCAATGTGGGGGCAGGATTTGTGTTGGTGATGTACGTATTGACGCCGATGTGTTATTGGTCAAACGTGTACAAGGCAAAGACGTTTCCAATATTCTCGAGTTCTCTGTTTACGAGGGAAGGTGCAACGTACAACATCAGCTCTATCATTGACTCGAACTTCCATCTTGACCTCCATGCTTATGAGCGTCAAGGACCTTTGTACATTACCACCTTCTTTGCTCTCACTTACGGCGTTGGCTTCGCCGCTCTTAGTGCCACCATTGTCCATGTCGCTCTTTTTCATGGAAGGTATTCTTATTTTTATGTATTATTATGTTGATATTAGGTAGTCTATATGATGAGATTGGATTAAGCACAAAGTGATTTGACATATGATGATATCACATGAATCTATGATTTATGATCAGGGAGATATGGGAGCAGAGCAAGGCAAGTTTCAAGGAGAAGAAGATGGACATACACACAAGGTTAATGAGTAGATACAAACAAGTTCCTGATTGGTGGTTTTGGTGCATACTTGCGACCAACATTGGAGCCACCATCTTTGCTTGTGAGTATTACAACGAGCAGCTTCAGTTGCCATGGTGGGGTGTTCTTTTGGCTTGTTCCATCGCCATTGTCTTCACTCTCCCCATCGGTATCATCACAGCCATCACAAACCAGGTAACTACCACTTGATCCATCCATTGATACTTACGCTATATGATCGAATGATCGGTTGAAAAATCAGTACGAGTTTGGTTCTAGGCACCAGGATTGAACATCATAACAGAGTATATCATAGGATATGTATGTCCGGGATACCCAGTTGCTAATATGTGCTTCAAAGTGTATGGGTACATAAGTATGCAACAAGCCATCACTTTCCTTCAAGATTTCAAGCTTGGTCACTACATGAAAATCCCACCTCGGACCATGTTCATGGCACAGGTCTTGTCTCTCTCTTAGTCTACCATGTTCAAGACATCTAATATATACATGTCTATGCGCTAACTTGTTGTCATTTGATCGGTTCAGATAGTTGGAACGCTTATATCATGTTTTGTTTACCTCATAACGGCTTGGTGGCTACTTGAGACCATCCCGGACATCTGTGACCCGTACATCTCAAACTCTGTCTGGACATGCCCTGGAGACAAAGTGTTCTACGATGCATCCGTGATATGGGGGCTAATCGGACCACGCAGAATATTTGGAGATCTAGGCACTTATCAATCCGTTAACTGGTTCTTCCTCGTAGGAGCCGTAGCTCCAATACTTGTCTGGTTACTAGCAAAGGCATTCCCAAGGCAAGAATGGATTAGGCTGATAAACATGCCAGTTTTGATAAGTGCGACGAGTATGATGCCTCCTGCCACGGCCGTGAATTACACGACGTGGGTCGTAACGGGATTCTTGTCCGGGTTCGTGGTGTTTAGGTTCAGACCAGATCTATGGCAAAGGTACAATTATGTCTTGTCGGGTGCATTAGACGCAGGGTTGGCATTTATGGGAGTGTTGATATATTTGTGTTTGGGGCTAGAGAATGTGAGTTTGGAATGGTGGGGCAATGAGCTCGATGCTTGTCCTTTGGCCTCTTGTCCCACCGCTCCCGGCGTTTCTGTTCATGGTTGCCCGCTTTATACTTAGTGTGAAGTATACGCGATTGCGTTTGCTCGCATTAAATTTGGTTGGGAACGGATGGGATTGCGATTCCGGGTTGCAATTGTACAGTTGGTCAAGGTTTATATGTTTGTGTGAATGATTGTTGATTCATTTTCATGTTTATAATCTCAAAGGAACACTTAGCATATTATTATGACTAGATGATATCCGCGTTACGCTAGGAATTGTTATAATTAAAATATATTTATCTTACATTTTATATATAATTCATTAATTTAAACATTGTTATTAGATTTGATATATATACAGGCAATACAAACACACGAAATAAAATTTTCAATGTATAAATTTGAACAATATTTATAAGTTGTAATATAAACGAATAATGCAATTTGTTTATAATGATACCAAAAACCGAAAAAGAATTGGATTGAAACATGCGTGAAAACTCCGCTTTGAATATTGTTATATTTCGTAAAATATATTCTTTTGTCACACTATCGTTTCATATGTAATCTCTATATTATATTCTAAAATTAAATATATCTTATATATAATATAATGTTTTCTGTTATTATTTTTTTACTTCACAATATATTTTTATTTTTATAGATTATTCAATATATACCAGAATATTCACATCTTAATATTACTAAAACAAAAACCAGAGAGAGAAAATTAGAAAACTAATTTTTAATTTTTTTAATTTCAAATTTTAATTATATTTTAAAAAATAAAATTATATTAAAAATTTTAAATTAAAATTATAAATAGAATCAAACAAAAAATTTAATATGATATTTTTTACATCCAAATATAAAATAATTAAATATTTAGTTCATTTCAAATAATGTTTAATTCATTTGTAAATAAAATATAAAACATTTAAAATTTAATATAATTTTTTATCTATATAAAAATAATAATTAATTAAAATAATCAAATCGTGTCCATATTTTTAATTTAATTTAATTTAACTATTATAAATAATTAGAAATATAATTATAAAATCATTTAATTTTATTTCAAAAATTATGTACATAACATTTACATTTTTTAGTTTTTACATGAGTAATAAATATAAATTATTTAAGAAAATTCTAATATCTTAAAAATTATTTATTATTTACAAAATATTATTAACTTTTTATATTATTTTCAAAAAATAAAACTACTTTTAAAAAATTTCAAATGAAAATGTCAAATAAATAATTTTTGAATGTGTTTCAAAACAAAATATGATTATTTTTAATGCAAAAATTTATTTAATTTTTTTAATGAAAATCTGTTTAAAAATAAAATCAGTTACATTTATTTCAAAAGATTATTTAAACTAAATTAGATTATTTAACTTTTTTACACTTTAATAATAAATATATAATTAATTATTAATTAGTTTAACTTCCACAAAATAATAACTTCCTATTTTTATAAATAATTATATTTTTAAAAAAATTATTTACTTGTTATAAAATATTTAAAAATAATATTTGAAAATCATTTTATTTTATAATTTTATAACTTCCACGAAAAAATAACTTCCAACTTTTATTTTAAAAAATTAATGTTTACTCAAAATTCAATAACTGCTATTTATTTATTCCCTTATATATCTTCACATATTCATCAATATATTTCAATCAAGGAAAATAAAATTACGGTGTTGTGCAATCAAAATTACGGAATTCAACCAGAGAAGATAAATCCACCACTAAACTCTGCAAATTAAAATTTTTTGTAAGTATTTAAGTATTATTAATTCTATTTGTTTCTTTTATTTATATTTTTTAACTAATTATTTTTTATTTTAGAATTATGGATGAAAAAATAATATGAATTGTATATCATTTCTTAGTTTGGTTTTTGAATTTTAATGTTTTTTCTTTAATTATACTAATATTTTTTCATGATAATAGAATTTAAGTATATATAAAATGTCATAACGTTACTCTATTCAAACATCTTATTGATGAAAGAGAATATTGCAGTATTTCAATTTTAATTTGGTTCTTAATCTTTGTTTATATAAGTCATCACACCAACCATTTAAGATAAATTTTCATTCAAACAATTTATTTCAAAAATTATCTACATAAAATT
>CM071866.1:38329764-38355026 GCA_036759665.1 Gynandropsis gynandra
TTTTTTGAATATAGAAAATTTCATGTATCTACTATGAAAAATTTTGTAGTTCATAAATTTTATTATTTGTTGGTTATTATTATTACCACTATTATTAACAATTAATTGTTTGTTGATTTTTTATTATAGTTTGTTTTATATATGTTTCTTCAATTATTAAATTTTTATTTTTATTTAAATTTTTTATTAGATTATTAGTGAATATATTATCCATATAATTAAGTGAAATATTATTTTAATTTTTATAAAATAAAAAAATATATAATAATATATCCAATAAACAATTTAATGTTTTTATTCATTAAATTTCTCTAGCATAAATTTATTGAAATCATATATTTTCATAAATTTTTTTATAAAAACAAATAAGTATAACTTCAAAAATTATTAAAAATTATTTAAATTACTCCAACTAAATACTTTTGAATCTTCATTTCCATCTAACTTTGAATATATTCATTTTTTTCATCTAACGTTAAATATATTTAATGTTAATATATAATTACTATAAACAACATAATTAACCACTAAAACTATATATCTTTCATAATACTTATAAATTATAGATATTATTTATATTTAAACTATTTATTAATAAATGTAAAATCCTGTTACATATTATATTATATTTAAACTATTTATTAATTTCAATTTTAATAATTTTAAAATCCGTGCTATGCACGGGTAATATCTAGTTATCAAGATTTGATCTGCCCTCAACATTACACATTTTATTGATCTTCTTTATATAAAATCGTACACCAAATTTCTATTAAAATAAGAAAAAGTTTGGTGTGCCAATTATTTTTCATTCTAATTGAGATTAAGACTCAAATATTTTTAAAGTATAGAACTCATGAATTTACTAACAAAAATAAAAGAGTACACATATTCAAAAAATATCCTACATGAAAAGATTATAAACTTATCCAAATACATCAAAAGAATAATGTGGGATCAATTAATTGCCTAAACATTGGCATTCTTACAATTAAAATATATAACACCATATTAAAATTTATCAAGGAAACACAAAAATATAATTCATATAAAAACTTTATCCATTAGAGAAAAGTAAGAACTTTCTTTTCATACCAAAATTCAATTGATTAGAACAAAAATTCAACTTATTAGACCAATTGAGTTCTTTTGCAAAAAGATATTATGGAGTTCACATAGTATAATTGTTACCGTATATTATCAAAAGCTTTTGATATCATTTAAACCCCAATAAGAAAAAAAGTGTATAACATTATACATGAATCATGACAAGGCAAAAGACTAATATCATGCATTAAGATATCTGAACATAGTATAATAAAAAAAATTATATTTCTGACTTCAGATTTCCCTTCTATAACCTCTGTAGGCAAAACATGTGTTTCTTCGCTGTAATAGATCTATACAACATTTTTCACAAAGGATAAAAGAGAGAAACATAAACTTATGAAAAATCCAACATATACAACAAACCATAAGTTAAAACATCACTAAATGGATTTTGAAGGGAAGTTTATCTCTTAATGTTTGAAGTATAAACCTTCTCTTCCTCCTCCTTCGACTCGTGTTGCTGTTTCCTTCCCCTTCTCTCCCTCTCAGTCACCTTCATTTCCATACTATTTTCGTCATCGTCTTCGCTCAGCTTCATCTCTCGTGTTTCATCGAAATCTTCCAACACTTCAACCATGTCATACTTTTTCACAACTGCATCAGGAGTTGTAAAATCTCAATCAGGTGACCAGTTTCTATATAAAGCCCAAACTTCTTCCTTTTTAGGATATATTTGGACTATTGCTTTGGCACCTTTTGTCCATTCTACCTTGTGGGAGAAACAATTGAGAGAATCATTAGTGTTGCACTTCCCTATGCAGAAATTTCCACTTGTCTTGTAAAAACCTGATTCAATCCAGTTTATTGGACCTAACTCTTCATTGCTTTTGGTGTTTAGCCAAGAAATAGACAACTTGAAAGGTTTCACAGAAATAACACTATGGATCATTACATAGAGACACGACATACCATCAGAATCATCATAAGTAGCCCATACCTCATTTTCTTTGAATGATGCCTCTGTTCGATCCTCGTCTAAATTGTAGAAATCAGGGTCAGGAACATTCACTGTTAGCACATTAGGCTACATTTCCCGAGGCAACATTTGAGCTGCAAAAGAGGGAAGCGACATCACTAAAGGCCAAAATTAGAAGATATAGAATGAATAAAAATTAATAAACACGTGCTCTAGTTACTGATCTAATCTATTTAATCAAATTTTGTAAATACTAAACTACATTAGCTAGCAATAAAATCCAAATCCAAATATATATCGTTGGCCTAGTTGACGCCCAAGCAAAGCAGTCACAAAGTATGCACAAAAGAAATAATATACATCAATTCCAATTAACATAAGACAAACAGAAGGGCACCCTTTTTTACTTGTCTTAAAAATCAAAACTCGAAAGAACTACTGAATTCCAAAATATTTGATCTAGGAATACCTAAAAATCCCTTTTAGAATAATATCAAGACACATCATATCCCAAAATATGGGTTTTCAGAAAGACTCATCACAATCAGAAATATCATAAATATTTTACCCGATTCTCAAGAAGTGAAACAAAGAGGAACAAAACCCTTTTTGTTCCCCATTCCAGCGACGCCTAGATGATAAAATAGATGCATTTGTAAAAAAAAAAAATATGAACATACCTCTAGTTTTGTAACATTATTGTGAAGACACATCGCATAAATTAGAGAGAACATAAAACATAATTTGGACTGCAAAAGAGGAAAGCGACAACATGAAAGGCAAAATCAGAAGACATAGAAGGAGTAAAAATTAATAAACACATGCTCTAGTTACTGATCTAATCTATTTAATCAAATTTTGAAACTACCAAACTACATTAGCTAGCAATAAAATCCAAATCCAAATATATATATCATTGGCCTAGTTGATGCCTAAACAAAGCAGCTATAAAGTATAGATAATAGAAATAACATACATTATTTCCAAAAACAGAAGACAAATAGAAGGCTACACCTTTTTTACTTATCTTGAATATCAAAACTCTAAAAAAATTAATGAATTCTTCTTCATTAACTTTTCTCCAAAATATTTGATCTAGGAGCACCTAAAAATCCCTTTTAGAATAATATCAAGACACATCATATCCCAAAAGATGGTTTTCGAAAAGACTCATCACAACCAGAAATATCATAAATATTTTTACACGATTCTCAAGAAGTGAAACGAAAAGGAACAAAACCCTTTTTGTTCCCCATTCTAGCTACACCTAGATGATAAAATGGATGCATTTGTAAACAAAAAGTATGAACATACCTCTAGTTTTGTAATATTATTGTGAAGAACCATCGCATAAATTAGAGACAACATAATAAAGAATTTGAGCTGGAGGAAAGCGACATCAGAAAGGGCAAAATCAGAAGACATAGAAGGAATACAAATTAATAAACGCGGGCTCCAGTTACGAATCTAATCTATTTAGTCAAATTTTGAAACGACTAAACTACATTAGCTAGCAATAAAATCCAAATCCAAATATATATCAATGGCCTAGTTGATGCCCAAGCAAAGAAGCCACAAAGTATAGACAAAAGAAATAACATACATAAATTCCAATTAACAGAAGACAAACAGAAGGCTGCCCCTTTTTACTTATCTTGAATATCAAAACATGAAAAAACTACTGAATTCTCCTTCACTAACCTTTCTCCAAAATATTTGATCGAGGAGTACCTAAAAATCCCTTTTAGAATAATATCAAGACGCACCATATCTCCAAAGATGGGTTTTCGAAAAGACTCATCACAATCAGAAATATCGTAAACATTTTACCCAATTCTCAAGAAGTGAAACAAAGAGGAACAAACCCCCTTTTGTTCCCCATTTCAGCGACGCCTAGATGATAAAATAGATGCATTTGTAAACAAAAATATGAACATACCTGTAGTTTTGTAATGTTATTATGAAGAACCATCGTATAAATTAGAGAGAACATAAAACAAAATTTGAGCTGTAAAAGAGGGAAACGACATCAGGAAATGCCAAAATCAGAAGACATAGAAGGAATAAAATTAATAAACACGTGCTCTAGTTACTGATCTAATCTATTTAATCCAATTTTGAAACTACTAAATACATTAGCTAGCAATAAAACCCAAATCCTTATATATATCAATGGCCTAGTTGATGCCCAAGCAAAGCAGCCACAAAGTATGAACAAAAGAAATAATATACATCAATTCCAATTAACAGAAGACAAGCAGAAGGTTACCCCTTTTTACTTATCTTTAAAATCAAAACTCAAAAGAACTACAGAAGTCCAAAATATTTGATCTAGAAGTACCTAAATATCCCTTTTAGAATAATATCAAGACACATCATATACCAAAAGATGGGTTTTCGAAAAGACTCATCACGATCAGAAATATCATAAAAATTTTACCAGATTCTCAAGAAGTGAAACAAAGAGGAACAAACCCTTATTGTTCCCTATTCCACCGACGCCTAGATGATAAAATAGATGCATTTGTAAACAAAAATATGAACATACCTTTAGTTTTGTAACGTTATTGTGAAGACAATCGCATAAATTAGAGAGAACATAATACATAATTTGAGTTGCAAAAGAGGAAAGCGACAGTAGGAAAGGGCAATCAGAAGACATAGAAGGAGTAAAAATTAATAAACACGGGCTCTAGTTACTGATCTGATTTATTTAATCAAATTTTGAAACTACTAAACTACATTAGCTAGCAATCAAACCCAAATCCAAATATATATCAATGGCCTAGTTGATGCCCAAGCAAAGCAGCCACAAAGTACAGACAAAAGAAATAACATACATTATTTCCAATTGACAGAAGACAAACAAAAGGCTACACCTTTTTTACTTATCTCGAATAAACATCAAGTTTAAAGCAATCGATTTTGCATATGCACTTGAATATGTTAAGCTGGTACTCTTTCAAGATTAAATTAATTCCAAATGGGTTCCCACCTCATAACAATCCATTGCACGTACATACAACATCCACCAGATGCAAGCTAAGCATTGACACCACTTTCGTGTAATTTTTCTAGGGCGTTCTCAATAGGTTCCATAAACGCAACATCGGAACAATCGAGAACATCATGACCATCGGTAAGAATATGAACTCATACCCTTTTAGCACCACCTTCATGCTTCTTCTCGAGCTGTCTGAAAACATTAACAAAGAAAATTGCGGATTAAAAGTATACTTAATTGAATTTTCAGTGCAAAAGCTGTCATCATTTTGAAACTCATTAGCCACATTGATCTCGGGGCGATCAAGTATCCAGGATATGATATCATCACGCTCAAGTGACACCCGAGAATTCTGGCTTGTGGCTTCATCACCCTCAGAAAATCTGATATGCGATAAATCACCGCCGTGCCGACCTAACTACCCAAGATAGCTGCTTCCCGATCTGAAAAAGACCCAAATTCATGCTTCAACGACGAAACAAAGGGTTTCAAAGGCTTGAGGTAGCAGGTACAATGGATTTGCGAAGAGGATTGAAGCCATGGACCATTAATATAAATTGAACAAAGCAGGTTCAAAACAGTCTATAAACGCAGATTTAATGAATAATAACATATGCAAGGAATGAAAACTGACTACGGCACCTGAGATGAATGATTGATATCTGTGTTATCTACACTGTGATCTTTCTTAGTCAAGTCACTTGGTCTTGGATGAATGCCATGACAACCTTGAAAAAATTTATGCCATTGTCTTAAGATGGATAAAATTCATAAAGCACCGCCGGAAGTTTAAGTTCAATTCAGACAATACCTGTTATATCTTTGATTCCTAATTTACCATTATTGTTCTCTATCAAGCTTGAAAATGATGCATTTGAAGTGGCAACTCCTTCGTCAACATCAACTGGGATAGTAATACATATTCCGGCAATTATGGAAGAATGAACCCTAATTCGACAGATTTAATGGAAAAATGAGAACACCTGTACTGGTCCAAAATAATGAACCTGTAGCTCTGCAAAATGTATAGAACACCCTGTAGTATTAACTCACAGGATAATACGACGTTCTAAGTTTATAATGTAGAGATTAGACAAAGCTACATATATACCATTATCTTCACAAAAAATAAAAGATCATCATCTTGTCGGCCTCTTGATTCTTTACCGCGAGTGAAATACACATCGAAGACACCATGCCAGAAGTTTGAGTCCATTTCTACATCTAGAACGTCTTGATCATCTACTGTAATCTTCCCTAAAAAATTTTAGCGCTTTCTTACCATACTCAGAATTTCATGCCTGAAATTCACGAATCAAACAGCAAAATTTGTCTTAGCATCCAGATTCTCAATAGGAATTACTACATAATATCTTACGTATACACAAAAAAAAAACAAAGAATGGTGAATCCAGGAGTAATGGAGACAAACTTGTTAGAGAAAAATTCACCCGACACGAACCTCCATAGATAGAATGAATGAAAAAAAAGAAACTTAATGTGACAACAAATTGAACAACAAATCCAAAAAGTTGCATGCTGGGTTATGAAGAAACTTCTATATCCCGCTGTAGACATGAGAAATGACAGGAAACACGGAGGAAATAATCAAGAATTTTGACTGAAGTGAGGAATCGAAAGATCGGAAATTATAATAGACATGATTATTCTGGTTGTTCATCCACCTATATTTCTCTTACCTCGAAGAAGTGTGTTCTCCATCGCCGAGCATTTCGAAGCTAGCCAAAACCTGTTTTGGTGATATCTCCTATGTTTAACTGGAGAAACCTTGCGAAAATTTCAGAGGTGAATCAGGGATTTGCCTCCGTGCTGAATTGGAAGCCATCACCCATATCCTCCAAACACTTTGGCAACCATCAATTCGGTCCCACAGAAAGAAGTCATAGTTATAGCCAAATTTTGCTCAGTACTTCGGAAGATTAATACAATAAACCCAAATTCTACAATTGATGATTGCACTGTTTAAGCTGTGTTTCATATAAGAGTAAATTGCGTGAAGAAACCCTACTAAGAACCGATAAAGAAGCTAAACTACCCGCAAGTGCACGACCTGTGTGTAGTACTTTAGGTGTCGATCTCATAGGGACTACGCAACACAATCTAAACTCAAACTACAAATCAAACTTGCAAACGAACGAATATTGGTTTTAAGATTGAAATACTAAAAACAAATAAACTACGAGTTCTTAACAGTGAGACAAACGTTCTAGGAATCCGGTTTCACCACAAGACTACCGAAACCAACAATCAACCTATCTAATCATGCAATCCCGATCAAGTTATCTAAGACAGATAATGCTAATATGATATCTACCCTTTCTCAAGGCATAGACACGTGATCTAGTCAAGTTATCCCCTACTTTCGTGGCTGACACCTTAAGCTAAATCCATAAGTTCTATGATTCATCCGTTTCACCCTCAACCGCTTTCGTGGCCTAACCTCGGTTGTTCTAAACCTGATCTTCTAGGACTAGAATTCTCCTTCCAGTCTTTCTCCTAATCCCTAACACATGCATCTACTTGGCCTTCGTAAATACAAGTCATTCAAGCTCTTAGACAAAGAATAGATAAACGAAAACGGGAAATTGCATTCAAAGATAAATCAAGGTGGTTCCGGGATATCCATGGGCTAATCCATTCTCCTAGAACAAAACAACTACTCGCTCATGCGTTCAAAATAAAACAACATAATCAAAGTAGAAAGTCTAAAGAACATGAAAACCAAACGAAACCGAAGTCTTGAATTGATCTCCAATGCTCCTTGAATGTCTCTTTCTCAAGAGTCTCCTTCTTCTTCGATTCTCTCTCTACTCTCTCTTTGATGTATTCTGAAAACTAACTCTAACTGAATCTCCCTCGACCCCTCGCTGCTCTTCTTCCTTTTCCTTCTTCTTTTCTTTCCTTTTCTCATGGTTTTTCCTTTTGGCCGTTCACTCCTTTTCCTTTTGTCGCAACAACCACCGTTTTACCTCTTTCGTGTGTTTTTCATTCTTGATTAAGTTGGGCAACGTTTCCATTCTTTTCTCCAGCAAAATATCTCTTATTCTTCTTCTCTAACGTCATTTTCCTTTTTGTATAAGTAACCAACGAGTTCCTTTTTGTATTTAGACAAATTTACTTATCTGGTTTTTGCAGGTGACGGACGCGACCCGCGCGGCTGAGTGTGTGCCCTGCACGGGCGCGACGTGCTGCACGTGTTCGCTGGAACTGAGCCCCGCGGGGGCTGAGGTATGCCCCGCGCGGGCTGAGGCTCCACATGATGCCCGAGCGTGCTGATGGATTGCCCGGCCCGTGCTCATTCTATTGGACCAAATGCCAAACCAAAAGCCCCCCGCGCGGGCTAGGGAGTGCCCCGCGTGGGATGATGCTCAAAGTGAAGCCCGTGCGTGCTGAGGACTTTCCCGAACTGTGCTCAAGTTGCTGGTGGTCAAGCCCTGCGTGGGCTAGGTGAATGCCCCGCGTGGGCTGTGTTATTCCTCGCCGATTCTCGTCCCGTTTGTTCCGTGATGATCCTCGATGTTAGTACTTGATCTCGTGTACGTCTTTTAGCTTCAAAATGATCTAAATGTGCATTACAACCTGTAAGGACACGAAAACACAAAAACGAGTAAAACAGATACAAAATCATACGTAATCATCGTATTTATATCATAAACATCCCTTAAATCATGCGAGAAATACGTATAAAAACGAGATGATCAAAATCCCCCAGACTTGAATGTTTGCTTGTCCCTAAGAAAACGTAAATGTGGAACACGTGAGGTATACAAAATCCAAGAATTCCCCTTTCTCCTAGAAATACCGCTAAAGCGAACCTAACCGATCAACTAGTCCACCAAACAAGACTTCAGACAAATGCTAAACCTAGAACAATCGAGGATACTTGTTTCTTTTTCGAGCTTCTTTCTTTCTTTTTTTTTTCTTTTCTTTTGTTTTTATGTCTTTTTTTTTCTTTTTTTTTCGTTATGCATACACACTAGGCTTCTAGGACATCGGATTTGAAGGGATCCAGCCTCTACTTAGACCCAGACTACCGATGACGGTATACTCATGCATCTCGTGCAAGAGTGCAGCGGAGTAGGCGGCGTTTTTATTGTGACATGCCCTTAGGACGTAGAAAGATGATCGCCAACCCACCACTTAGACCCGAACCATCGAAAGGGTATCAAGGTCAATGCACTCATATCATTTTTAGATCATGCTTTTAGGCATTATTTCTATCGACAACGGAGTGTTAGTGTGAGCTCTTAATCTGCAAAATAAGCTCGATTTCATACGATCTAATAATCCTCATAAAAAGAAGTAAAGCATCGTATATACAAAATATGACCATCTGGATAGAGAGAATAAACGATAAACTAGCATAGCAACCTCGTCTAAACCTCCCACAAGCAACACTAGGATTCCCAAAGAATTACGACCTATTGTATTTTAGTCGACTAATAAGCTCTAACGCTTAGGAAAAACCTAGCTCAAACATGCAAAATCTCATGGAAAATGCCAACTTCTTAAGTTTCCTAGGTTCAAGGTTCATCTCAAAACGTGGCACCGGGCAAGTGCCTAGGGCGACTTTGACTCACAAAAGCAAAAACAAACTAAAAACTACGAAATCAAAAAGAAAATAAAAGAAAATGAAACGAAGTCACCTGACAAACGTGAGCTGCTCCCCCAGACTTGAATTGAACGGCGTCCTCGACGTGAAGCTCCGATAGAGGGTAAGAGATGTGAAGTCACGTTTGTGGTGGTATTTTTGTGTTTTTCTTTTTTGTTTTGTTTTTTTAATTAACCGAGTCTTAAACTAAAAAAAATAAGAAAAATAGAAAACAAACAGTTGGGTTGCCTCCCAGAAAGCGCTTATTTAACGTCTTTATGCTTTGACGTCTCCATTCCTCATGTGTGCGCGATGGGTGGATCGGAAAGGGAAATGGAGTTTCCACTTTCGATCGGTTGAGTGGCTTGGTAGAGCTTTAGTCGTTGTCCATTAGCTTTGAATGTTCCGCTCGAATCGATCCATAGTTCTACTGCTCCATGCGGGAATACCTCTCGTACCTGATAAGGACCAGACTAAAGGGAACGTAGTTTGCCCCGAAAAAGCTTAGGACGAGAATTAAATAGTAGAACCAAGTCACCTAGTTGGAAGTCATGAGGTAGGGTCTTTTTGTCGTGTCATCCCTTAGTTACTATTTCTTTCTTTGGCACGTCATGCACGGGATTCACTCGTTCGCTGCCCGAGGTTGGATAAATGGTATCTGCATCTAAAAGTTTTATGAAGTCTTTTTCCATTACCTCTTGCAAGTGCGGGTGTAGCCTCCTTTGAGTTTCGGTGGAAGGTTCGTGGCTGTCTTCCGTATAATTTCCGTGCATACATATTGAAGAGCTGACTCTCCTACGCTTCTTTATGCGTGTGGGTTGTTTTCTCATCTCATCTACAATCAAGTTAGCATTCATAACAGTAGGATATATTTTATCGCATTCCACGTACTCATACGAAAAAGAAGACGGAGGTGGCTCGGGCTCAAGTTTGGAGTCTTCTCCACATTGCGGAACCAACATGCATTTCGTGTGGATCTCCTCACGTGGGGCATCTCCTAGTGCTGCAATAGCACTCATGAATTTCGTGTACAACTTGGCTCCTTCGTCCGTAAATCCTGCATTATCGCAAACTCGTGTTAAATATCGTACAAGACCATACTTCACGGGATACCGAAGAAAGCCATGATTTTTAGGTAAGAGTTTCAATGGCGATGAGGAAGAGATGAATTTCTTACCAGAAAAGAACATGAACCTGATCATTGCAGTTTTCCCGACATCATTTTCGTTGAAACCCGATTGCTTCCGCTCATCAATTGGATACCGAAGGGTGTTTGAAAATTTGACTGGTATATTGAAGGTAATGGAGAGAATAAGAGGGTTTTTCCTCTCCCTGTGCTGAGTTACCAAAAGCACTAATTAGATCATTAAACTCTAAGAATGGGAGTTTTCCATCGTCATTATAGTCCTGCATTCCATTTAAAGAATCTCAAATTATCAGTTCTAAGTATCCAGGATGATATAATTGCTCAAAGAAAAGCCATAAACATTAGTATTCAGAAAATTCAAACAGGATCAACATGGTAGCTCATTGTTTCTTAGGTGACACAAATCGTGGTTCAACTTAAATGAAGCGAGACCAGAAAGACATGCATAAAGGGAACATTTACAAATGAACTGTATACAAATCATACCATCATAAAACTACAAGACGGTAATAGATAGAGAGGGCGTTTAGGTAAAATATACCACTATAGACAAGATACGATTTGCAGAACACTTCTCAATTTCAATTGGGTCCTGCATATGTGAGCAACCAAAGATCAGAAAAAAATTACCACTGCATTTGTACAAGTGCATTTCTACACACAGACCTCAATAGAGCATGATAGGGAGATGTTGTCAACAACATTAGATGAGGTTGGAGCTAACAGGTCAAATGACTTACAACCCGAATCATATTCCTGGATCACAGCAAAGGGAAGCAAAATAAGCATAAGAAGAAAAAATTTGATGTCCATTCTTCAGAAAATGGTACTGAAGTATGCACAAGGATTAAGATTCCAGAACCGAGGAATGTAGCATTTAACCAGTTTTTAGCAAGCGACCACTAGTAACAGAAACTAACATTAAAACATCTGGAGAACCAAATTTGAAGAGCTAAACTATAACTTTCACTTCAAGCAAGGTTACAACGTGGGTTAATATACAAAGACCCACTGACCTGAGTAAAAAATCAAGTAGATCAAGCTCACAAAAACCTACGAGATTGTTCTTCGATATCCTATCGGTCTGCACAAAGAAGGTCCTATCAACTAATCATTCTGCACTGAGCCAAATCTATAAAGGAAAAAATTAAGTTGATCATCGCAAACCTCGAATACTGAGATTCTAGCAAGACACAATCTATTTCTTTCCAAGAGGAGCTTCTTTTCCTATTTATTCGTAATACACAAAATCCAGCCCGAGATTAGAGACCTAAATAGTGGTAGATCCTTAAGAAGAATCACACATCAGTTTCAGATTGATCACAGAAAAAAGAATCGACTTACACTGTCATCGTCAGTAGCATCTATGTCATTTTCTCCTTCAGCCTCACCTGACCGCTCTTTGGGCATTGCATTCACCCCGAGATCTCCATAAACACCAAAATTGTCCTTAAAATCACCGTTAGGAGACAATTCACCTTCTTCCTTCTTAACTTTTGATGGACCCACAGGTTCATCATAACTCCTATTGACTTTAGAAGCATCAGATAGTATTCCATTTGATAAAACCATTTGTTTGCCGACATTTACAACCTGCGAAAACACCAGAACCATTAATATAAATTGAAAAAAGCATGTTCAAAACGATCTATAAAAGGCAGATTTAATGAACAATAACATACGCAAGGAATGAAAATTGACTACTGCACTTGAGATGAATTATTGATATATGTGTTATCTACACCGTGATCTTTCTCAGTGAATTCACTTGGTCTTGGATGAATGCCATGACAACCTTGGAAAAATTTATGCCATTGTCTTATGATGGATAAAATGAATATAGCACCACAAGAAGTTTAAGTTCAATTCAGACAATACCTGTTATATCTTTGATTCCTAATTTACCATTACTTTTTTCTATCAGACTTGAAAATGATGCATTTGAAGTGGCAACTCTTTCGTCAATATCAACTGGGATAGCAATACATATTTTGAAAATTATGAAAGAATAAACCCTAATTCGGCAAATTTAATGAAAAAATGAGAACACTTGTACTGGTCCAAAAACATCCTACTTACACTGGAATCAAAATGATTATCGAACCGAAGAAAAACATAGTTAGTCAATTCCAGAAAAACGAATCGACTTACATTGTCCTCGTCATCAGCATTTACATCATTTCTCCTTCAACCTCAGTTGACCGCTCTTTGGACATCGCATTCACCCCGAGATCTCCATATTCTTTGCCTATACAATCGTAATAAATTCCATAATAATGTATAGAAACAATGTGATAATTCCATAATTACTGGGCGCCCATCGCCTTCCTTCGTCACGGGCAGACGCACTTTCATGGCGTGTTTAATCTTTGGTGGTCATCGACGATTTCGGTGGAGATGGAGTCGGCCCCTAACAAAAATAAATCAGCAATAGGAAATTGCAGAATCAAAAGTGAATTGAGGGGAATAGGGATGAAACCTGAGATGAACTGAGAGAGGTATGAGGTTGCGAGGGGTCGTCGTCGACGACTTCGGCAAGACTATATGGTTTTCTTCAATTGAACCCTAGTAGAATATACAAAAGGTTGGAGACCATGGAACCAAATCGAACAGAAGTGATGACGTGATTGTATCCGTCGTTAAAGCCATGAGAAACTAACTCAAAACTTGGATTTGGACCTGTCACCACTTGGATTTTCTCTCGTCACTTTGATGCGTTGTCCCAATTTTAGTGTTATTGCTCGATCTTGAAGAACCAAAGAGAAAAATCAGAGAAGAGAGATGAAAAGAATTCGAAACTTTTATTGAATCACTTTCTTGAATACTCAATATACAAGCTTCTGCACTCATTTAACTTGACTAACAACCTTAACAACCTGTCCAACAACTCACATAACGTCTTGATGATCAGCACCAATTATTCTTCAATATTTTCCAGAGAAGTGAACTTGTTATGGGTGACAATTCCAGCAGCTTCTTTGCATCCATTTTGCTCTTCTTCTTCGTCAATTTTACTGGAGTCTCTTTGCTCTTCTTTGTCATTTTGATTCCCATCTTGAGATGATATGCTTTCAGATCTCTCCCTTCCACTCATTTTCTCATTCGCTAATCGTCCCTTCATGCTTACGCCTTCTTAGCTCGACCTGAAGGATGAGATTCACCATCCTTCTTTACCCAAATTCAGAGTTAGACAAGCTAATAGATCCATTGGCGCGATTGAGGACAAAGAAAAAAAGTGATATGCCACCTAGACGTGATCAAATTTCTATATCAAAGTTAATAATTTATATCTAGATTAAACATTATTGCAATGACATATATTATATAGTACGAGGGTCGAATATAAGGACTACAAAATATTTAAACAATCATATCTCAAGAAAATTATAGTCATGAAAATAAAAATGTGTTTTGTATCTATATCTAATATATGAAAGTAAAGTAAACTATGATTACAAGTATTTATGATCGAGACATTGCTAGGTTCAATAATTGGTTTCACACATATGAATTCCTTTCTAAATATTTCCGAAAATGTGCTACTTTAGAATTTAATCTCTATTGCACTATAATCTTTCTAAGTCTAGATCTCTATCCAATCATTCAATAATCAACATCTCTATTAAATGATTAGAAATCTTAAATGCAATAAAAATTGATATCATGATTCCTAAACTCATTAATCAACCTCTCGATAAATCATTCAAGTTCATTTAAGGCATACAAACTAAATTAATTCAATATCTCTATCTGGATTTATCAATGTGACAATCAATTCAAGTGACCCTTCTAGAATTGAAACAATAAAATCATCCATTATACCGTAACAAAACAAAGAACAAAGAACTCAATGAAGAATTTTTTTAAAGAGAGAGGTTAGAGATGACTCGGTTGATATCTAGATCAGCCGTCGACATAACCTCACATTCAAACCGTCTCTACCGATAACTTGAACTCGCAATGTAGTCTAATAGCTTTTCTAACTCTTAAACACTCTCTAAAGTCTCTTTACCATCCCTTCCTGTATCGCTCTGAAGTTCATAAGTGAACCTTTCATATAGGAAATCATCAACCATTCTAAAAAGAATTCAAATTTAAATTATTAGCTGATTTTGATAGACTGCTCAACTGAGTTGGCGTCAACTCTGGCCGAGCGATGAATACCTCAATACATTTTTCTTATCACTCGGTCCAAACATTGATGAGTTCTGCCCGATTGCTCGACCAAGTAGGAACATGCTCGGATCGACCGATATCTCATATACAAATTTTTCTAGCGAAGTAGCTTATTACTAACTTGAGTGATTTTCCAGGGATTTTGTGCATATCATGGTAACACTCTCGGCATAGTAGTCAATGTCTCAGGTTGAGTGATATTTTTTTTTACATCAATATACTTGTTTAGTGATAAATCTACTCTTGTTTATCTAAAATATACTCTTTAGTTCTTATTGTCTAAAGACACCAAAAATAATTCGATGCATAATAGAAACATCCGAAAGATGATAAACTAAAAATATAATGATGTAGAAGTATAAGGAAAAAGAAGAAGTTGAAATGTGAAGGAATTGCAGAGAGGCACATGAAACAGCTGTAGAGTGAAGATGAGTTGTTATTTCGTTAGAGACTGTTATGTTGTTACTTTGTTTCACTTGTAATGCCGATATTTATAGGTGAATCTCTTGATGGTTGGGTTTATAGAACTGAAAGACTTCTAGACTCAATCATACACTAAAATGAGAGAAAGTTGATATTTCTCTAGCACATATGGATGGAGAACTTTGGCATGGTCTCGATGGTTTTAAGAATGATATGTGATCATAGGTTGGAATGATTTCACAAGAAATTGGGTAAACATTTCAGAAGCACTTATGATGGATCAATAATGCGTCAAATGATGAAGATAAAGCAGACTTGTTTAGAGGATGATTATCGACTAAGGTTTGAGGAGTTAGTTGAAGCAGCTATGCAATTGGCTGATGTTCTTAATGATGCAGTTTTGAATGGTCTCAAGCAAGGAATTCAAGACCAGGTACTTGGATATAAATCCATTAGACTTGATGAAATCACAAATTTAACATTGTTGATTGAGGCACGTGATGCAAAAGATAATCTAGCTAAGTCTGGAATCGTCAGAAACCACTCTTCTCGGGTCATTCATTCCAATCAAGGAATTTCCAAGGTAACTTGCATAAGCCATTGAAAAATACGAAAGTAGAGTATCCACTACGTAAACCATCTACATCTCAGAATATAGCTACAAAAGAAGAGGAATATGTTTCAAATGTGAGGAGAAATATCATCCTAATCATCGTTGTAAGTTCTAAGAATTCAAATTTTTGGAAGTTGTAGATGAACCTGATATTGAGAACCTTGACATTGATGATATTGAAGAAAAAAAGAATTAGTGGATAGAGTTTTCTTAAACTCAATGGTAGGACATACTGCCACTTGAACTTTGAGAATAAAATGATCCATGAGTATATAAATAGTGATTGTATTGATAGATTTTGAAAACAGTAGAACAACAACGTTAATCAATAATCAGAATCAAGAGCCAAATTCATGAAACAATATCAGTTTTATTTACGAATTAATCTTTTAATTACACTTGTCTTTCTTTACAATGCACTTAAGATTTATGCGAATAACTTCCCTGAATTAGATGTAAATAAACTCTAATTGTTTCTCTCTACTTTTCACTCTATCGTTCTAAGCACACTTGCACAACTTCGTGATCTGCTTTCACTTATCTGTCGTACTTCCTAACCTCGATATGTCAACTACTTTTTATAACATGTTAATACATCCAATCTTCTTGTGTAACTAGGTACACCCTCCGTTTATCCAGCCGCACATGCTCACCCTTTTTCCGTCACAGCTTGACTCCTTTTACTTCTCTTTGACTCCTTTTACTTCTCTTCATTTTTCTCTTTGAATATTTTTTCTCCTTAAGTTACTCAACAACCTGACTTTCAAAAGATATCACATGTCCCTAAAATATTGAAAGTTATATGCCTGTTATGCATTATTAAATAGATCTGGGGTCAAAATGTAATTATTGAAAAGTACAGTAATATAAATACGTAGGAGAAACAACTTTTCTCTGACGATATATTCTTTTGTCAGATCAAAACCCTAGCCACCAGAGAAAAACGCAGAACGCAAAAGGTTAGTTTCCGTTCCCGACCAAATCTACGCCAACTGTTGACAACAGATCCCGATCTCGGTGTGGATACACGTAGAGGACTTATCAGCTCAAGTCTAACATCCTATTGTTGTCAGATTCGTCAAAAACAGGTAACATCAGAATCGTTCATTGTGTTTTTGTTCAAACCCTTCAAACCCAATCCTGAACATGACTAGATCTTGAATATGGGTTGTTAAAATACGCTTTCACACCTTACGTAGCAACCCAACAATGGTATTAGAGCATTTGGTCGTCTGTTTCTAGGATTAGGATTCGATTTTGGAAATTCCGTTTTGATTTTGTGTCTAGGGTTCATCCCAACAATGAATCGAAACTTCCTCTCCTATCGAACCCGCCGTTGCTAGAGCTGAATCTCTGGGGTTCCGATGGTTTTTTAGCTACCGAGTTGTCACCATCGTTAGCCCTCGATTGAGATTCGAAGAATCTGCCTCTCTCTCTTTGGCGTGAACGGAAGGATTCGAACGTGCATGGGCAGAGCCCACATGATGAGATCGAGATTGAGTTCATCAGGATGGAGGAGCATATCGGCGTTGGGATTCCGATAGAACATGAACTCGCGCTCTCTGTCGGCGTGTAGGGTAACAAACACGAGGGCCGTCCTTGCTCCGATATCGAAGTTGATGCCATCGGCGGATACACCGGCGGATACATCCGCTTTTCAATCGGCTTCTTCGCGGCCGCCCAGTTGTTGGTCTCATCCGCACGCGAAGGAGTGAAATCCCTGCAGCCCCCGCCAAGCTTCGATATGTCGAGCTCCTCGGCAGAGCGCTGGCACAGACCAGTCGGAAGGGACATGAGCTCATCGGTCGTGAGCCGCTAGGTTTTGCGGCTGTGGCGGAATCAACGACGGGCGTGGCTGAGTTCACCGTTCTCTCCCGTTTCTATGGTTTGAAGTATAAAATAAAAAAATTTAAAACAAAATATTGATCGAATTGCGAGACAAGTCGGTCGAATTATAGTCTGAGTTGATTGACTTGAGTGTCAACTCGATCGACTTACGTCTCTAAGTCTCGAAAAAGTCCAAATAATTGAGTTATTATATGATAAATTTTTTATCATCGGCTTTTTCTTCTAAGTAGACATATGAATAGTCTCTTGTTTACATGGTACGACTTGACTACCAGGAGGCATGTAGTTCAAAGATTTTATTCATATGTCTATGACATTAGATGTCTCGTGGGAGGGAACAATTAGTTCTTGTAGACGCCTGGGCTACCCGGGGGACATGAACTTAATTGTTATCTGACCATGAGTTGAAGTATGAACTCAACTATATCAATAGGGACAACCTGACTACCAGGTGACTATGTGATATTGAGTTGCGGTTTATTAACTACGAGTTTTATAGGGATAAAATTTTGTAAAGAATCTATTTTATATGGTTGGGAAACGTCTCGACTATCAAGGGGCTCAGGCATATAGTTGTAGATTAATGGTAATGAGAAATAAGATTTCTGATGTTATTGTAACATTGATTAGCATGCATATCATTTAGATAAAGTCCATGTCTTTATGATATTTACGATGTCTAACTCTCAACTGTTTATGTTCTTTTTATTTTTTATATCTCTCAAGAATGTCTCAATTCAATCTGCGTCTTATTCTCGAGACCAACAAGCTTGTTGGGGAAAACTTCAATGAATGGCAATGCAACTTGCGTTTGGTGCTAACTAATGAGTAACTGATCGATGTGATCAATAAGCTAGCTCCTCCAACACCATATCCAACAAACAATGATGCTTTTAGTGCTTTTACCAAGTATGAGAAGACATGCATTACTGTAAAGTGCCTCATTTTGGCATCAATGAGTGGTGAACTCTACAAGCAGCATGAGCATATAGATCCTAAGCAAATCATGGAACATCTTAAGAAGATTTTTGGAGAACAAAATTGCACGACAAGGTCTAAGTTGTCGGGGATTTTGTTCAAGTCTGCTCTGAATAAGGGATCTCTTGTGGGACCCATGTTCTAAAGATGATAAGTCTGATAGAACAGTTTGAGAAGCTGAGGTGCACCTTCTGCAAAGAGATGCAGCAGGAGATGATCCTACATTCACTTCCGGACTCCTTCTCCCTATTCATTGTTAATTACAACATGAACAAGCTGGATGTCGAGCTGTATGAAATGCACAACATGCTCACTGAGTATGAGAAGCAAATTTCCATCGGGAAGAAGGAATCAGGATCTGTTCTAATGGTTGGCCAATCCTCTTAGTACAAGAGGAAGGGCAAGAAAAGGCGCAGGACCAGGCAGAGCACGCCCAAGGCTGGTATGACATAGGCAAAGGGGGATGCTGGTAAGGCCGACCAATCAGATGATGAGTTCTTCTTCTGCAAGAAGAAAGGGCATTGGAAGAGGAACTGCAAGGAATACCTTCAGTCTCTTAAGGGCAAGAAACGAGGTAAGACTTCCATGGAAAATGTTTTCATGATTTCCTTGACTACTATTGATTCTTCTAAATGGGTATTGGATACCGGTAGCAATTTTAACATCTGCAACATGTTGCAGGGGCTGAGGATCAGTAGGAGATTCAAGAAAGAATAATTCAGTCTCAAGGTTGGAAATGGCGCAAGTGTTACTGCTCTAGCCGTAGGATCGATTTCCCTTTTTATGCCTACGGGCAAGACTTTGTTATTGGATGACTATTATTATGTTCTGAAGTTTGTTTCGAACATTATTTCTATTTCTATGCTTGATAGACGTGGATTTCGAACAGTTTTCAGTTATATCATTTGCTCTATTTATCATGGTGATGATTTGTGTATGAATGATTATCTACAACAAGGTCTTTACGTCTTACTTGATGTAAATGTTGAATTATTTAACATGCATGTTTCGGGCTAAAAGAGAAAGCTAGATGATCATCAAAATCAGTCGTATCTTTGGCATTGCAGACTTGGTCACATTGGTGAGAAGAGAATCAACAGGTTGCATAAGGATGGTTTTCTGGGCCATTTTGATTTCGCATCTTATGCAACATGTGACTCCTGTCTCACTGGTAAGATGACTAAATATCTGTTTAGTGGAACCAGAGAGAGAGAGAGCTACAGAACTTCTGGAACTGGTACATAGTGATGTATGTGTAACTATGAGGGTTCAAGCCAAGGGTGGATATTTGTATTTCATCACATTCACTGATGATATATCAAGATATGGATCTGTGTTCTTGGTTAAACACAAATCCGAATTTTTTGAAATGTTCAAGAGATTCCATAGTGAAGTGAAGAAACAAACCGGAAAGAGTATCAAGGTGTTGAGATCAGACCGGGGTGACGAATATCTAAGTCGTGAGTTTATTGATTATCTAAGGAAAACTGGGATTTTGTCTCAGTGGACTTCTCTTGGAACACCGCAACATAATGGTGTGTCCAAAAAGAGAAATCAGACTTTATTGGATATGGTCCGATCCATGATAGGGTTCACATATCTTCCAATCAATTTGTGGGGTTATGCTTTAGAAGCAGCTGCATATATCTTAAACAAAGTTCCCACTGAAGGAGTCTCTAAGACGCGATATGAGATATGGAAGAGACAAAAACCTAACCTGAAACATATCAAGGTTTGGGGTTGTCCGGCTTTTGTTAAGAGACTTTAGGCAGACAAGCTAGGTGCTAGGTCTGATAGGTGTAGATTTGTTGGTTATCCCAAGGAAACTGTGGGATATTATTTCTAGCACCCATCTGAGCACAAAGTGTTTGTGGCCAGAACTATAACCTTTCTTGAAAGGGAGTTCTTTGAGGAAGGAATTCATGGTGGAGAAATAATTCTTGACGAAATTCAAGAACCAACGAATCAACGCAAGCTCAGGGACATGAGATGTCAAATGAATGGTCTTGGTTGGGTGATATGTTGTTAGGCTCCAGTGCCAGTTCATGAACTAGTTCAAGAGCCAGTTCAAGAACAAGTCCAACAATATACTCCAGTGCAAGTTGGACCTGCTACACAGGCTTCCTTGAGAAGGTCAACACGTTCTCGACGTGCACCTGAAAGACTTAATCTGTTGGTGCAAGAGGACGTGATCGGTCATAGAGATAACGATCCGTTGACTTTCAAAGAAGCTATACAAGGTCCAAATTCTGAGAAATGGTGGAAAGCCATGGAATCCGAGATGGAATCTATGACGATTACGAGTTTACAAAAGGAAGATTGGAGCGGACGGGCAGGTAGAGACCTATAAATCTCGTCTAGTTTCCAAGGGGTATAGTCAACGAGAAGGGATTGATTATGAAGAAACGTTCTCCCCTGTGGCAATGCTCGATTAACGAAGTATGGACTTTGGTTGATCCTTCAGAGACTTGTAGACCAATTGGTTGTAAATGGGGTTACAAGAGGAAGATTGGAGCATATGGGCATGTAGAGACCTATAAAGCTCGTCTAGTTGCCAAGGGGTATAGTCAACGAGAAGGGATTGATTATGAAGAAACGTTCTCCCCTATGGCAATACTCAAATCTATTCAGATTCTGCTTGCGATAGCGGCATTCTATGACTATAGATTTGGAAAATGGACGTGAAAACAACTTTCCTTAACAGAGAGCTACAAGAAGAGGTTTACATGGTATGCAAGCTTCAAAGGTCCATTTATGAACTCAAGAAAGCTTCTCGTAGCTGGAACATTCGCTTTAACAAGGCAGTTGAAGAGTTCAACTTCGTTAGATGCGATGAAGAACCTTGCGTGTACAAGAAGTTTAGTGGGAGCACGGTTGTTTTCCTTGTACTTTATGTGGATAACATATTGCTCATAGGGAATGATATTTCTACGTTGCAAGAGACAAAGTCGTGGTTGTCTGATCAGTTCTCCATGAAGGATCTAGGAGAAGCGGCCTATATTCTAGGAATAAAGATCTATAGGGATAGATCGAAGAGGTTGCTTGGATTGTCACAATCCCTGTACATTGACAATATTGTGAGACAATACAACATGGAAAATTCCAAGAAGGGCTATCTACCGATAGACATTGGAATTTCTCTTTCCAGGGAGGATTGTCCTAAGACCCGGGAAGAAAGAGAGCGCATGAGTGACTTCCCTATGCTAGCACAATGGGAGCCATCATGTACACCATGACATGTACTTTGCCTGACGTAGCCTACACGCTAAGTGTAGTAAGTAGATATCAAGCAGATCCTAGTGAGGAATACTAGAAGGTTGTTAAGAACATCCTTAAGTACTTGAGAAAGACTAATGACCAGTTCCTCATTTATGGTAGTTCTAACTTGGAGTTAGAAGGATTCACTGATGCGAGTTTCTCGATAGAAAAGGATGATAACCGATCTGTTTCAGGCTATGTGTTTTGTCTGAATGGAGGAGTAATAAGTTGGAACATTTCCAAGAAGACTACTATAGCCGATTCGGTGACTGAAGCAGAATACATAGCAGCTTGTGAAGCAGCTAAAGAAGCGGTTTGGATGAGAAAGTTCATAAATGAACTTGGTGTGGTGCCTTCGATAAAGGAAGCGGTTCCTTTATTGTGTGATAATACCGGGGCTATTGCCCAGTCAAAAGAACCAAGGTCTCATAAACAATCGAAACATGTTCTGCGGAAGTATCACTTGAACCATAGATCATTATGTGTGGGGACGTACAAATCCAAAAGGTGGATGGAAAAGAAAAGCAGCAAATCTGTTTACAAAGGCGCTTGGGTCAAAAGAGTTTGACAAACACAATTGAGGATCGGATTGAGAGACATGACGAGTTGGGATTAGTTTATAGACTAGTAGCGAGTTATGTAATTTTGGACATCAGTTTTATTTATTTATATATGGCATTATTTTTCTCATTTGATGAATTTCATAGATGTATGATAGAATACGAGATTAAATCTAAAACTTGACATTATGGTAAAGATCATAATAAAGAGAGTCAATTTTTGGTATGATTTAATCTGAAACTTTCTTGTTCATAGGATCACTATTCAGGCCATAGTGATCCGGAACGAACAACATGTATGTGATAAATTTCTATGTTGATAGAAATTAATGGATCTCTTTTTTAAATCACATATGTGGGTGATACATATAATGATATGATCACTGAACTGACCTAAAGGGAGAAATATTTAATGGTTAAATTTCCAATTGATAACACGTAAAATGTATCACTTTTAGGCTAGATATTCATATCATTTTCGCATAAATTTCTTAGCACGAGTTACGATTCCGATACGATTGTTCTTTATATACGTCCTTTTTCTTGGTTTTCAGGTTTTAAGGCGACAAGGCCTAAACGAGCGTTAAAAGGCAAAATCCTGAATCAAACCACTCAAATTGAAGAAACAATTCACTCGGAGCCAAAATCAAGCCACAGAACTCAATGGAACACCCGAGCATCGAGCGGAAAATAGCTAAGGCATGAAATGAAGAGTGCCCGCTCGGGCACAGAGGTCTACCCGCTCGGGCAAAAGCTACGGGGTTAATTACAACAACCGACACGACCCGGGCACGAAGACGACATGATCGGGTGACCATACCCGATCGGGCGACAACATGGAACCCGCTCGGGCGACAATTAGTCTTGAAAATCCCCGAGAGTTTACACGACTCAGGCTATTCAACCACACGATCGGGAAGCAATGCCCGATCGGGCTGGAGAGTGAACACGATCGGGCTCGCCTCTGCACGACCGGGTAAAACGTGTACCCGATCGGGCCGCCTTTCTCGCAACAACCTAGATTTAGAGTTTGAATGAGCAAATTAAGTGGCAAGATCAGATCTAGACACGAGGGGGCGACGACTAGGGAAAGGAAAGGCTCGGAAATAATCAGGAAAGGCTCGAGAGACGCTGGAGAAGGAGAGAAGCATCAATCCGTACATCGGTAACACAATAGGGAAGATCGAGGCATCGGATTTTCTATGTTTTATCATGTTTAGGGTTGTGTTATTTCCATTGTCAGTAAACTCCATGAGTGAGTAGATTCCCAACTATGGGTTAGGGATATCGAATTTGTAACGGATGTACAAGTTTTGCGTTAATGCTTAGATCTATCGTATTTGTCTTGATATTCGGTTTTATAATCAACACCGTAAATGCTTATACTAGTGCTGCCCGCTCAGTAACATAGGAATTCGTATTTTACTGGAAGGTTAAAGTATGAATCCGGAACTGTTGAATTGTAGGTTAAGTTCGATTAATGAGAATCTGACCGGTTGGTTAATCGACTTAGGAATTAGGATTGCGCGCGTAACGCTGCCATAGTACGAGTTAATCGCTGCTGGAAGGTAGGATTGCACGTACTTATGGTTGGGAGGTTTAGGCTCGGCAGAATCACTCCTCATCTTAGAGAATGAACTTCCCGTTATCAAGATAATTCGATAGGTTTATGATCTTCCGTTGTTATATCCTTGCGATTCCCGGTATCCCGAAACCCGTAGTGTTCCTCATCGTCAAGTCTTCCATATCCTTCCGTCACTATCATCATTTAGTTTAGTTTTCTAGATATTTACACCACACCATCATCTACTTCTCACCGTCTTAGTTTAGTGATATTCTTAGGAAAAGGCTGCATTAGTCCCTAGAGTTCGACCCTGGTACTACACGAACCGTATACTTGCGGTGAAGTGGTCTAGGAAATATTTTAGCTTGAATTTCCGCACATCACCAAAGAACTGTAATTAAGATTTCTTCAGAAGGATTGATTGTTAGTTCTTTCCTGAGACATGAGATCAGTGATAACACGTAATCCGTTGTAGTTTTTATATCATTCTTAGGTCTAGTTTTAGGTAGATTGCTTAGATTTCATTCATTTACCGAGTTTATTTGAGGACTTTATCTACATTTCGTGTTTTGTGTAAGAAACGAAGACATGAGGAGAAACACGAGAGATTATGGCAATCTAACCCCGAAAACGTAGTTGAAGGACAAAGTTCAACTTGTGCAAGGCCATGGATGGAAGTGAGCACTCAAACACCGAGCGAAAGGAGCGGAAACAACACCTCAAGTCATGCACGCTCGGGTGGATTGGGAGTGCCCGGTCGGGCTAATTGCTACCAAACATCCCCGTAGCTTTGCACGACTCGGGCACTCAAGGAACACGACCAGGGAGGTGTGCCCGCTCGGGTGGATTTGCAGTGCCCGCTCGGGCTCATTCATGTCAAGAAAACCCCGTAGGTTTGCACGACTCGGGCTGATGATCTACACGATCGGGCATGGTGCCCGCTCGGGCTCAAATGTGTGCAACACGGTCGGGCAAAGGGCTTGCACGAGCGGGTACAAGCTGTGCCCGCTCGGGTCCTTGGATCTCAACAAACTTTCCTAAGATCTAGAACGG